>JAVKLA010000036.1:15918816-16008265 GCA_034782735.1 Sagittarius serpentarius | reverse complement strand
CCCCCATCACCCACCCCCTGCCTGCTCCCTGCCTGCACCCCCATCACCCACCCCCTGCCTGCTCCCTGCCTGCCCCTGTCCTCCTACCCCCTGGCAGCAACCTTCCTGCCTGCTCTCCTGCCTGCCTGCCTGCCCACTCCCCTAACTGCCCATCAGCCCCCTGCTTACCTACCCCTCTGCTTGCTCCTCCTGCTCGCACCCTTGCCTGCTCCCCTGCCTCTCCTCCTGCTGCCCCCCCCATCCCGCTCCCCAGTACCCCCATGCAGGCACTCCCCAGGCTTGAAGCCACCTGGGCACCCCAAAGGCAATCCCGGTGCAGGGCACCTTGGGCCCGCAGGGGTGGGGTTTGCCAGTAGCATCCCTGTCCTGGGGCATAGGGAAACCCCCTGCCCCCTTGCCACCTCTCCATGCTGCTCCCCACCATGGCCTCCCTACATGGAGCCGACGCGACGCGCTGACATATGGCATTGCTCCTAGTTACGCAGCGTTGGGATTTGGGAAGTTTGGGATGTTGGCCATCTAAAGGTCGCTGAAAGGAGAGAAATGGGTTATATTGCTGGAAAACATCAGGCGCGTGCCCTTGCCTCCTGCAAAGGGACTCTGCAACTCCATGCTCCCTGTAAAGTTTGCTTAACTGGGAGTGCCGGCACTGACTTGGGGAGTTACCGAGTCTCACTTCAACTTCTTGCAAATGTTTGTGCACGGAGAGCTCCCCGGTGCTGGCTTCCTGGCAAAACGTGGCAGCAGGGCTTTGCGATGAAGTCGCTGCCACAGTCCTGACTCTTCCTCCCTGAGTGCGTCACCGCGGCAGGGCCGTGTGCTGCTCTAGGCAGAGGCAGGGCAGGAGAATGTCACCTGGGCTCCCCATCCCGAGGAGCTGTCTTGGAGCTTGTTTCTCCGGTGAGGCACGAGCTTATGGGCCAGTGCAGAAACTGAGTTTCTCTGGGATGCAGACGTGGGCACCTTTCAGTCAAATGCAGCCAACTTTTTCCCTGTGGCGGCCACAGTTAGCTCTGTGATGGGTTGTAGCTCTCTGGAACAGCTGGCTGATTTTTTTTCTCCTTTTCAGTTGAGTTTCTTAGACTGCAGTTTTAGACTTGATACCGTTGTGTGTTCACAAATGACCTTTACAAATCAGGCAGACTTCTGGATGTATTGATGCAAACGACATTCAGTTCTGCTACACCACAGGACTATTATTAGTCATTGCAACATACGGAGGTAGGAAAGTGTATCCGTACTGCATGTAGTTTAAAGGCAATGTAGGACAATCTGGTGTAGCTGGAAGGTTGAATGATCTGCTTTTGTTTGCTGAGCAAAGTGCGTAGCTGAAAATATATCCAGGTTTGGAGATTTTTTTTTTTATATATATATATAAAACTATTTTTTTTGCCTACAACCCTTTTTAATAGATTGTGCATTTTCAGAGTTGTCTTGGCTTTTGTTTCCTGTATAACTTCTCAACGTTAGAAAAAGCTGATGGAATGTAAGTAATTGCTAGTTTTGCAGAAATTCAAACAAACAAGCAAGCCCTGCAACTGTTTCTCACATAAAAGTGAACTGAGATTGAAAAGGATATTTTCCAAAGGAGCACGCAGCTTCTTAGTGGTCCAGAGAAGCATGGCTGGGAAGAAGGGCAATTCATAGTCCCTGAAATCAAAATAGTGTGCTGTGAAGGGACAGAAAGAGGGGAGGGAAAGAGAAAAGGGGGGAATAAAGTGGAAGTGAAACAAAGAAATGACGAGTAATGAGAAAAATGGTAAACTGGCAGCAATACTCGAGGGAATGGGGAAGTTATACAGGATCTTGGGAGGAAATAATCCATTCTCTGTGAAATGAAGAACATAGGGAAATACGTCTGGCTTATTTATACAAATAGCTAAAATAGGTGTGTCTTGGGGGCTGACCGTCTTCCCCCAAACTTAGCAGTGAGATGGAATTGGGAAAGTTAAATTTAACTTGACAACACATGTCACGTTGAATTCACCCTTTTAAAGGTGAATTCATTCTGGGTTTTCGTCTTCTGTGTATCCCTATATTCAGTTGTCATGCTGGGAGTAAATCCTTGCCCTTTTTCCTTAGCCAAAACTCCTATTAAAGTCAATTAAAGGACTGCCAGAGCTTGGAGTTTGTTGCTGGACTTCATGTGCTCCTCTGCTTTCCTCATGCATCCTTCTGGGAAAGCTGACCCTTCCTTCTCTGGCTCGAGGGGGACCAGAGGGTGAAGGTGTGGGACTTGTTCCCTCTTGGGCACCGAGCTTCTGTCATGGTGGCTCTGACAGGTTGAATGGTCTCTGTGGGGACTTTGTGTATTGGTGGGCCTTTGGTAAGTGCTTCAAGACTCGCCAGGCTGGAGCAAATGCATTTTACTCTTGAGGGGAAAGCTGGGACAAACCCAGGTTTTGGTCCTGCTCTGATGGGAACTGTTGCCTCAGTTTCCTCGTCAGCAGGGGAGGGGTAAACTGCTTCCTTCTCCATGTGCCATTTGCCTCTCCACCCTCACAGCCAGCCATTTGCAAGGGAAGGGATCCATCCTGGGAGAAACGGGCAGCAGAAAACCCCCAGGCGTTGTCGTTTGCAGTCCCCACGCTGGTGTGCAGGACTGCGTTCCCACCTCTCCTGTCAGTGCCAGACGGAGAGGCTGTGGAGGGAGGTGCTTGATCCACTGCACCCGTGGGCACCCTGGAGATGTGAGGGCCTGACCCCGCCGATCCGCCCGCTGCGGTCGCTGCCTGCGGGCAGGATGCCTGGGAGCCCCGCCGGGGGGGCTCTGCCGAGGTGTGGGGACCAGCCGGGCTTCACGGGGGGCTGCTTGGACCCCACGCCTGCACCGGGGAGGTGCTGAGCGGCCACCACAGGGGTGTTTCGGCAGAGCTGTGCAGCGGTGACGGCTGGTGACCTGTCTTCAGCCCCGCTCAGCAGGTCCTGCCCAGTGCGGGGAGGAAGAGGAGGTCTGGCTTCACCTGGCCCACAGCTCTCCTCTGTGGCGTGGGAGATGCTGCCACCTCCGAGCACAGCCCGAGCAGGGTGACCGTGGCTTTGCAGGCGAGGCTGTCGCCCTGCACAGCAGCTGCCTGGCACAAGCCGGCGTCTCTGGGTTACCTGATAAGAGCTAGCCCGTCTCAACGGGAGGACCACAGGGCCTGAGATGGGCTGCATTGCATGCAGCCTCTACCAAGCTCTTGGAGCCCGGGCTTGCTTCTGTAGCTTCATCTTCTTTGCAATTTTCTTGGAAAAGAAAGCAATTGATTTTGTTGCAGTTGCAGCACTGAAGTTCTTGCCTGGACTGAAGGTCCCCGCGGTACCTCCCCCGAGGTGCGTAATCCTCCCTCCTTAATCCTGCAGCGCTGCTGTATCAGAGCTGGCTGGTACCTTGAGCCCTGGGGGCTGCACGTTACGGCGGTGTAATGCACAGGCACCGCGGGTACAGATTATGTAGCAGCACGCCTGTGTGTAGTGCTTGCGAGCTGGAAAATGCAGCCTGGTGTTTTACAGTGCTCATGAACCACCTTGGAATAAAGGGAAGTGTGTACTTAAGGTACTGTTGCAACAGAAAGATAATTATGTGCGGTTTGATAAATTATAACATATATGAGAGTGAAGAGAGCAGTGGAATGTGTGAATGGACGGCATAGCCGGGTATATACTGCACGTGGGCATGACAGCGTTGCTTGTTTACACCAGTAACAAACTGTTTCAGATTTCCAGATGAATTCAAGCAAATGCCACTCAGAGCTGGCATTTTTCTTATCCTGACACTCCAGAAATTTCATCAACAGAATAAAAATTGTTTCGATCAGTGTGTTCAAGCTTACACCTCTGCTTCAGGTTTGTCTTGATGTTTATGTGGTAAGGCTTCACTTGAGTAACTACACGTTTGTGATGTCTACCTCTAAGTTCTTTTATTTACATCTCACTTACTAGGTACCTGCCTGTGCTGTCTTACTTCCCACTTGGATTTCTTTTTTTAAGCCACAGCTGAATTCCAGGCGCATTTGACAGGCAGACAGCGGCCTGCAAGATACTCATCCTTTAAGAGCTTGGTGAAAATAGGGAGATCTGTATTTACCTCCCACCCCAGGGGGGAGGAAGGTGGCAGTGTGTGGGCAGCCCTTACTAGACACTGGGCGATCTGAGCAAGAGACCTGCTGAATGTGTGGCCTGGGAGGAAAAACTCCTGTCAGAGCTTGCACCTTGCTGGACACCAAAGGCTCCGGCTTCGTGACGCAGCTCAGGAGGAAAGCGGCTTTGCCAGCTCTGTTGCTCTCAGGACAATGTGTTTTAGTACCGCAGACGGCACTTAGCTTGGTAATTGCTTGCCCAGGATGTATTTAGTCTTTTCTCTAGCTCATGCTGACTTGTTGGAAGTAGAGTTGAGATGGCTGGCCGTGGTCTGTGCCTCTCCCTGCTTGATCCCAACTGTCTGAAGCCTTTGGGAGGAGAGCTCGGCCGTCAGCCTGGGGAAGTCAGGCAGTGTGTATGTCTCTGTAGTGGTGCAGACCAAGCACCCTTGGATGTGGGTTATACCTTTTGCTAAATCCCTCCAGAGTACGGCAGCCAAAAGGCACGGCACATCCCAGAAATCAGCGTTTGTTTATTCAAAACAGCATAAACTGGGAGATCTCCTCCAGATTATCACCAGCCCCTTGAAAACTCTTATTGGGAAAGGGGCAGCAGGAAGAACTCGTTAGGAGATAAAACATGGGAGAGCGTGTTAAGTCAGGCATCACTGCAGTCGTGGTTGCCATCACCTGTTTTCCTTGCCGCAGAATGAGGGAGCAGGCAGGTGGCATGCAGGAGAGTAAATCAGTTCCCAGCAGGATAAACATGGGATGAAAAAAGTTCCAGCTTAGTTGCAGATTACCAGAGCTACTCCTGGGAGAAGTGGCTTGTGATTTGGGTCCTTCTGTAAGCCTGTGGGATGACGTCAGGTGCATTAGCAAAATTCTCAGTCAAATTCAGCAAAGCGCTTAAGCTTGTGCTTGGCTGAATGGCAATTGATTTAAGCACAGTGCTTAATGCAGAACAGGTGTGAGGGATCAGAAACTCTGTTAAACTGTTTACGATGCATCTTAAAATATCGAATTTCTGCCATTTTGGCATGCATGCAGATGCTACAACAGTTAGGAACATAGTAAAGCTAGTGCAGCCTTCCAAATAATCACATACTTCTTTGCTGTCATGGGTTGGGTCACGCCATATTTACACAAGTTCTCTCTTAAAACCACCAACACGTTGTTCTTCTGGGACAGACTGTGTCTCAGGTAGTGTTGGGACTTGTTTTAGCAGCTTTCTGCTGGAGGAACTGTGATCTTAATGGTCAGATTCTGCTCTGCTGGCCCCAGGAAACCCTTGGAGGTGTGGTTTTCTCAGCTCTGCAGGAAAGGAGAGGTAAAGATGATGCTCTGCTGGTTTTCTGCCTGTGCGTCGGTTGCTCTCTAGTGCTGTTTAAGATGGAGATGCAAGGTCCAGGCAGGTCTCAAGCATGAGCTGGACCCCATGCACAACTCTCTAGTTGCAGCAAACCTTGCAAGGTAATTATTAGTGCTATGCCCGTAAAAACCTGAAAGAGTAGTTAGGGGCTGCCTTCGCCGCTTAGCTGGCTCAGTGTGGGCATAGACCACTGCCACCACCAAATGAAAGCTGTGTGTGTGGATGGGCTCTCAGCTAGGGCTGTCCCCGGGCCAGCTCTGCGCTAACCTCGAAGCGAAGATGAGCCAGCCTGCGTTTCGCTGCTGCTTGGAGAGCATTGCCGTGGGGAAGAAGGTCTGGTACATCTGAGATGCGGTGTTCCTTAGCAGTGTGGAATGCAGAATGTGATCATTGTGCTCAAATTGTCTGGAATCTGCAGAAAATGGTTATTTTCAGTTAAAACATTTATTTTGCCAGTGCCTTATCTTAATTTAATTCTAGCAGATATTAAATATTTGTCATACTTTGGCTATTTATATACTTGCAGCTTATTGGATTGGGAAGCAGGTAATTAAATAGGCTGTGAGCTTGGTCTTTGGCTGTTGTAAAACTTTGCAGTTCCCAATCCATAGCCTGATGATTCAGTTATTGTGGGTGGCACCTATCGGGCCAGAGATGTTATGAACTAAGAGTGGAGAAGACTCATCAGATCGTGCAGCTCCAAGCCCTGCTAAAGCCCATCGTTTCCAAAAGGTATTATTTATGGCCCTGCTCTGCGTAGTCTAGACGCTCTCCCTGAAGCACTTTGCCTTTTGCACAACTTGTAATTCCTTCTGCTGAATGATGAGTCACTTGTTCTCTGTTCACCTAAGCGGGAAGCGGTCAGCAAGTCATTTCCCTATGTAATTTTTTGTTAGCTGGAGAAGTATTTAATTTGTTTTTAGTGTGGTTTAGCAGTAGGAACCAGCCATCACAACACTGCTACTAGCAGTGTATGTATACAAACATACACTACAAACTACAGCTACTGCCAATGCTTTAGTCCAGGGGAGTACAAGGTAAACATCCTATTTCTATTTAATTCTGTAAACCTGATTAATAAGTTAAGACCAATCAATATAGTATAATCAATAAAGCTGTTGCTTGGTTAGTGTTGATGTGAATTCAGCTAGTGGCTTCAGCAGCGCCAGGGTTTCACCCACAAAGTGATCCTTAGGAACCACGTATATTTTAGCGTGTCTTTAAAAATTAAGACTAACTAAAGCAGTAGAGTTCCCTTGAAATAGCAGACTAGGGGACCTTCCCTGGTGGTGAGCAGGTCTTCTCCATTTGTCACCCAGGAGGATGGGTGGCTCCTCAGAGGTGGGGTTTGATGGGTGGCCCCTCAAAGGTCTTCTGTTCCTGGAAAGGGTGAGGTGCAAGTGAAGGTGACAGCTCGCTCCCCAGCTCTCTGAGAGCGTGGTGCAGGCACAGGAGGACAAGCAGAGTTTGTCTCCTCGCCTTGGCTGCTCCACACAGCAAGTGGCACCACTGGCTCCCAGCAGGTCAGAATTGGACCACCCTTCTGGAAGGGCATGCTTTGAGGTCCAGCAGCAGGGTCCAGCTTGTCTTCGTGAGGGTGGGAGAAGGTCAATGCAGGAGATGACGGGTTCCTGGGGAGGTTCCCTGTGTCACTACCTTGTGGTACTGAAAAAAAAATACATGGAGCATCCTAACGTGGCACTTGCTTTGGAAGAAGTTATTTGTGGGTACAGGATACTTGGGGTGCCTTGGGTTTACTTCTGCATTGGGTGGGCATCCTTCTTCAACCCAGACGTAAGTGCAGTCACTGAGCATTTGATGAGAATGTGTGAAACTGTTGTTTGAAAAGGTGCTTTTAGTGATAATATTTGGTATTGTTTGTCCATGATTCAGGCTGATAAAGTCAGATGTTTTCTAGAATTTAAACACCTGAGTCAAAATGTCATGCAAATGTTTATTCAGCTTAGGGTAAGTGATGCCGTGTTTGTAGTTGTCATAGTTCAAAACCTGTCTACCTCCCAGTAAGGTTGGGAGCTTGGACTTCTAGCAGCGTGAGGTGTGTGGTGACCCTTGTGCGGGGACATTAGTACAGGCCACCTCCAGCCCGGAGGGGTTGGAAAAGTGCCTCGACACAGAACTCAATGACTTGGCCCGTGTGCTTCAGGACAGTCGTGTGACCACGACTGCTCCAGTGCTGAGCATCTGCCCATACCCAAATGTTAGTGTTTGATGAAGAAACTTAATGAAATCTAGACTTAGTCATGGTTTTCCTAGTCCAAAGGGTGGGGGGGTTTAATGATGGTGCTGCAGCGTTTATCTTTGGGGACTGGAGATGCGGTGTGCAGATGTTGAAGGAACCTCACTGACTTCGGTAGGACTTTGGGCTTATGCCACAATGCATTTGTACAAATACCCTGGCAAACGGGGCTGCCCGCTAATGGTCCAGCAGTGGCCTTTTATGATCTCGTGTGGTAAATTAGGGTGATGTTTGCCCAAGAGCAGGGCGCTCTCTGTCTTCAGAATATGATGAGACAGTCTTCAGCTCTAGCTTTGTCTGTTGACACCCCTGTTTCCACCTCCCGCTCCCTTTTCAGGTGGGACTTAGATCCTCACTTGATGATTTAGGATGCACACTGGGTATGAACTGGATCTGATTCTGTACAAGCATGAAGCAGAGTGACCCTGTCCCTGCAAGCCTGTCATCTGCTGTTTGTCTTCAGCCAGGGGAAGGATCTTGGCGGGGGGGGAACTCAAAAAAACTTTTTGGCAGTGGAAAAGAAGCACTTGGTTTTTTTTATGTTGTCATTGCGTGACATGCTTCTGCAGGAGAGAAAAGCTCCGCACCCAGAGCAGCTGCAGCACCGTGGCATGCACAGGCTCAGCTCGGTCCCTCGGAGCAGGGCTTGAAGGGGGTGGCTTGGCTCCCAATTGCCTGTCTGGCACAGGGGAGGAAAGTAATAGGGAGGAAAGGCTGTTTTCCATTCTCACACCTTGCGGAACTACTGATAGAAGAAGCTATTTGGTAAGAAATGTCTTCTTGGAAGAGTCTCACATGTTGCCTTGTGAAGAGCATCAGTGGTGTCTGCTTTAGCATCTGAATTTGATCCTGAGCACCTGCTGAGCTAGAGAGGATGGCACTGGGAGTTTGCAGATCCTGTAAGTTTGTAGTAACCACTGACATCTATTAGTTGCAATGCGTGTGTGCAATTGATGAGGTGTGTGGGGCACGCCAACTCCTGCAGGAAGCGATTCTCCCTTCCCTGGGGAGTTTATCATATTACCAGTCCAGATGATGCTAAGTTGGTGTTGCCCTGAGATACAGAAGGCTGTGTGTTGAGGTGCAGGATTTTACCATCTTAAGCACCCCAACATGCAGCTGCAGCCTCATATTGGGATGCTTAAGATGGTAAAATCCTGCACCCCAACACACAGCCTTCCCCCCCTCTGTATCACAGGGCAGCAGCCCCTTGCTTTCCTTGGAGCCTCTCAGAGAGGGACGGCGATTTGCCTCTTTGGGGAGGGATGTGGGTGTGCGTGCACGAGGGTCGGTTTGGAGCCCGGGGAGTCACAGCCAACATACGGGCTCCGTCTGGGAACAGGAGGGGACAAGCTGCCTGGCTGGTGGCACTCTGGTGAGATAAAGGGACTTGGATTTGATGTTTGGCTGGCAGAGGCAACATAAACTGATGCTCCTAAATACAGCACCATGCTCACTGGAGTGAGATATGATGTTAGTTCAACAAGGAGGCAGATTTGGGGTCAAAACCTTATTTTTTTTTCCTCCTATATACAGAATGCATTTTTCTGTGCTTGACCTCACTGTCCCTTCTACCACCCATCTCATTTCCAACTGGTGCTTTGCTTGGAAACAAACTCTTACCCTGAGGAGAGATTTGGGGGAGTCCTGTCCAGCCAGTTGGCCAAGTAAAACAAAATACTGCAAAGGCGCTTTGGGAGGAGGTTTCTGGGCTCTCTCTGGCTGACCTTGGCCTGTGGCTGGTGCAGGTGACTGTGGAAGGGAGATGTTCCTCTGTGTGCTGTTCAGTGCTCCCCTTGGATGTCCCTGTCTGATCAGTGGGGGCCAGGAAGGAGAGGGGGTTGAGACGTTGTGCTTTAGGCACAAAAAATATTGGATGATTTGTGAGCAATTAAAGTGAAGCTGTTCAGAAGTTCTGTTGGGACTGCTGTTGATGCTGACGGGCTAGCTTTTGCAGGAAGGGGATTTCACTTTGCCTGATGTGCTATGGGGAGGGTGAGCTGCTCTCACACCTCGGCAGCAGAAGATTTAGGCAGCTGGCAGGTGATGCAGGCATCGCACAAGCAGAACATCAAGCAAAAGGCAAATTTCCTCTAAGATGCCAAATATCCTTTCCTGATTCAGCAAGAGGGCACGAATGCTTTGCATACGGCACATGCTGAGTTTGCTTTTATTCCCTATACCCCTAGATTTCCCCTCCCTCCTAGCAGACTACTCCCACCCTTCTTGCAACCAGGGACGACAGACTCGTCGCTGCCTCGGAAGGAAGCTAATGGGGTGACGCAGCAGGAGCCAGCTGCTTTGCTACCTGCATGGTGACAGTGCAAGGATGAAGGAAGGACACAGCCAGCACTTCTTCAGCCACGGGTGAGGCTGCATGACCCGCCGGTGGTGCGTGCTGCAAAAACCAGCGCTGTGCCTCCCACCCCCGGCACCGCAGACCACCCTCTGCCAGCGAGACCTCTAGGCAGAAGCCATCTGCTGCTGTTATCTGGGGACGTGCAGCTGTCTGAGCTGCACAGGGTTGTTTTTTGGTGCATAGCCAAGAGCTAGCTGGAGTTAGGACTGCAGAGACTTTGTGTGTGCTCAGTCATTCGCGAGGGCAGAGCAGCTCCCGAGCGTGAATCGATGCCGATGCTCTGCGGTGGGAAGGAGCAGGGAGCTGGGAAGGGCACCAGGCCTGGCCGAGGTAGTTCGGAGCTGGGAGGTCACAGATTTGCTTCTTCCCTTTCTTGGGCCTTTGGTGCTACAGTCTGCAAGTTTTCCCCCTCCAGAAGGGTATCTGTGAAGGAGCCGGGGCAGGGAGGAGGGATTGTTCACGGCTCCGAGGTGCGGCTGCGTTTTCCTTTTCCATCTCCTGTTTGCTTTGCAGCAGGCATGGCCCAGGGCCCTCCAGAAATGGTAGGGAATAGTACTTTTCTAGCCTCTAGCTGTCTCAAGAGAGAACTGATGTCCTCAAAAAACTGAAGTTCATCATGGAGAGGTGGTTTACGTAGGCCAGGGATCTGCCCAGTACGATTTCTGCTCATTGCCGGGTTCCCTGGGCTTCAGTGGTGCCTTCTGCTCTTAAAGATGTTGGTTGTGATGCTGCAAAGACCCTGCCCCTGCCTTCAGCTGGGGTCTCGTGGGTTTTATCTGCTGAGGGCTCCTTCTTCCCCAGGACCTCTCGTGGCGCGTTCCCCCGTGGCCTGAGCCGCGTGCCTGGCAGGGAGGGTGCCTCGCGGCAGTTGGTGCCTTTGCTCCAGCCTAGCTGGCCTAGGGAGGGAAGGCTGGGCAGGGAATGGCATCGGAGAGCTCGCTCTTTAAATGGTGAGCTAGCTCTTGCACTGGCTACCGTGAGCCTGTACAGCCAAGACGTGAGCATCCCCCCAAGGGTTACGCCAGCCCAGGGGAGGGGATTACGTGTCTGCAGAGCAGTCGTGCTCCTCGCTGCGGAGCAGAGCGAGCACACCTGAGGCACAGGCAGGGAACAGAAGGAGCACACTGGTGGCAGCCTGAGTAGCATGCTTAAGTGGGTTTGGCATTTGAATTCCACTTCTAAACCTTTCTCTTTGCTTGCTGTTAAATGCTGTTACAAGTGCATGTGTGTGTGTGCTTGTGCAAGGGGTATGAGCTGAACAGGGCAGGATCTCCATGGGGGCTGGAGAGCAACGTGGTTAGGGTTTTTCTCCATCAGTAGTGGCAGCCACTGAACTGCTTGGACCCTGGGGCCACACATGTTGCTGGCTGGTGTAAAACGGATGTTTCTTTCTAAGGCTATTTTGCATCTCTGCTGCTGAACTTTCATTTGGAGTTCCTCAAGCTCAGACCTCTGAAGCCTCTGTTGCAAAGCTCCTGCTTGGTTCCTATTTCATGCAGAAGGATGTGTGTGATAGAAATTCTTCCTGTAATCTCATCTCTTCGTAAACTCTCTTCTCTCAGCTTCTGTCTCACACCAGAATATTCCTGTCTGCGCAGGAGTCACCCCAAAAGTGAATCAGATCCTGCTGAGCAGGACAGTCTTCCCACCACCTATTTATAGTGCATGCAATTACCCTCCATGCATCTCGGAACTCTAATTGCCTTTTTATTGCTGGTTAGCAGTGTGTTAAAGGTTTTTGAATGCTCATGCCTTGTTTTCTCATTAGCTCTATTTATTCCTCCTTTGGCTCCCTTCCTCAACCTCATCAAATTTAGCATCTTGCCTTTGGGGCCTTGGGCAGCTCTGCCACTTCTTACTTCTGCTGTGTCCTTTCTCGTGTTGCTGCTCCGGATGCTTTGTGTTCCCCAGTCTCGTTCTGACGTGCTCTTGGGGACATCTCTTGGAACGGCCTCTGCCCCCACTGTGATGCCCTGCCAGTGATCCCTTTGCTGGGCAGGGTGACGCAGGCAAGATGCCTCGGTGTCTCCGAAGGCAGCTGCCTTGTGTCAGGCAGGGCTGGTTAGCGTGGCAAGGCTGCCCAGGCAATTACGCGATCTGGGAATGGGGAGCAATGGTCAGGAGTCTGCAAAGGAGCTGGTAATAGGGACTGGGAGTTGGTATGCAAGGTGGGAGGCGAGCAGTGTGGCCTGAGGTCCACTGCATGGGTTTGTTTTGCCAGGGTGGCCCCAGAGCTACCTGCTGCATCGCCAGTGGTCCCTGTGTGGACTGGCCCCTCTTCAAAGCCACAGTGTGCTGGGCTGGGGGCACTTACAACTGGTATCACTGAGACTGCGTTTTTAATGCTTTGTGTGTATCCTGTACGTGCTTTCACCTGTTTACTCTCTCTGATGGCCATGACGTTTGTGGTTGTACAGCGCCAGGCACCCTGCGTGGATAACTGGGAGCAAGCAGGAGCCTGCATTTGTCTCATACAGTCTCTGAGTGCAAAGCCCTTTTTTCAGTGTTATTTGCTTTATGTTTTAGCCTTGTTGTGTGGCATTTCCATAGCTCAAATTAATTTAATTATCCGCCAAGGTGCTTGCTTGCTCACAGTTGTCCAGGACTTTATTGCCCTCCTCTTGTGTATTGAGGAGCCCACACAACTCTGAATCATCAGTAAATGTAATCATGGTGCTTGATGTTTGTTCTTCCATGATATATACGATAAATGAAACTGGTCTTAATACCAATCTGTGCCTCTCCCTTTTGGCGCCAGTTATGTTCCAAAATGCTTCCTCGCTGCGTACGGCCCTGCCACTCAGTCCTAACAGCATTCATATTGACCGGAGGGATTAATATTTTATGTACAATTGTATTAAAAGCTTGCTCACCCTATAGGTAATTTATGGCCAGGGCTTGCCCCCAGCAACTTTAGCACATCTGCTAAGTGTGGTGTCAGCTCGGCGAGGACTTGGTGACCGGGGTGAGTTAAGTAGCCTGCGGTGCTCTGCAGGTCTCGGGCTCAGGACAGGTGAGCGCACCGCGCTGCCAGCCTGCGTCCCTGCCTGCGGCCAGTGTTTGCCTGCAACCCGGCGGTGCTTGCGACGTGGGCTGTGCAGCGCTGCCCTAGGCTGGCATTCTCCCTGATGGGCTCCAGCCGAGTGGAGGGGTTCATTAATCAAAAAGAAAATTCCTGAGCTGAAACAGGGACTAGAGCTCCCTGGTCTCAGAGGGGGTTTGCTGTTTCAGGTTCCTTGTGCTCCCGGGCAAAAGTGGAGGCAGAGCTGGGCAGGTTGGGTGCTGGCTGGGGGCTTGGGTTTGGGCTAGGTGACAGGCTCAGCTCCCTGCTCGTTCCTTCACAAGCTCGCACAGTTCTCCAGATCTTTCTTAAGCTGCCATCAATAAAAAGGAAAGGTGATGAAAATATTTCTCTTTCCTCCGCAGAGCGCTGGAAGACGGTGCGAGCTTATGAGACGCTGAGTTAATTGCTTAGCGCAGGGTGTGGGTCCCTGCGAGCACGAGGACTGGACCCAGTGAGAGTGGCCGTGCTGTAGCTCAGAGATGTGCAGACACTGAGCATCCACGGGTTGCCCCTTCTGTGACTTGCTGTGTCCTCCGAGCAGCTTCTACAGCTGCTCCCTCTTACAATAAGACAGTTAATAGTCTTGCATAATTCATGCTTACAAGTTGTATGCACTTGATGATAAAAGGAGCCAATGTTTAATTTACACACATGGGACTTCCTATAGGTCTTAACAACTCTATGCACAAGAGCTGTGCATCCTTTCCTCCTCTCTGCACTTGGGAAGGTGGGCAGCAGGCTGTCTGGCATTTCCGTACGCAGAGGAGTGCATGGCTTGCCTGCAGCTTGCTTCTCTGTCATCTTCCGAGCTTGTCACGGGTGCTGCCATCCTTCAGGAGGGTGCAGCAGGGAGAATTGCACTGTAATGCAGAAGCAGGACAGGAAAATCTTCAGCCTTATTGCTCCACTTTTCCCTTTCCTTTTAATGCTCTCAAGACCCAACTGCTGCATGGAAGGAAGACAGCCTAAAGCGCTGAGTCTGGTTTTGCATTGCTGGGAGTCTGCGAAGCAAGGCTCTGCTCCAGACGGGTGCTCTCTGGATGCGTATGCATGTGCTCCGGCTGCCCTTGCTTAGGGCGCTCCCAGTGCAAACCGCGGCTTCCAGATGTTTGTCCCATGGTGATGGCTAAGGCTTGCAGGGACAACCAAAATGGGACTAACAAATTATGGTCATTTAAACTAGTGTAACAGCTCAGCTGCACCACCACCACCACCCCCCCCCCCCCCGCATTTAAGCCGATACGAGCAGGAGAAGAGGAAGACCCCTGATTCTTTCCTGTCAGCCAAATGCATAAGGTTCAGCGGCCAGCAAGAAGCAGATGGCTTGCTATTTCTGTGCCCTTTCGTTTGATAGCTGCAGGTCTGGGAGGGAGTTACAGCTGCTCCAGTAGTGTGGCAAATCATCTCCATTTATCTTGCAGTGTTATACCTCGATGATGTCAGATGGTCTCTTTACATTGCATATATATTCAGATTAAGAAAATCGTGGTGTTTTTGCCATTAAAATTTAATGATGAAAGATGACACTATAAGTGATTTCTTTTCTTTTTTTTCTTTAACCAATTGTTTCATTTGCTGTATAACCTTCATACTAATGGTAATAATCTTTCCTTGCTGTGGCTCAGGAGAACACATGTGCCTTTTGAATTTATTTTTTTTTTACCTACACACAATCTTCTTTTTTTTTTTTTTTTTTTTTTTTTTTTACAGCTCCGATTACTTGCTTTGCAATGCTGTGACCTATATCCAAGGTGAAACTTGTGATAAATATTTGCTTTAGGGAGGGCCACGTTTTTGAGAAGATTAAGGCCTGTCAGGCAGCAACCCTTGTTTCAATTAGACATCAAAATGCAAATCATTCAGGCTTCAGAGTTTGTCAAGGTGAGAGTATAAAGGACTTTAACCCATTCTGAGATTAGGTTGAAATCCTCACGTGCTTTAATTGTTCTTGGTCAGTTATGCTGGCTAGCAGTGGTGTGGGGGTAAGGCACAGTTGTGCAAGGAAACCCTTCAATGATATTTTTTGTCACATGTTAAAAGGCTTGCTGGCTACATATAGTACTTCCTCGCTCAAAGGACTATCATCTCTCAAATGATAGAAAAATGATGCTGAAAGTTGCAGCTGTAATTACAGCTCCCCTGATTTTAGTGGCTTGATTGTTCATTTTTGCATGGGGTATTTAGCAGGGAAGTGGTGCATGAGCTGGGCTGTGGTGTGCCCGACACAGGGCACAGGCTGTGCTTTTGGGTTAGCATCCCTGCGTTGCGTCTGGGGGACGTGGTGGGGCACAGTCTCCCCTCTGCCCCACCCGCATCGCCCTGGGGGGCCCCCTGCTGCTGGGGGTGCGGCAGTCGGAGCCCAGGGTACGCAGCGTGAGGCTGCGGGCTGGATGCAGAGGATGTCTCATGCCCTAAGTGTTCCCGTCTGCCTGGTGATGCCGCTGGTTTCGTGCATTTTGACCAGAAAAACAACAAAACCCAAAAGGTTTTTAGGACTGGCGTCACCGAGGTGCATCCTGGTTTGGGCATCCCAGGCAGCAGGGTTTGTCTAGATTGCCTCTTGGTGCTTCTGGTTAAATCAGCTTCTTTCATGGGGGGGATCTTAAAAAACAAGCATGTTCTCAAAGCAAGTTAAAAACAAAACAAACAAAAAAATCCAGCAAGGGCGGGTGCGACATGGGTGCTACAGCCAGACCTCCCCAGGTGACCTGTGGGACCAGCCAGCCCTGCGTGACCGACCCTGGTCCCTGCCCTGGCTAAGAGCCGGGGTCGCTGTGGAAAGGCGGGGGAGCTGATTGCAGAACATCAGGGCATGGGAGCAGCCCCCCCGGGGGCCGCTGGCAGCTCCGCTATGCCCTGTGGCTCGGGTGGGGCAGCGATGCTGAGCGGGGCCACAGCCAGAAGTCAGCGAGCATCGGTATCACTGAACAGAAGGACTGGGGGTTTCCCCATAGCACGGGTGCCTTTGGGAGAGATGGTGCCTGGAGCCGAGAGCACAGTTTGCAAAAGCAGAAAGGAGAACATTAGCTCCAGGACTTCGGGGGCTGGAGGGAGGAATTGCTGCCATGGATGCTTGGTATGGAGTGGGTAGGTGCTTGGGAGGTTTTTCTTCCCTTTGCGAGCTTTGAAAGGGTGAATGAGAGAGCTCGGATGGTGGGAAGGCTCTGAAATATTTTCATTCTCTCCGCTTGAAGAGATAAGTTACGGTTTTAGACAATGTAAGGTAAATGAAAGATGATGTTTCTACTCTCCAGTCTTCCTCCTTTTCATATATCTGCTGCCCCTTCTGGCTTCTCAGCAAACATTAATGAAAAAATTGGGGGTGAGAACCAGCAAAAAACAACTTGTCCCTGTTGCAACCATGTGTACAAGGTTGTAGCTGTTTATGTAGCAAATCTCACAGGACTTGAAAAATGTCCTTGGTGTCGTCTTGTGCAATTTATCAGGGGTGTTTATGGAGTCACAGCACTACTTTGCACCAGAGACGGCAACCATACGCTATGGTTGTACCTCGTGCTTCTTTTTGTACCCAGCTTGGATGATTAAGTTTTGTAGATAAAAGGCTCTTAAGCTCAATGAAAAACAGCAAAAATGTGGATTACGCAGCTATTTTCATCGCAAAACACTTAATTATGGTTGCGTGTAGACTTCGCACTAGAAAAACTGCTGTAGACAGGGAAGCTCTATAAATGTCTGTGTTCTTGGGAGCTGGACCTTGCCTGAAGGGCATTTGCAGGCACCCCACATCACCCCCTTCCTGAGGAAGCTGAGCAGCTGACGGGTCCCCCTTGGCCTGCGGGTCACCCCTGGCCCCATGGGGTTGGGGGTATTTTTGCAAGGCAGACCTGGGCATCGTTCTTGGGAGCTGCTGGGAGTCAGGGGCCAAGCTGCGGTGGGAAGGGCTGCAAATGGGGAGGCAGAGGCAAGGGAACAACCTTCTGCATCACATGGGCTGCTGCTGAATCACTGTTTACGCTGTCTCTGTACCTGCTGACTTGATGCATGGAAATAGGGTACCTCTATTTTTAGTTCTTACCTTGTGCATTCATGCACATGCACGCTGAAATTAGTCTTTTTGTGATGGGAGTAGTTTCTTGCCTACACAGGGAAAGTATTTCAGAGTTGTGGCACAGTAACGATTCCCAATTTCTTCCCTTCGTAACATCATCTGCACAAGGAGAGATTGGGGAGAGTTGCTGGCTTGGTGGAGTAGTAAAGTGGCATAGGATGGAGCCGAACGCCTCAGAGCTGCCTCTGCCATCGGTGCCATCCAGCTGTGGTCCTGCCCCGCTGCCTTTCTGGCACCAGAATTGCAGCTGCCAAATTTTATTCCATATCCTGCTGGCTTCCTTTACCCTCTCCTTTAGAGCTGATTTGATACCTAAATATGATCTATCAACTATTGCAGCAGGACCAGGATGTTTTCGTTTGCTGCTGTCAGTTTTTACTCATCTGTGATTTCGTTTGCCCATCTCGTTGCTCATTGATGCTAGTGGAGCGATATTAAGCTCCATCAGCAGAGGAGTAGGTCCCAAGATGAAACCAGCACATTTGTGTTGGCAGGAGTTGCGTGTTGGCTGTTACCTGCTGCTACAGTTAATTGTGTTATGAAAACAGGCGCTGCTTTTCCATACGAGCTGGGACACTGAGGCGAGGTAAAGTGGTGACTCGTCAGTGGCAAAAAATCACATTGATTTCATTGGGGCCAAGATCTGGTTTACTTTGTTAATGCTGCACAGAGCAGGAATGCAAAGGTGGTTGCTGGTGGAATATTCCAGTGAAAACAAGGCTTTCTCATCCTAGTGCATTTGGATTGACAGTGGCATTTTGGGAAAAGAAGAAATAAAAAATGTGTGCTGTGCTTTTAAATGGCTCTGTCATCCGCGTGGCAGCAGCTCTGTGGCACTGTTTGTCCTCAGCTGCCGTGGCTTCAGAACCTGACAGGGATTCCCTGAAGCTCATGAGATCAACTTAGTGATATTATTTGGAAGATGCATTATTCCCTCCCTGGTGTCCTCCTGGTGCGCAGGGCGCTGGTCCCTGCCACCAGAAAGCCGGGGAGTGGGTGCTCTTGCTCAAATGAGTGGAAATGGCACGTACAGTGATAGCAAACTGGTGCGAGTGCTGTGTCCTGTGTGTACAGGGAGTGTGATGAAAGGCTCGTCAGGATTCCTGCCTTAAAACCCCCGCATCCAAAACCTTAATGCCATATTTAAATCCGTGATGTTCTTCCAACTGCCCTCTTGGTTTTGCTGTCAGGAGAAGGTGGCAGGGGAGAGACCCTGCTGCTCGAACGCTGGGCAAGGCTTGGCATCGGCTGGTGGGAATCGCAGCTTTGACCCCAAGGTCTCTGTAGCTTTGGTTTCTGGAAACTCTGGTTGATAAACTGCCATCTCCCAGCAGGTCTCGTCTCCTAAACCGCTTGCAGCAGACCCTGTAGCAGTCTTGCTTTCCTTACCCAGCTTGTTCAGAGTTGATATCCAGAAACTAGTGTTGCCTCCAAATTCAGATCTGTTTCTCAAATAACCATTAATCGTGCTGTGAGAGTTTGGGCTGGCCAGAGAGAATGACTTGGTCGTTCTGGTACTCACTGTGGCCCAGCGACGTCTGATGTCTTTTGGCTCCTTTGCTGCCCTTCATCATTACATTGCCTTGGCCCCTGCAACCAGGAGAGCGCGGCATCCTTGTGAAACCCTCGCTGGGCGAGTTCCTCCCCTCGTTTCAGGGATATCAGGAATGAAGCAGTCACTTGCCTCACTGCAGAATAGTTTTCTGCCTCTCAAGCCATGCATGGAGCTGCTGCACGTTTGCTCCTCGCTGCAGGCGTAGCCCCAGCTTTTTTGCGGTATGAAAAAGCCTGTTGAATTGTTTTGAAACTTCACAGCAGGAAGGAGCTTTGTTTCTCATACTCCATCGTGTTTGCCAGCCCGGCCTGTGAGCTGTTTGCCAGAAGTGCACGCGTGGGTATAAACGCTTTGGTTTCACATGGACTGGTTTTCCACGTGTTTGCGGCTGCCCTGCGGAGGGGTATCAACAGTCCATGCTGGAAACCTCCCATGGCAAAAGCGGGGAGTCGAGGAGAGGTGGTAGGAAGGTGCTCATGTTGAAGGAGAAACACCATTTACTTCTGCTTCACCTGCCTGCAAAGAGATGAGGGGGGCCTCCGGTCTGTGCCAGGAGTCTTCCCCCAGCAGCTGGGAATACGGTAGAGCAAGGGATCAGCCCATCCCAGGGATGGGATAGTGCTACCCAAGGGTATGGTGGATACTGGGTGGGAACCTACCCACATCCCTGGCCCAGGTGTTGGAGCGTGGTGCCTTGTACCCGATGCTCTTGGTGCTGTGATGCTGGCATGGAGGGACATGTTCCTCCCCTGTGAAGCCCTCCTTTCTTAGAGAGCACCAGCAATCTGATTAATATCTCCTTAGAGGAGCAGGCTTAGAGGGCTATTACTAAGTTTATATTGAAAAGCCTATTTGTTAGGTGGGTTTTACTAAGCTTTTTAGCTTACAGATCCACAGTACCTCTCTGTTTTGGGGGGAGAAACACTGAAGGTTTGGGCACTTAAAGTCCTTTTTTTCTGGACCCCAAACTGAGATGCAAATCTCTTCTCTCCAAAGATATTTAAAGCCAAGCATCATGCAGCTGAAACTGTGTGCAAGGAGCCCCAGCTGTCCCCGAGGCTTCTGTCTCCAGGATTATTCAGAGATTTGCAAATTAGGGGGGTGATGAAACCAGTTGCCTTGAGCTTTGGAAAAGTATTTGATGGTATGTGGTATCTTGCAGATAATTTCCCAGGCAGCATCCTACATCGGTGGTACTTTTCCATCACCAATGCTATCGGTGGCCAGAGCTCTCTGCCTGGCTTATAGCCATGCTCTTATTTAAGGCACAGAGAAACCAAGGCAAGGGGAAGGGAGGCTGAGCACAACCTGTGCAGGGAAGGTGCTCCCAAATCTCTGCTGTGCCCTAGCTCTTTCCCTGTCATGCCTGGGGAGATGCCAGCGGCTGTGCTGGGGATGCTGCGGTGCTCGACACGGCGTACGTGACGTCTCATCAGACACCTGTGCAGAGGGTTTGCGGGTCAATACCTCGTTATAGCAAATCCATGTGTCTGGCTTGCCTTTTTGCTCTCTAATTGCTGCCTCCTTGCTTCGTATCTGCATCCAGTAAGCAAGCTGTTGTGATAGCTAATTACTCTCCTGGGTCGAGTGCTGTATTATAGTCTGTTCTGTCAATACTAATTGTTTTATAGAAATATGAAGTACCACTTTCCCTTCCCTCCAAGGACTTTGAGATGCAATGTGGGCTTTAATGATATTATTTGCCCTTCTGTCCAGTGTGAGCGGGAAAATATGATCTTCCATTTGCAATGGGCACTTAGGGTTATCTTTTGGAGAGCTGCAAGCGCTCTGCTCTGCTTTTGGGGTTCGTTTACCTTTCCAGTAAAGCTCTTTCCCTGCCCTGGTACTGGACAGTGGTGTGTATTTATGGCTACACAATTGCAACTCAAGATCAGAGCAATGACTATTGTTTGTACTGGTGAATCCAGGCAATCTTTCCTTACATGGTTCCATTCCTGGGTGGGGTTCCTTCTTGCTTTTCAACCTTTGGTTTAATAGATAGGTTGTGCAAAAGAACAAGTAAATAAGAAGAGGTTGTACATGGGCATCTCCTGAGAGTGCACACAGTAGCACATAAGGATATCACATAAGGAAAGCTCCCGTTCTCATGCATGAAAGATGTCAGTCCCCGGCGTTCAGTTCTAGCTCTGCTTGCTTCCTCTGGCTCTGGTAGTCAAGGTAGGCATCCGCTGGTGATGGTTCTTTGCAGGGGGATTTATAATTTTGGTGTGGTTTTTATAGCTCTGGAGTAAACACCAGATAAACCCCCATTCATTCATAATTAAAGTAAATTAAAATGTGCCCCGCGTGTGCTCAGCTTCAGGTTACATGGTGGTTTTGTAGTGACTAATGTTTTGGGGCTGTGCTCTGGTTCTCTGTGCCTTGCTGGAGGTTTTGCTATTAGCTTTTGTCGTTAGCAGTATTGCACAGAGCAGGATGAACTCCCAGGTGAGCACCCAAGATCTGTGCTAGCTGTCATGCAGATAGGAGAGGAGGGAAGGGCTCGGTACCTGGCTGTGGGAAAGGCCCTGCCACTGGGATGCTCTAGACCTGATCCCGACTGCTTTGCTTACCCATGACTTCCCACAGAAACCTCAAAAATGAGATAGAGGTGTGTCTGAGGTGCCGGTGTGATTTTAACGGAGATGGGGGGGGGGGTCTGTTGGCAGAAGGATGGTTGGAGGAGTCATGTTCCCCAGTGGGGCAGGGAGGATGAGAGGTGTCTTAGCCCTTCACTGCATAGCACCTCCTGCTTGGCAGGTGCCTCTGCGTTGCTCGACACAGCTGCAGGTGCACGTCACGGCACTTAGTTCAGGGCTGCATCTGCTCTCTGCTGGTTACACCGGGCAAAAGGAGATGGACTGTGCAGGAGGTGGGCCAGATGCAAGGGTTGGTGATATTGCTCTGTCTTCCCAGGGGATTCACAGAGCAGAACCATACTTGATTAGACTTGCTTTCAGAAAACAGTCCAACTCCTGTTGCTATCACCACTTTTCAACGGCAAGTACGGGAGGGCAAGGAGCAGTGGAGGTGTTGCTGACCCACAGGGTCAGAAGTACTTGGAGACTGAGAACTGGGGGGCAGGAGTGCCGATCCACGAGTTGAATGGTGCCAAATGACTGCCAGCTGCTCCCACCTGCACGCCATGGTGCGGGACTGCTGGGCATCCTCGGTGCGTCCTTGTCAGGCTGAGGAATCTTTGCTGAGAGTCTGAAACTGCTGTACGCAGGGTGAGATTACGTGGCCATCAATGCAAGCCATGAACTGGCAGGTGACACAGCTTTTTCTCTGGAGGAGGGGTTTTTTAGCATATCGTGGGATTTATAAACTCCAGTATGGAGATTATAAACTCCAGTATGGGCTGAACCTTTCCTTTATTCCATTAAAATATGAGGTGGGGTGGAAATCAGCTTTTTAAACTTGGTGTCTATCCTCTTCGTCTGAGGGCTGGGTGGTTTTGTGGTCAGAGACTTGTTTGGAGTTCCCATCCAAGGACTTCCCATCCCAGCTGAGCACTTTCAGTGACTTCTCTGCTGTTTTTCTCTGCAAGCATTCAGCAAAGTTTGATATACCGCTGCTGTCACCTACAGAAAGTCCTGTTCCATTACCCTAAAATGCATCCCAACTTCAAACTTGCTTTGTCAGGGGCCTGAGAAAGCCTGTGCTGGTGTCTGTGCTGTCGTATCACCCAGACTTGTTGAAGGCTGCATGTAAATTGGTCTCTGAAAACAGTTTTCTGATCTCAGCAAATCTGATTATGGTTACTTTAGGGAATGGAAGCATGAGAAGCTGGCTCATTGCTTTAAATTTTAGCATTAAAGGTCAAGTTCAGTTGATTTTTTAATCCTTTGACAGCAGCAGCCGCCTCCTGTCTCATACACCTGCAGCTTCATGTGTGTTGCCCAAGGCATAGGCAGGAGCTTAGAGATCAGGTACCAGCAAGGCCAGGCTTTGCTTCTGGGACTTTTCTGGGGAAAAGAGGCAGGAATGTCTCGGCTCTCATTTTAAGACGAGAGCCTGGAGCCGCTCTTGCTCAGTGGGACCTGACGCTGCTGCCTTCTGCCCGCCATCAGTGGGATTTGGGGAGCCCCAGCGCTGTGCGCAGCCTGTTCCTGGGCAGGAGCGATGGCACCTCGCTGTTTGGGACCAGCACCTGGAAACCCATGGCAAAACACCCACAGGCTTCAGTGGGAGTGGGGCTGGTTTCCAGGCTGTGCCCATTCGGGGCCCGTGGCATGAGGACGTGTGTTTTGGGAGGGTGCAGGGTCACCTGCTTCAAAGGTGAGTGAGGGTCCCACACACGGACCCAGGGATGTGCAGCGGCTCAGGATGCCACCAGCGATACGGTCAGCTTAATATTCATCTCCTGTGTTTGCAAATCTTGGCATGAGCTGCAGATTCTTCTATTAGTGTTTTGGGGCTATTTCCTTCAGTTCCTTATTAAAATGCATGTGGTTTTCCTCATTTAAAAAGATCATCTGTATCAAAAAGCTAATGATCACAATACCTGGCTTCCTTTTCCCCAACAAAGATGACAGCACTGATGTAAATCATTATGTTGCTGATTGTAAAATTGCTACCTTCAGGCACGTCTTTATTTTAGGGTTGGATTTTTTGGCTGCCACAACTTACAAGAGAAAGACAGTTGGAAATTTTCCTCTTTAATACATAGTTTTCACAGCTCTCAAGTCTCTTTATCAAGTCAAGCTGCTTTGGCTGCTAGGGTGGAAAGAGCAGAAGATTAAAGTGCCTTTTTTTTTTTTTTTTTTTTTTTTTAATATGCAGCTGTGCATGTAAGTATATTGTGGCTTTCCTGAGGTAAGATAAAGTCATAAAGATTTCCTGGTGGGCTTTTGCATTGCTTGGCTATTGTGGTCCTTGCTGCAGTAGACAATGAATATCCTTTCCTCGGGACTTTTTGCTAGTCTGTTTTAAGCCCCAGTCACCTTCCTGCAGTTCCTGGCATGGTCGTTGTGGGACTATGGACCCTCCTAGCACCGAGATGCAGCAGCTCCAACAGGGCTGGAATGAAATCTCAGTGGGATTTTAATGTAGCATCATATGGAAACACTAAGGATTGGGGTTTTTGGTTTGCTGTTTGGTGGTATTTTGGTTTTTTTGTTGTTGGTTTTTTTTTTTTCCATTTTTAGTGGGTTTTTTTCCTCCCACCTCTGTGGGGAGACGTAAATGCCTGTCTAGCAAAATTAGGAGCTGCAGAGAGTATCAGAAATGCCACCACCATCTGCCCACCTCCCAAACGGCCGAGGTCTGTCTTCGATGAATGACGACAGCGGGCCCTATCAAGGGTATGGCTTGTATTTAATTCTGTGTTACAATCCCTTTAATCTAGGATTATATCCAGTTGTTTTCTTCATGCAGGGTGTATGCTGTCAGATAAAAGCAATAGCAGCTGGGAGGAGAAAAACTACTTCAGAGGCTGAAAACCTTGAGTATCTGCAAATGCTTTTGTCAGAGGCATGAACCTGTCTCTCAAAAAAAAAAAAAGTCCAGGCAGGTGCAAAGGCTGACAAGACCATCCAGCTCTGATAGATGAAGACCCTGGGAAGGCAACTGGTTGCAAATGAAATGGTAATTGCTTTCCCCTCACTGAATGAAATCTTCTCTGAGGCGATTACACAGATTAAAGCTTCCCACTGCAATGTACCAGAATAAATATAGCCTGTGCCTCTTGCGGGGACTGCTGCGGAGCAGCGTCAGGCTGCGGGGTGCCTTGTGCGAGGTATGGCGGGGTAGCAGGAGTCAAGAGTAGAAATCCTGTAAAAATAGGGCTGGAAGGACCTCAGGCTATCTGATCATTTTCCTCCCTTGAAGCAGGATTGAGTGTGCCCAGGTTGCTTCTGGTGGCGTTTGTCCGGCCGGTCCTGCCAGGGATGTGGGGACACGGGCTCCTGGGCCACCTCCTCCCGTGCATCTGCATCCTTGCTGGGACAGGGCTTTTTCCCCAGTATCCAGCCTGGCTTCCTTGCCGTAACACATACCTTTAATTTCTTGTCGTGGACAGAGGGAATGAATTTTCTTCTCAGCAGCAGGTTTTTCCGTATTTTGAGGACTTTTGTCCTCAAAGCCTCTCCCTCCCCGAGGGAGCTCTGTGGTTCCCGCAGCCCTTCCCCAGGCTCACGCTTCTTGCCTTGCTCCTGCTCCCCATCTCGGGGGCTCCTTGGGTGGCCAGTGCCACCAGGGTGCCCCTTCCCTGCTCCAAGGGAAAGAGGGTGCTCCCTCTGCCTTTTCCCTTGTCTACCCATCTCTGTGCGATGCTTTGGCTTTTTTTTACAACACAATACACCTCCCTTTGCTTGTGCTCAGCCCGTAGTCCTCTCCACTGGCAGCTGAATAGCACTGTTCAAATGACTTAATGCACCCCCAGCCATGCACTTTACGTGTTAAGTTAGACCATTGCCCTCATGGGGCCCTCATGGTTAACGGGTACATCTTGCCAACTTGGTAATTGGTAGTAGATGCCACTTTGACCGAGGTGCAAGGGAGACTTTGCCATGCCTACACAAAATTGTTTTCCTTGCTTATCACAGCATGACTTAACTACCCGGTATTGTTAGTGTTGTTTGATTAGGTTATGTGCTATATAATTCCAAGTACAGTGTGTGCATGGTAGTTGCATAACAAATTAAAAAATCTCTGAAGTACAGGAGTCATACATGTGAGAGTCATAGAGATCCTTTTCCACTCTAATGAGCTCCTTTCCAGAAGAAAAGAAAAAAAGCATTAAAAAATGCAGCTCACTTCAGTGTGTAGTAAAAGATAATGCATTGTGTGGGCTTGGACAGTGCCACATGATGGAGCATCATGCTGGGTGGTACAAAGCTGCGTCTCTTCCCTGCACCACTTTGCTCCCATGAAGAGTCTGGCTTTTCTGAGGTGGTTGGCAAACCTGATGCGGGCAAACACAGGTATGGCAGGAGGGGGCTGCCCTCTTCCTCCCCTGCACCCAGCTTGTTCAGACCCCACCAACACGAGCTTGGGCTCCCCTCCCAGAGCTCAGCATCAGTCTGTGCCCAAGGGATGCAGACTTGTGTCCTTGACACAGTCCTGTGAAAGGGGACTGCTCCTGGCTCTCATGGATTATCATGTGAAGTTATTGAAGTTGTGAGTACCTTAGGGCACGGGCTGGTGGGGTTTTTCTTTACTTCCATTCCGAACTGAGCAGTACAGGGAGGGCATAAGAGTCCAGTTATTGGCAGCAAAAATAAACCCTGGAGCTGACCTGGGTGCAAACAGGACAAGGCAGGTCCCTGGGAAGCACAGGCTGCTGCAGAGGCGTTTGCAACCAAAGGGACTTGAATGAGCTGCAGGGGAGAACTCGGTAGCGCTTTGGATTGTGAAGGTGATCTCGACACCATCACCTCCTATCAAATGAATCAGTAGGAAAAAAGTATTTCTCTGGCTCAGGGCTAGTTAGTTTAATTAAAGGTCTGTTGCTCTTGCCAGCAGTTCAGGCAGAACTTGATGTAGTCAGCTAAGTTGGTTGCTTAAATGATGTAATGTTGTTATGCCTGTTTTTCCTCGAGCCTAAATTTCTCTGGTGTAAGTAACAGGATGAAATGATCTGCTGCTGTCTGCGGAGAGCTGATGAGAAGTGAGTGGTGGAGGTGGTGGGGAGACACTTCAAACTGGCAGGGGATCTGCTGTGAGACCTGATGGTTTTGCTGCAAATTGCAAGGGCCAAGGATGTGCCAGTGACATGCCTCATGTGGCATGCTCGATAAACGGCCACCACAGGCTCAGCACCTGTTTATTAAACTGTTTTGAAGAAAATAACCTTGACATCTAGTTTATCTGCTCTCAAAGGACTGTGCTTTGTATCTGGCTTTTTTTTCTGACGAATAAAAATCTGTATCTAGGGGATGAATTTTCTCTAGGCTTTTGCATGTCCAAAAGCCTCAGTGACTCGGTGATGGTTGTAATGATGGACTTTTCCTTCTGTCTGAACTGCTGGACCATAATAGGGAGTGTAAAGTAGTATGTTTAAAGTGGGGCTTGTTTCTGTAAAGGTGCAATGATGGTATAATTATTGTCTGCTAAAACCCAATGAAAATAAGAGCAAATGTCTTTCCCATGGTATAATGAATTTACAAGGCAAAAATAACACTGAAGTATCACTCAGAAACAGAGGTAGGCACAGCTGAACCCCAGGCTCTTGATGTGGTGCTGTATTTGAGCAAGGGTTATTAACTTTTTCAGTCAAAATCTCTGTTTCAGAGATCCTGAGCTTCAAGGGGTCTGAAAACCACAGGGGTAGCTGTAGGAAGCAGAAACCTGAGTGAGTCGGTTGCACAAGAACTTCACAGGCTACTCCCAGGAAGATGTTTACGTGCATTTAGCTAGGAAGCAGTAATGCTTCTTTCTGGTTGCTTGTTACAGAGCTGTGCAAGTGAAGCTAGATATAGCCAAAAAAATCCCACAAAACAACACCTTCTGATTTTAAGCCTCTGTTCTTCCATACCTGTAGTTTTCTCGTGGACCATCTTATGTTTCTTGTTATATTATCTCCTGATTCTAAGCCCTTGTTTTTCCATACCTATACTTTTCTTGTGAACTATCTTATGTTTCTACTGAGGATAGACATGCGGCTTCTGTGCCGCATTCCAAGGACCTTGGTGGTTGTTGGCAATAGCTATTCCTGGAGTAGCCACAAGAAACGCTGCGGTGGCCACCTGGTTCCTTCAGGCTTGCTCCCAAGGACTGTAAGCGACTGCCACGTGAATACTGGACCGGGGGTAGGCTTATGGCATTGCTGACCCCCTCGCTGGCTGCACTGCTGCGGCTCTGACTCCCCGGCTGGGATCCAGCCCTTCTTTGGAGCCTGTTGAGCTTGAGTCCTGACTGTTTTCTCATGCTTGCAGCCATGATCATTTGCGTGGTGCAGCTGCTGGGACTGACTTAATGCAGTTCTGTACTTATCAAAGCCGATCGTCGAGATTGGAGGCTTTGTGGCTTCTTGGCTGCTGCTTCTGTCAGGAGTTCCTATTAACACTAATGGAAATCACGCTCTGGCATCAGCAGCGCAACACCCCCAGCGCGGTGCTCCGCTGTCTGACAGCGTGATGCTGCAGGATTCACAGGAATGGGATTGTGGAGGTAATTCCTTCTGCGTCACACAGCCATTTTACTGCAAGGGGTCTTGCTGTCACTTCATATGTACTGTGCCAGCTTAATGTTCTGTTATTTTCTTTCTTGGGAAGAGCCTGTAAAGCTGAAGAGCGTGGTGGGGGTTAATACTGGTTCTGCAGGCACCAGGAGTAGGGGAAGAAAAGTCGTCTTTTGAACTTCAGCCTTTGACATGGTGCTTCAGAGGGTTTCTCTGTAGCCCTCTAGCTACAGGGAATGTTGGTCTTTCTTCAGCAGCCCCTGAGCAGGGAAAGCAGCCTGCGTTGCCCACCCAAATGTCAGCCCATCAGGAAGAGAATTTGTGCACAGGCTTGGCAGAGAGCTCAGCTACCGGACCAGTTCCGAAGTCGTCTTGGTCTTCCAAGCGGGCTGCTCGGTGCCTTGCTCTTACTGATTCCTGTTGGCCAGACTCTGGGTGGCTCAATATAAGCATCTTCATTCTGTCATGCACTTGCTGCATATGTCTGTCTGCTGTTAGCCTGCAATGTGGCAAAGGCATCTGTCTTTCTGTGTTGTTGTTTTTTGGTTGTTTTTTTTTTTTTCCTGATGCTACCTTCAGTTTCTTTGCTTCTCTGTTGTATCTGGATGAATTAGGATTAATTTTCCTTGCTTAAATCACATTTCTGTGAAAATTGTCTAAGGAATTAATCATAAAGCTCAACAAAATAGTACATGGTTTGAAAAGAAGTCATCATAGTGTAGTAGATTAAAGGAAATTAAAAAAATCTTTTTGCCCCCTGAGTTTAAGAGCCACTTAGCTGTACTCCAGGAGATAGCATGGGAGAGAGAAGTGAAATTGCAAAGATGGACACGCATCAACCAGAATGAGTGACCTGTGCCCGGTAGTTCTCCATTTGGGCTTGAGTTGCTTTGCCAGGGGGTACAGGCTCCCAATGAAGACTTTGAATTTTGAGTCAGTGAGGGGGAAAGTATCTTCTCCAGGACTGGAGCTGCACCTTTGCTTTCCGATGGGCAGGGATGCTGAATTTCTCAGGTGACTTCTGTTTCAGCTTCCCTGGCTTTTCTTTCCAAGACTTCCTGCGGGGGGGGCGGGGAAATTTTTTGCTGATTTTTGGTTGCCACAGCATGCATAATCTCTGGCTTTCCAAGCCCGCAGCCAGGGTTTCGGCTGGAACCTGGCAGCTTTCTCTGCTGCGTGGGTCAAGCCAAACGCTGAAGCGGGGGTGAATTGGAGGTGGAACAAAGTTTCACACCAGTTTGTCCATCTCTTGTCAGTGTGGGCAGGATACTTGCCCACTCAAGTAACTGAAGTCTCTGAAGTTTGGAAACTGCAGACAAGGAGTGGCTGAATGGCAAAACAACGCTGGCATCACTGAAAAAAGCCCTGCCAGTGTGAAACGGCTGCTGCACCGAGGGGTACGGGCTTGTTCATGCTGCTTCGCTGGTGCTTTCCTTTCACGCACACCCCAGCCTTGCCCGGCTTTCTGGACAAAACCTGCTTGGTTGCAGTTCAGCCTGGTCCCCTCTCAATGGGGTTTTGAGGCCGTGTCAGAGGAGCTGCACAAGCTAATGAAGCCGGTGCGGTGTTTTTGGCAGCGCCCGCCTTCACCTGCGCACCCCGAGAGCTCGCCGCTCCCTCCCCATCTCTCAGCACGCCTCCTCCCTCTCCCAGCTGCCAGAGAAGCTTGCTGCCGTTATCCCAGAGGGGTGTGAAGGCATTTGTCTTCGAGACAACCATCAATCAGGGACGCCTCCTCCCGAGCAGGCTGTGTGGGCCACTTCTGCAATATGTCGCCGGGCCGCGTGCCTGGGGAGAGGCGATGGCTGGCTGTGCCGGTGCCTGCCCATCCGTTAGCACGGGGAGCGAAACTCTGAGCTCCTCTCATTCAAATATTTTGGGGCATTTTTAGGTGAAAGACTAGATTCCCAGGTCCTCAGTTCTGCAGCTTTTATTTAAGCAATCTTTCAGATTAGTATTTTTCCTTCCAATTTCCGCAGGTGACAGTTACCTCTAATTATTTGGCGTAGGCTGAGGCTTCTAATAGGAGTGCTTGATTTTAAAAAAAAAAAAAAAAAAAAAAGGCAATCCACACTGTAGGCTGAGGTGAGCTGGAGTCGCTGGGACTGGTGTGCATGTGGGACCAGGGCACGCGGTGTCCTGTGGTCCAGCTGCCACCAAGTTCCGGGATCTGCCACTTGCACAGACCTGTTGCCGGGACATAGCCTGTTCCTTGCACTTGCTGGGAGGAGGAAAATGAGAGCAGTGATTCAATGCATTGTGCTCATTTTGGGAGCTTATTTTCCCGCTTTTTGTGGTTTTGACTCGTACGGTTTCAGTGACCTCTTCCACGGCTCCTGGGAGCAGAAGTGAAGCTCCAGGCTAGAGAATGCGGTAGGCAAATTCTAGCACAGCTGCCGTTTACGAAGAATAATCTGATTTTGTCTTTTCGTCTTTCTGTATGCCCACGTTTTCTGCTCCTGCAAACGCTCCTCTGAAATTATATGCTTCAAATCTTCAGTAGCTGTGTTGCTTTTTGTGGGGGTTTCAACTTGTACTCTCAATGTGCAGACAAACTCATTACCAGACATAGTAACAGGCAGTTCTTCCCTCCTGCCTTTTAGGACTGTGCTGTGCTGCCTCTGTGCACAGCCTGCTCTCCTCCCTCCTCCTGGGCTTTTTCAGCCTGTGATAAAGTGGCATAAGAGACATACGAAATCTGGATTTTGGGCTTGGACAACATATTCTGGGGTGTGTTTGAAGAGGGTATTTGCTCCATCTCTTACATCCCCTTCTGTTGCAGGTCACTGCTCTTGTAGCATCAGCTTGCAATTCTTGTCCACATGCACACAACCTGCAGCAAGTGAGGAGCAGAGATAGCTCATCTGATGGGAAGGGGATAGCAGTGGGCAGTAACCCTCCCAGCAGAAAGACTCTGAGCTCATCCCTCAAAGCCCTTAAAAATATCCTGCCTAAAGCCCAAAGAAGAAAAATGCCTCGCTCTTCTTTTTGAGGCAGCTTCAATACACTACACTGCACAGGAATCCTTAAAACAGCTTTCCTAGCTTTAAATGAGAGAGTTTGTAATGTGTAATCATGTGATTTTGGAAAGGATCTTTATGCAGGGCCCTATACAACTGTTGTGTTGAAAATTGCCAGACTTTAGGTAGTTAATATATAATAGTGGTAGCAAACTTGCTTTTTCTGGGTTTCTTAGAAAAGCTGGATGTTTCGAACTAGTATCTTTCACCTTTGGCCAAAAAAGGCACTACAGACCATCAAAGGCACAGAAAAAGGCCTTATTTATGTTGGGGTTTTTTGTTTGGGGTTTTTTTTTTTGTTTTTTTTTTTTTACTTCCAGCTTACCAGTAGTGTCCCTGTCTCCAGGCTGGGTTGCAGATGGGTGCTGGAGGGGAGGTTGGACCAGACCAGATTTGGCTGCATTTGCTCTCTGTGCCAGGGAGCTAGCATGAGATACTTCTGCAGTTGGGCCCTGCTGCATGGGGCTGCATGGCTGGTTCTGGGTCACAGCAAGCAGCTTTGGGGGGGTGTTATTTAGCTCTAATTAAACTTGGCAGGAGGTGAAAGGCAAAAGACAAGCAGCATGCCAGCTAGAGGCACCAAGGGCAGAGGGATAGTCCCTTGGGGAGCTAGGATGTCCCTCTTGCCCCAGCCAGATGCCCCCAGGGATGGTTCAAGTGCATGTTGATTATGGCATTTCTTCTTCCACTGTACCGGTGGGTTTTGCTGTGGGGAAGGTCCTGGTGCCAAGCCATGCGTGGCCTGGACACCCCATCCTGGAGGTCTCTGTCCTTCTACCGGTTCCCCAGCAGATCTGTCTGTGTTGCCCGGCTCAGACTGATCGCTGCAGACTCCAGAGCCTGTCAGCCAGCGACTGGCCTTTCTCTTATCTTACAAAACCATTATCCAACTCCATGCCTAATTTCACGCAAGCAGCTAATTATCCTCTTTCTTTGCAGATGCAAGCGTGGGACCTGCACACGCTGAACGCATGCTCCATGTGCACTGTAGTGAACGTGATTTCCCTAGCTATGTTTCATTTGTATTTACAGCCCAAAGCTGAGAAAAGGCCACTGCTTCATCCAGCCTCCTCTGCCAAGTGAATGTGCTCTGAGCCTGGAAATATGAGCGCTTGCTTGAGTTATACTAGCCTCGGGAGCCGTGTCCCCATGAGGCTCTCGCCCCACCTCTGTGATGCCTCGGATAGTTTGCAAGATTTCGCCCTTTCGTTTTCAGCCTCCTGACATAAACTGAGTCCAAAGACTAGGGCTGTGGAGAAAAATTGGATAATTTTAACAGTGCCTTACCTTAAAATAAACAATAATAATCACCCCAGTGGAACAATGTTATTGCAAATAATATTCCCTAATGTCTTTGAAGGAGTAGACATTCATTCTCAGCTATTTTGGGTACATACCAGCCACCATGCAAAGGCATATTCCCATGTCTCTGCCAGACAGTGGGGATGGAAAGTGGAAATGCTCTGTTTTCTTGCAGTAGTTTGCTGCCTCAGAACAAACTACCTTGTACCAAACTTTTTCTTCCAAGCAACATGCCCTTGTAAAATCTGAGATTACTCACTTTAGCAGGAAATGTGAGGAGGAGGTGCACTACAGTTTCACACCTTTTCTCTCTTGTTTTTCCATCCAGAAACAAGTTCTGTTCTGGCTTGACTGATTGATTGAACCTTTTTCAAGTGCTGTCTGAAGAAGACAGCTTATCTTTTACTGCATCAGAGATGTGTTTGGCTCTTAAACAGATTTTCTTTAAAATCTGGGGTGTTTCTTTCTTTTTGTTTGTTTCCTGGAAATCATAGCACATGCACAGAATAAGGGAAAATTTCAAATGCAACAAGTTGTACTTAGCCAGAGCCCTGGCGTGCAATAGGTCAGGTCTCTTGATGGGCTGCTTTGAAAATGTGCTTTCTTTGGGAAAGAAGTATTGCTCAGACCTGCGTGTGCTTCCCCTTCCACCCCACCAGCCCAGTTTCAAGTTGATTTAGACAGCAGCTTGCCATTTTGGGGGGTTGGTGGTTCCCCCAGCTCTCGGCAAAGGGTGCGTGCAGAGTGCCCGTGGCAGGGCTGAGCATTTCAGCCTTGTCTGCCTGGAAGCTTCTCTCTGTTTCTTGCATCTTGTTCAGACCCATCTAAGATACTCCCTCCCCTGCTAACTTTGCTGGGCTGAAAACAGCACTTTCACAGAGGCTGAGATACACCAGGAGTCCTTGAGTCTCCATTCATTTGTCCGTTGCTTCTGCTTGGTAAGAACTGTTTTTAAAATAGTTTGTGACATGGAGGAAAGTTAGAGTTTAATGATGAAAATGGTACAAAAATAACTCCAGTGATGGTGGATGTACTTTCTTTTTTTTTTTTTTTTTTTAAAAAGAAGACAAGACTGGGTTTTTTGTTTGGAGATCTGAAGTGTCGGCAGGAGATCCTTACCTCTGGTTGTTTAATGTTTTCAAGTCAGCATGAGCCACTGTATAGATTAACCAGGAAGGAAGATAGCTTCTGCAGTATGCAGGGTCTGCCTGGAGTGGGAACACAGAGATGAAAATAGTTCAAACAGTGATTTAAAAGTGCCTCTCTAAAAGTAGCTTGCTTTTCTTCTTGGATGGCCCACCATCCCAGTCTGTGAGAGGCTCTCAGTCTTTTCATGCAGGTAGCCGCTTCTGGAGAGAAGTGAAGTGCTATTATTCTCCCTTCACAAATGGGAGATGCGGCACAGAAGAAGCAGACGACTGGGCTGCTGGAGAGCGAGGACTTGCCTGGGTCCTGGGACACTGCCCTCCTCTGTGGGGGACCCAGCAGCATGGACCAACTTGTGGTCCCATCCCATCCCTCACCCACTTTCTGGAGCCGGTTAGTTTAGGGATATTTAGCTGTCCTTAGGTTGTGCCTGGGATCTCCAAACACAGGATACACCAAGCCTTGCCTAGCCTTCAAAGTAGTTGAAGAACGGAGATGCTTGGGTAGCATCGGCAGCAACATGGGTTACTGATCTTCAGAGTGCCGTACTGTCGAAGTAACACTGACCAGGGTGCTGGGAAGAGGTTCTTCACTGTTACCTATTCCTCAGGAGGGCCTGGCAGGGTGTCCCTGGTCAAAGGGGCTCTGGCCACATTGATCAGCTGAGTAAAACCATTCAGTTTTATGCAGTTCTTTCTTTTGGACACCTGGGCATCATTTGCGAATGTACCTTTGTAGCACTTGTAGGAGATTTTGCACAAAACTTTTTTATTATTAAATAAATACAGTATCGGCTACCTATTGTGGATGATGGAACTGAGAGATGTTACATGCCTGTCTCAGTGACAGAGCAGGAGGCTTAGGGCTTTGTGGCCACTGGGCAATAGATGTGCAGCATCCATACCCCAAACTGACTTTTTTACTTTCCTTGTCCGTAAGGCTGTAAAACATCCAAGCTCTGGAAGTTGTCCTCAGAATGTTCTGAAAGAAATACAAATTCTAGTAGGTTCATAGCCCAGCCTGTCCCTGGCTTTTCCGAGGGACACGGCATGGGTGACTCACGGGAGATGACCCGTGATGCTCTCCAGCTCCACACCATGCCCTTCCACTGTGCAGCACACTATGGTCTTGAAGCATGAAAGCATGCGAGGTGCTGTCTCAGAAGCTGTGTTGTGTCAACACTCACAAGCTTCAAGAGGCCATGTATTGTTTTCCATCCAAAGGAAAAAGAGAAGGAGTGAAAATATTGCTTTCCAAGACTGCCTGTAAGGCTCAAGAGGAGAAGGAAGATCTTCTCTTGATCCTTTTTCCTGGGCTAAGTTTTTTTTTTTTGGAGGTCTCAGAGCAGCAATGGACTGTACCTACCACATGTACTGCACTGTTGGAGTAAAAGGGCAGGCCAAGCCGTTCCTGTTGCATTTGCAGAGATCTCCTGTGCCAGTCCAAGCAAACATGACTTGGCCTGCACCTCTTGCCCAGACCCTTGCTAGCAGGATTTTCCAGAGGAGGCTGTGTAAGTGGTTGCGGTAGCAGCCCTCGAGAATTGGGGTAAACCGGAGGGTGACTGGGAGGGAGCAAAGAAGGTGTTTGGGCTGGGGTGAGGAGGAGGAGAGAAGCCGGCTGCAGAGTCCAGCCTGGAGGAGACCTTAGGGAAATAAAGGGACTTGTCTCCTGCCTTTGGGGCACCCAGCGTTGGGGGCCTTTGCATGTCACTCTGCCCATCCTAGACAGCCTCCATTCTATTTGCCTCCTGGTTTTATTTGCTAGCTGTATTTCTGCTAGTATTTTTATGGGTTTGTTTTTTCTGTTTTATTAACAGAGCAGCTACACTTTTACCACAGGCAGGATGATGCTGAGCTTCCTGCTGAAAGCTGCCAGATCACGATGATGTGTTTTACACAGCAGAGCTTACCAGGCAAGGCTCCCGTCACAGCAGAAGTTGCCAGGGAGGTTTCTTAGAGCAGCAATTGCCCCTCAGCACATGCTCAATCACTGGCCTAATATTTCATCATTGCTATTTCTTGCTTGTATTTTGTGCTGGCTTCTCCATTTTTCTGAGATCAAAGTCATGTTTTTATTAGTCAGTAAAAAAATAGGGGCACATATCTGTTTGATCATACACAAAAAAAATACCCAGCAGGGTTAGCTTAGTCTGTTGGATCTATTGCAAACTCACTCTGCTAATGGCTTGCTTAGGTAAAATAAGATCAAAGTTGGGAGAAGTTCCAAGTTTTCTGTGCTCTTGTCAGGTGGCTCCATCTTGGGGTTATTCTCTTGCACACCAGCTGCAGAGGAGGGACCAGCCAGAAGAGAGAGACAGCAGGAGAAAGAAACTTGCAGACAGGAGCAGAAGTTCCTGAACCTGTCAGAGCTGCTTTTTTCCAATAAGTGTGGTTGATCTTAATGGAAAAGGGGACCCTTTGCAGGGGGGAGGTGCAGGGTTGGTATGTGAGCGTTGGATGGACACACCTGGTACAAACAGAGGTAGCAAGTAAAGCAGGCAGTGGCAAGGTATCTTTTGGTGTGTCTACATCTAGGCTTGGCCTGTGGTGGCAGGTTGTAGAAGGAAGGTGTAGCTTGGAACGCACCAGGGAGAAGGTCGTCATGGCAAAGGCCCAGTCCCAAATCCTGGCTTTGCTTTCCTCTTTTAGTGTTGTGCATCACTGTGTTTCGGAAAGTAGGAGCAGCCATAATAACATTTTAGGTCTTTCGTGTACGTCAAAGAAGTGTGCCTAGCTGGCGGAGTGAATCATAGAAAAGAAATGCACTAAGGGTTGGAGAGGACAAAAAAGAGCATCCATGTGTTTGAAAGAGAGCGACTCAGAGCCTGTGCTTTGTCTCTTCTGATAAACCTGCTACTGGATGTGGTCTGGGGCAGTGGGAAGGCGAGGTCTGCTCTGCTTGATCTACAGGCTCTGTGCCTGCAGCTGGCCTAACCAAAGGGACTGATGTTTTACCTCCCCATTCCTTATCCAGCAATACTTGAGCCTCTTTAAGGAAATGTTGCAGCAAGTGCCAAAATCATTTAGCACTCGCTGCTTGTGCTGCAAAGCTGCTGGAGTTTGCTTGTAATAACAGAGGTGGCAAGAGGTCCTGGCAAGGATCGGAGCTGATGCTGTGGCAGGGCACTGGCTGGGTGGTAGCTCTGTGGCTGGGCAGAGCAGAGGGCTTCCTGCCTCTGCAGGCAGCCCTGGTGGGTTTTCTAACCCCTTTGGTCATGTTGCTGAAGCAGACATTTGCTGTTAGGTCAGGAAATACTATTCTTGTATTGTTGGGCTGCTTGACTGAGAGATTGGTTCAGTCTCTGAGCTGCAAATTGGTGCTGGGCTGGCGTGTAAGGACCCAGGGGCTGTTTGTGTTGCTTGTGCCCGAACCCAGCATGATTTCTGAGCATGGCGCAGGTGGATACGTAGGAGTGTTGCTCCTTGGAGGGTCCCCATCACTCTGACCCATCCCCAACATCCCAGGTGGGCTGAGCAGGCAGGGCAGGAGCTGCTGCAGGCAGAAGGGGTTGTGTGTGCCCTTCGCTGCATTGTGCATGTAAACCCAGGTATGGTGATGGCACAGTTGTCCTCTGCAGCGAATCAACTGGGCATCTCTTCTGAGAGAGGAGAAGGTGGCACCAGGGTTGGTGGCCGGGGAAGTGACCGGTGCTTTTCTTGTTTGCCATCCACAAAGGATGAGCGTGGCTGGAGAGAGGGCGGGCAGTGTGGATGCACCAGGGCCTGTAAATCATGGGCAGAGTGGGGAGGCAACAAATCAAGTGTCCATAAAGAGGGAGTTGTATAGACAGCGGTAGATCAGTGGGTGTGTGCACAGTGATCCACGTATGGTCAGACTGTAAGGGAAGAGGACGTGCCAGATCGGTATCCCTGGAAAGACGTATTGTGGCTATCAGAAACCAAAGCACAAGGAGCTCTCTCTGGTAACAAATATTAAGCTTCTCTGAAACAACCAGAAAATACACTGTTAGGCAGTTGGGAAAAGTTCCCCGAGACTGGTAGTTAATGCTAGTCGCTTACGTTAACAGCGAAAAGCCAGTGACGTTCAGCCATTCGCAAAGCAGCCGTGTCTGCCCAGGAGAGTTTGCGATTAGAACCCCAAAAGCTGGGGCTGTGAGTCACCCCCCGTGTGGTCCTCTCTCCCGTCAGGGGGAAAGCAGCATCAGCACGGGGAGAACCTGATGTGTTTTCCCAGTGCAAAATAACCTGACGGGTTTTTTTTTCTAGTCTCATGCCTGTTGCTGGGGCCTCTGGCCTCTCCCTCGAGGCCAGCGCTCAGCTGCTCCGGCCCCCCGCACCTTCTGCCCACCCTTCCACGCTGTTCGTGTCGTGGCTGGTTTTCTGGCTGTGGAAGCAGTGATGAGGAGGGATGCTCATTCAGTTGGTTTAGCTTTTTCCTAAATTGCCTGGTGCTGAGGAGTAATAAAGTATTTATTAGATGTTACAAAACCAAACCCAGAACAACAGTGAGCAGTTAAATATTCCTCCTTGCGGTGGTACCTGAGCAGCGGGTGCCCTAAGGAGGCAGAGCTCCGTGCTGCTCTCGGTTGTGTGCTGTAAGCTGGTCTCTCTAGACAAAAGGCAGAGGTATGTCCTCGGGGAATTCCCTGCAGTCCCCAGCTGAACTGATTCCGGCAAGACACGGGTGATGCTGATGGGCTGAGCCATCAGAGACCGGCGTGCAGCGCTGTGGTGCATCCTCATGTCCTGGCTGCCGGGCAGACCCTTCTGGTGGGAAGCACCCAGTCCTCGATCAGAGGTGTTGGAGCGTTGGCAGTAAAGGGGGTCACCTCTCTACCCCAGGGGTGCCTTTCACTTGAAAACCTCCTTCTACAGAGTTCAAATCTGACTGCTATTCCAGCAGCTGTCACATTGATGGGTACGGCTTTATTAGCTGGTTTGAGTACACGTACAGCTGTGGATGGGCTATTCTGTAGCCTGCCACTGACAAATCAACGGTTAGCCCTAAAACATTTGGCAATCTACAATCTAGGGTGGCCTCTCCTTGCAAATCTTCTGTTGGATATGGTACTGCCATAGCATGACGTAGGTCGTAAGGGACTTCTGGAGGCCTCTGGCCCAATTCCCCTACTCAAAGGAGGGCTCCCTACCAAACCAGATCATGTTTGTGCAAGCAGGTTGTGAAAATTTGCAAGGCTGGAGATGCCACAGCCTCTCTGGGCCCCTGTCTCAGTGCTGGACCCCCCTCACGGCAACATTACGCAAGAATTCTTATAAATTCTTATGAAGTGCTTCTTTCTACTAGCTTTCGACGCATGTCATCTGTGGCTCTTGGACAGTACTGTTGATGTGCATCATACAAAGCTTGGAAAGACAACTGTCCTGTGAGTGCAGGTCATTTTGTTTTCTTCACACATGCAGATTTGAAAGTTCACTTTTAAAGAGCGAAAATCTGCAGAAGTTGTTCTGCACATAAATCTGAGACTGCTTTGAGCCCAACCATGATACAGTATGGGGCGTAAAACCCAAATCCAGCTAATGTTGTATCATTGTGTAACATAGACCCTAAGCAGTGAGCTGTATGGCTGTACTTATACCTACATGCTCAGACACAGCAAAGCATTTTGGAGAGAGGATGGATTAGTGAGGCACGTCGCTGTGTGTAACTCTTTAGGGAACTTTTCTGCACCAAACAGCTCCTCTTTGCGATGCTTGTGCTCCCCTGGTGTAGGCAAAGGAGGCTGGAGACGATGTGCAGAGATGGTGCCAGCTGTTTGCTGGCTGAAATGGCTCTGGAGAAGGTGCCATGGCTTCGTGTGTTCAGGTTTGCGTTCGGCTCTGAGTCAGATGGAGTATGTGCGAAAATAAGATGTAGCAAGAAAGCTGCCAGTGAGTGTTTGCCCCAAGGAGGCTGGTGCGCCATTTGCTGACATCTCCATCAAGCAAACTCAAGAAATTGCCTTTGTCATTTGCTTGTGACCATGGTGGGGACATGGCACATGCCAGAGATTTTTCCACCCCATTTCTGAGGTCACTAGATTGTGCTGGGCATGCAGTTTCTCTTTAAAAAAAAAAAAAAATTAGACCGAGAAGGTAGGAAGCATTTGGATGGCCAGATCTAGTCACTGGTGAACTCTTTGCTGTAATTTAGTCCTTTATGGAGAAGACCTCTGCCAAGCTTCTTATGAAAAGCCATGCAATCCACTAAGGATGCCAGCCCAAAGCTCCATGGGCACCCTGGCTGATACCTGTGCCAGGAGTTCATCATCACTGGCTCAATTAATTACATTTTTAATATGCATGTGTACATCTGGCAACTTAAGTACTCACGTGTTTTAAACAGATAAAGGCTGTGAAACACTCTGCGTAAACTCACCACAATATTAACTTGGGAGAGTTCATTTGAGTCCAGAGTCACTGCATGCAAGCAGGGTGTTCTGCAGTCTCTGTCGAATGCAGAAATGACTGTTATTTCTTTAACAGCTGTCACACGCTGAAAGCAGTTGTGGGGAAAAGCGGTGAGGGTTGGAAAAGCGAGGGGAGGTAAATAGAATAAACCCCTTCTTCCCACCATAGTACTCCTGCTTCCTCCCACTCTCTACTTCTTTCCTGTGTGATGGCACCTGGATTTGTATTTGCATCAGGGGCAGGGGGGCTCTGCCCCCCACCAGCCTCACACCTGCGGGGCTTGCAACCCGGCAGGATTTCGCTGGTGCAAAGGCTGTGCTATTGTACTGATGTGCTTCGAAGGGGAAGTAATTCTGTTGTTTTCTGCTATTTGTAAGCACGCTGCGGAAGGTAACTAAATGAGAAGCGGTTTGTATTGGCCCTTAGTGGCCTTACTGGATCTGCAGAAGCTGTTGGCTTGCTTTATATGGATGTCTAGCTGATCACTGGTTCTTCTAATAACGAGAGATAAAATAAGACCCCTGCCTTTAAAACACTTAAGCTTCCAGGTGAGTGTTCAGGGCATGTGCTCTTTTAAGCCTGTGGATGGGTTGGTGGCATTGCTTGGCCCTGCTTAAAGGCTTTGGAGTGTGACGTTGGGGCTGAGGCTGCCCCCCTGCCCTGGTCCACTTCTGGGGTTTGGCAGCAATGCCCTTGGTGCCTGACGGGGAGAGGAAGAGGCATAAAATAGGAGACGGAGCGTGCTGGGCAGATTTCATTGACCCGTGGGTCTGACTCCCCTCCACTTCCCGGCTGGTGCTGACTTTCTGCACCAGGCGTCTGCTGCTGTGCAGCAGAAGTTAAATTTAATATGAAAGCAGTTTAATTTTGGCTCAGATTGTCTGCTTTCTTGATAATGTCCGTAACAGTGGCACAGACACAGATCAATACACCAGTGCTGCTTCACGGTCTGGCGGGGATGGAAGACTGAGGGTCCCGTTAACCAAGGACTGGGCCGTGCTGCAGCCTGGTGTGATGAGAGAGGATCTCCTTTTCCCTGGATGAGGAAAATACTTGCATAGAGCTTGGGGGCGAGGAGGAGGCAGCAACTGACACTCCAATAGAGACAAATCGAATGATTCACTTCCACAGCCCCCAGGAGCTCACGTGAGCTGTGTATTGGGAGTTTCTAGGAATTTCAAAGAGCATCGTTCATTTTGAAGGTAGCCCACTCAATATTGAGGAAGGAGCATGAAATATTGCTGCTAGATGGCATTATAGAAATTGAACAAGGAAGGACTTCTGGAGGTTGTCCTAGGAAATAACCTGGGAAAAAAAAAAAATTAAAAATGCCACGCACATTGTTAAAATCCCAAATGAGAAGCCTCTTGGCTCAGAGTATCTGTGCTCTCAGTATGTCTTTCCTTGTGCCTCAACACCCTGATTTCAATGTTACCTGTAGTTTTCCTGTTTCTTTGCTTGGTTTCTTATGGCCTCTATCACCCTGTCGTTTCTGCCTGATGTTCGCAATGGTTGCTAATACAAAATCATCAATACATTTAATTAACATCCTGCTTTTCTCTTCTTCCAGGTAATTAAATACTTAATAAAAACAGACCTAGTGCCTTCCCACAGGTGTCTCCCATGTGATCACTACATTGTCTCTGGCTCCTTTTGTCGCTGACCCAGTTTTCTTTTCAGTTCCATCAGGAGCTTCCATCAGCTCAGATAGGTGTGGAGCCTGCTTTACGTCTGATACTGTGTGTATCGCCCGAGGGCTTGTGATGTCTAGGGTGCTACTGGCAAACACCACAAAGGGTTTTAGGTGCCTAACATGGCAGATGGACTCTTATAGCCAAAAATTAGATCCTGCCAGCCTTAAAGCTGGGAGCTTTTGGCAGCGCTTTTCCACAGGGCTTATTGCAGATGGAGACCACGTTTGAGGTGGGTCAGGTTAGAGGGACGGTCCTTGCCCCAGCCCTGTGATGCTGTCCTGTTGTATGTGTGAGACCCTGTGCAGTGTGGGCTGCTGTTTTGGGGGTGGGAATGACCTGTCTTTCCATCACCCCCAGGGATGGCAAAGGCTGTTCCATGTTTTCTGAAGCAGAGCATATTGAGTCTTGCTTTATGTCACTTTGATGAACACCTCTCCATAAGCACCAGGATAAACTAATCCCAGATTATCACATCAAATTGCCGTTGCTCACCATCGCTTCTCAGTGTGGTGTTGCAGAATTAATTACCAGTATTCATGACGTTTGTTACTGCAGTCCCTAAACACCCCGTGTGGCACATCATCTAGATCTAGCGGTATTTATCGTCGTGTTTTCCAAGTGGTCCCTCTCCTGCTTTTTATCACTAGCTGTGTTTACCAGGCTTCATTATGCTCTAGTTGTTTGGATCTCTGTAATTTTTGATACTTTATTCAAAGCCATTTAGACATTTAGAGTGATTACTTTTATTTTTCTGTTCCATTCTAATGGACTGATTTCTTCTGCCAGCATACAAGTGAGAAAAAAACCCTCTTCTCTAGACCTTTTGGTCATTAGTAAATAGCTGTCCTAATTCTTACTGCTCTCTTTGCCCTTTAAGTTTGAAGCTGTCATATATACATCTTGTTTGGTTCCTTCTTTTTTGTTTAAATTAATTCTTATCCTCAAACCTGAAGTAGCCATGTGGTGGACCAGCCACAACTACAGTTAAATACCTGCAGCGCTTCAGCGTGAGTGTTATCTGCATCTTATGCTGTTGTACTGGCATTGCTGGTACATGACTTATGCGCCTGCTGTGACTTTGACTGTACTACAAGCTGAAGATGTGGGTGTTTTTAGCTATATCTGTTTTTAAACTGACAGATAAATTGGCAAAATAATGTCATGTTATCTTACAAGGCTGGAACAAACCCTTGTAAACTTTCTACTGATGTCACTGTGCCAAAATAAGAACTATCTTGTAAGTTAGACCAGCTGTATGCTGGACAGAAGCTGTTTTGAGCAGCAAAGAGACAGCAGAGAAGGTCCTTCCTCAGATAAGGTCAACGGGTTTGCCTTCGTATGATTTCTTTGGCATTAAATTCTTTCACCACTGGTCCTGACTGGTGTTTTATATGTGACAAGCCAAAAGAAATTGAGCAAGGAAAAAAAGAAACAGTTGAGGAAGAACCAAGGCCCTGGAGTGCTGATGAGTGCCATCTTCAAGAGCCAGCTTGCAAGGCTTCCCGTTCAGTGATGGAACCTCATCTCCTGAATGGGAGGAGAGGCTAAATGGGGAGGAGATTGCACTCTCTGAAACAGTCTCTTCCAAGCATGCACACGGCAGCTTGCTTTTGGCTTAGGTGTACCTGAAGCGCTAAAAGTCGTCTTCGCGTTTTGTGGCGGCAGAGTTGTTTAGGAATTATGTTCAGGGTGGTTTTAGGTGCTCATGGTGCTTAAATGAACTTGCCAGGGTGAAAAGTGCGTGTGTGTGTACCCACGCGTGACTGATTGCTCATCTATTGCTGCAGTCCCCAAAGGAGAGCAGAAGTGCACATCATTAACACCCCAGTAAGATACTGCAGAAGAATTAGTGGTTTTTTTTACTCATACGTAAACCTTTCTTGACTTATTTTCTCCTTTTGTGTGTTTTGCAGATAAGTAAGCAGCAGCTCCAGACAATCAAAGATCGTTTCCAGGCCTTTCTCAATGGAGAAACCCAGATTGTGGCAGATGAAGCATTTATAAACGCTGTCCAAAGCTACTATGAGGTAAGGAGAGATGATACAATATTCGTATGAATCCCTGTTCTCGCCCCTATTCACAAATGGGGTCGAATTCTGAACTAATGGATTGTCCTTTATCAAACAGCACAAAAAAGATGAGCACAAGGCTTCTTCCATCTGCTGTCTGGTACATCACAGGGCTTGTGAGGTTCAGGGTTTGAACATGCAACCATACGGGAACCGTGGCAACCCCTACACCATGGTGTATCTGATAGCTTGGTTATGGGGAAGATTGCTTTTCTTTTAAGCTGAAAAATATCTTCCTGATACTTTTAAACAGTGTACTCTAAAACAGGGAAGATGCCACAATATAAAATAAATGCCACATGCTCCCGATGAAAAATATCAAGAGAAAACTGGGCAGCACATTCAGTTCTTGCTGAAGCTTTTGCATTGTGTCTAATTGACTTTGGGATTTTCAGCAAGAGTCTCGTCTTTTCTCTTTGGTATGACAAGTGCTGTAAAGCAAAGGGGGAGGGAGGAGGATGTACATCTACAAAACTAGATGATGCCAAAGAACATGAAGTATCATTCATAATTGTGCAAAAGAATAATTATGCATGTCTGTCTTTTTGCACCTCTTTGTATGCAGCCCTTAATGCTGCCTTTCATATCTCTTCTCGGAAGGAAAGAGCTTCTGTTTTTGAAAGAAGTCAGTGCTTGTGATTTGTATGAGGAGTGTCGCTTTTTTTTTTTTTGCTAGCCTTTCTGCAAACCATTTCTCTTTCTCCCTAGAGCTATTCTGTCATAAAAGGTGAAGATTTTGAACTGCCTACATAAAATATTTCTCTGGAAGTGGAATCTAAGAGGGGACCAAAATCAGATACTAAAACTGAAGAGAATTTTAACTCTATAAAAAATGGCAGCAGCTGCTTCTGTGTAAAGAAAGCACAAATTATCTCTGGATTAACTCTATTAAACTGGCCTGGTAGTTACTGCTCCATCATCCTCTGTACAGGAAGGAAGCTGAGAGTAATTTACATCTCTTATCAGACAAGAAATTGCCACGGGATCATCAGTTTATCCACAGCTTCACCAAGCAGATGCTCTCAGAGAAAGTTTTCAAGATGGCGTAAGCTGCATTATAGGATGTAAGAGCAGCGTAATCTGTTCAGATAAGGCTATTGGGCAGGAAGAGAAAACTGCTTAAAAACAGGCAAAATACATCCCTGTTTCACTGGTGGGTCTGGCTGAAAGTGTGTCCTGACCAGCTCCAGAAGTCCTGTGCTGTATAGTTGCCCCAGGTAATCAAACGTACAGGGAGCAGTTGATCAGCGCTAGCTGTCTGCAAGCCCTGCGTCTTCAGTTCAACTGGACACTCCACCTGCTCTGTCCTGCTTAAAACAGGCCACGAAAAGTGTAACGCATCAATCTGTGTCCTTCAGCGCAACTTTCTTTTTCTTCTGTTTAACTGTCGGTCTCCTTTGATTTACCAGTGTGTACTTGCAGCTTCTGTGCAGGTGTGGCGTGGCTGCATGTGTCTTCCTCGGCACCATCTGCAGCGGCAGAAGGCAAAGCCTTGCCGCAGACAGCCTCTGCCCCCTCTCAGGGCCGGAGCAGCGTTCCCTGCTGACGGTGTTCTCCTTCCTCCCTTCTCTGCAGGGGTGCCCACCCTTGGTCGAGCCGCGGTGCAATCACGGCAGATCCTGCTTATCTCAGCTCCTGCAAATTTCAGAGTTTTGTGCAATTAACTGTCTCTTGGATGGATGCTATCTAGACATAAGCGTTTAGATACCGACTTACAAAGCTGCATCATGGCTTGGAAAATACTAACACTTGGTTTTTTGCTCAGCTGGAACTGGCCGTCTCTGTGCAGGACATGGCTGGTGTTTCTAAGGGGTCCACTTACTGACAGTGCAGAATAGGTTCATTACCTGGGGAGTGATTTTTTTTTTTTTTATTTTTTTTTTTGGCTGGAGAACAAAAGAGGTAAAGGTGACGTGGTAGGTCAGGGGTGCGTTTGCTCTTGCCGTGGACACGTTTGCATAGCCACATTCTGCTGCAAAGTCTGCTGTCAAGGCATAGGCATGTGATTGCCAGTCTTAGACTAGTTCACAGGCCGTTATCAAATTAAAAGACTGAGTGACCTGAGCAGGCTCCAATGCTGGTCTGCAAAGCACCCCTGTGCCTGCAGGAATGCTGCAGATCCATGTGTATGGAATGGGCCCAGCACGCTCCAACAGACACTCCAGGAGAGCCCGTCTCGTGTCCTTTTACTTCGAATGAGTAAAGCTTTGCCTGTCAGCCGGCACTCTATGCAGCAGTCCCTTCAGGAGGTATTACGGAAATGCTTTGTCAGACCCATTCCCACTCTGCTGTGGGCAGGTGGAGCCAGGACCACGCGTGACCTGGGGGGTCGTCCATGGACGTGGCAGGAGATGCCTGACCCAGCTCACAGAGGCCACTTCTCTTCTGCATGTGTCGGTGTGTGCATCCATGCTAGGATTTTGCTCCAGTGATTCTAGACTCCTGGCAGTCCTACTAGGCGGTCTTACAGCTGGGCGAGTCACCTGGTATTTTCTAAAGAAAGCAACTGGCTCTGCAGGACGAAACACCTCTTTTATCTTTTTTTATCTTCCTATTTCACGGTCTTTTTCTTCTGCTTTGTGTCTGACTGGCGCTCCCCCGTGCCTGCCTCCTCTCTGACAGGCGCAGCTCTCCTTTCCGCTGCTGGCTGCTGCTCCGCACCCAGGGAGGGTAAATCAGGGCTGAGGTGGGGGCGGGGAGGCAGGTCCCTCTGCTCGCCCCTCTGACGGGGGTGAGGACCACAGATAACAACAGCTGCTGGCGCTGGCAGATATGGGATGTCATTAGCTCTGTCGCACAGGGTCAGGCCAAAGGTACCGGGAGGGGATGATTACGGAGAGGACGTGGGAGCTGAGGGTGCTGCAGCAGGGCTGTTCACCATGACCTCCCACCGTTTCCAGCAGCCTGTGTGCTGCGGACTTTCTCAGCTGCATTGGGAGCTTGGATTTTGATAGCTCTCACCTATTATTTAAAAACACCCCTACACACCCGAGGTGTTATCACTCATATTTAAGCTCTGCAAGGAAACCAGGTGCGTGCTGGTATCGTTTTGGTGTGGACTGAAGAGGCTGCTGGTGGCATCCTGCTTGTCTCATCTGCAGGGAGCGCTTCCCAGCACGGTGATGTTGGAAGGAGACAGACCAGCTCTTCCTCAGCAGCATTTTTGGGCTGGTCCTGGAGCAAAACCCGCTACCACTGCCGACAGATGCCTGTGCCGTCAAGCATCTGGGAACATGGAGTGCCATGTTGCCGATTGGTATTAAAAAATCTACCATGTCCTTAGGTCATCCTTGAGCTCTTTAATTATTGAGAGCTGACAGATACACCCCTGTGCTTGCACAGCTTCTTCCCAGCCTGCTTCATTCGTTCTCAGCACCATTAGCAGAACAGCAGTTCTTGCTGGGCATCGATTGCTCTCCTGTGTTCAGGGCTTGGGAGAGGAGAGCCAACACAGTATCCCCCTGTCCCTCTCTCACCCTTCAGCTCTGTGTTATTCCCATGGCATCTTCTGATCTGTAGGAGTCTCTTATGTTTTGACCCTTCTGCTGCTCTTGCAGTGGGAAGAGCAGCTTCATCAAACGCCTTCTCCCTCCCTCCTGCTGTCGTCAGTGTCCTGCACCTTGCAGGCTGCTCTCCCTGCGAAGCCTTCCCGGGCGGCCTCAAGCTGTGCTGCACCGTCCTGTGCTGCTTCAGCAGAGCTGGAGTGGGAGGGGATTTGGCCTTGTTCACCGGTGGCCATGCCACCTTCTAGTGATCTGAGTTGCCTTGGTGTTTACCCATCAGTTTGCAAAGATCAGGCCATTCGTCCTTGTCTTTTCCCGGAGCGTTTTAACAGTGCTCTTGCGGTGCTGGTTGCCCAGGTTGGAAAGACGAGGGTGTGGGAGAAGTGGGGACACACATGTTGTTTAACTGAAGGTAACATTAAATTAATTAATACCGTGCCATTCCTGTCATCTTCTGACAGCAGGGCAGTCTGCCAAGATCTCCAGTGTAGTAGCTTAATGTAAGCCTGGTCCTTGCACAGGTCAGAGGTTTCCCAGGGTCCTGGCTACCAGGATAAATGCAAAGCAATGCTGTTAACTTGAGGGGGATGACGGCGCTCCCTCTAACAGGGCAGAACTTGGCTAGGTGAATGTAGTTGTGCAATAACTTCCTTATTAAAACATTTGATAGACTGAAATGTAATCCTGCTTTCCCAAAGTGCATTTACGTATCTGGTGAGGTGCGACCACAGCATTGCGTGAAGTCCTCATTGCATCAAAATGTTCCATTTTAGCAGATGCAAAGCAGAAGCTTCACCTGATTTCATTATGCTTTCCAAAGTACAGCTGAAACCTCTGTCCATCTGGCAACACGTGGTTGTTGAGCGAGGAGTTGGAAAGTGTACTGGCAGCCAGTTAGCGGGCTTCCCAGCAGTGAAACCACATTTTGTGGTACTTCAGGGGGATATTTTTTTTTTTTAACTGACACCATTTGAAGTCACCCTTTTTTTGCAGGTATTCCTGAAAAGCGACCGCGTGGCTAGGATGGTGCAGAGCGGAGGGTGCTCAGCGAATGACTCCCGGGAGGTCTTCAAGAAGCACATTGAGAAGAGAGTGCGCAGCCTGCCAGAAATTGATGGCCTCAGCAAGGAGACGGTCCTGAGCTCTTGGATGGCAAAGTTTGATGCTATTTACCGTGGGGAAGAGGATCCCCGCAAGCAGCAGGCCAGGATGACGGCGAGCGCTGCCTCGGAGCTCATCCTCAGCAAGGAGCAGCTCTACGAGATGTTCCAGAACATTTTGGGGATCAAGAAATTTGAGCATCAGCTTCTGTACAACGCATGTCAGGTAAGGTCCTTCTCCCAGGCTGGGTGGGAATGGAAGGGGTTTTCTTGGGGAAGGGCTTGCCAATGGGAAATACTGCTGTTAACAAACTGGAAACTTCGGGTCTAACCAGGCTGTTTTTGAGAGAACTTCCAACCAGGAAGGGGGTTTTGGTTCATGGTGGGACTTCCGCGCTGCCAGTTTTGTTCCAGCGGCCCATCCAAGTGGGCCTCCTTCTCTTGCTTGTGCTTGTTTTCTTCTGAAATCCCATCGGATTGCTGAGATGGGAAAATTTTATTCCTCCAGCTCTGTGTCTGGATGAGCAGGTCTTTGATGGTGCCTAAGTGAGCTGTTTTGCTGTGACTTGCTTGCCTTTCCTCTGTCACATCACCAATCTCAGTGACAGAAGTACGTTCTTCCAGCCTTCAGTAACCTTACTCAGATACCCCTGGGGTAGACGACTTATGCAAACTCACTTACTGAGGTTGTACAGGTTCTCCTTAATTCGCGGGAACCTTGGTGACCCCTGCGTGCCTGTGGTGGAAGGAGAGAGAGTCCCAAACCCCCATGACCTCGAGGTGGCTCTGCTTGCACTCTGAGTTCCCAGATAGATGAAAACCTTTCCCATTCCTCTCTCTTTCTCCCCCAGTAAGAGGCAGTTCCCCAGAGGTGCAGAGCTGGGACTCTGTAGTGCTGTTTGCATTTCCAGCAGCTCTTGCTGAGGGCTGTTGGTGGCTGTCCGTGCTGTTGGTGACCCAGATTACGGTCCCCTGCTATCGGATATAAATATCGCAGGTGGGATAAAGGACGTCAGTGTCACGAGGAGGGTAAGGTAATGCTGTGGAAAGTTTTCGGAGGAGGAGCAGACCTCAGTCTCTTCCCTGTAATTCAGGGCTTTAACTTCTTATTGAAATTAATACATTCGAGACCAATTCTGTCTGTCTTCTGTCTAGACATTTCCAGTTCTTTTTAAGACATAGAAAATTATGTTTGATCTGTTTTTTCTCCTGTAAAGAGCTTAATTATCTTGCATTTGTTTTTCCTCATCTTAGACCTTAATGGCAGAGTAGGGAGAGGATAATAAATGTCCCTGAGTAAGGCATCTTCATAGCAAAAAGGCAACAGCAAGGAGTGCATCAGTCCCCATAAATTATGTTTACAAGCCAGATTTCATGCCTTCATCCTCTGTTGAGGACTTCTTTAAATTCAAAACCATAATGTCTTCAGTGATGTGTTGTGAGCCGAGTCAGTACTGCAGTGGTTTTTTTTTTAAACTTAAACCAACTCAAGCGCTGTGTCTTTCATCCCTCCTTGGCCTGTGCTTGGCTAAGGAACTAGGGTGCTTTTGTGTGAGCATGTGTGTGATCCTACTGTCTTGCTTTGTGGTTCCCAGCGATGCAGAAAACAGTATTTAATCATGGCTGCCCTGCTTTGTGGATATCTCTGCTTCTGAGAGCCTTTCTGGCTGACATGCATGAACCCAGTGGCTGCTCCCTGCAGATTGCCCCGTTGCATCGAGCAACCTGTTTTCTGCAGTAGGTCCTAGTGTTACTCTGAAAGTGAAGGATTTAATTCTGGGTCTTTTCTAATACTCGGAGGCAGAAAACCTGTAATTTAAGTTTTTAGAGAAAGATGTAATTTCTGTTGAAAGCGAGTATTAGCATGGGAGTTGTTACTCTGGTTTTAATACCTGGACAGTGAGGATTAGCTATGCAGAAGGGAAAGCCCTTTATACAAGGCACGGCTCAGAAAGCTGCCAGGCCAGCAGTTGTTCAGCCATTTGGTATTTTCCTGGGATACAGTGCGAGTGGTTACGGTGCCGGCGCGGTGGGGTGGGAGCCTGCCCTGCGGGGAGCAGAGGTGGGAGCTTCTCCCGTTAGGTGCTGCAGGGAAGGCAGCAGTAAGCACCCAGGGAAACTGGGGGCTTTGCTGTGAGGACCCTTATTTCGGTGTTAACCTGTTGTCGTGTCACCTTGGCTATACTAGAGGGATGTCTGGAGCTCTCCAGCCACCGGCAGCCCTTAGGAGAGCAGCAGCAGCTGCTCTGCACTTCCATCTCGCAGTGAAGCATCAAAATTGGTGTTGACCACTACTTCTTCCCACAGGGTCTCAGCCGTCGCTTGCAGCCAGTCTGTTGTAGGGTATAAGCAAAACCTATCAACCTACAAATGTTTGTTTGCTTAGCTTGTATGAGGAGTTCCTGGCAAAAGTCGGAGGTGCACGCCGCTTGGCTCGCGTGTTTTCTGCAGCAGAGCTGCAGGGGAGAGCAGAAAGTGATAGGCAGCGAGCGGTGATTCGGTAACCTGTCCCTTTCACCCCGTGAAAGCTTCCTCCTGATCTCTCATGATGAAGCACTGGCACCAGCCCTGAAACAGGAGATTTTTCCCTTTCCCACCTAAACTTCAGTAGCAAATTCGTTCCTACTCCAAAAGCTCTTGGTGTTCACACAGGGCAGATTTCAAAGCCACGGCAGCAGCTGGGTGCCCGGTTGCTGCAGGCTGGAGATGGAAGTCGGGCCCTGGGGGCTGCCCTTTGTGGCGTGGAAACTCTCCCGTGCCATAACCCCTTGGACTGTGCTGAGCCGCTCTGCATCGGCGGCATCTCCGACATGGGAAGTCTGACACCAATTAGGGAGCCAGAGGCACACGCCAACATTTCAGCACTAAAGCCAGAGACATCTGGAGAGGGAAGAATCGTGTGTACAGCACTGCAGCAGCCCAGATGGGCGCTGGGTGGGAGAGGACCCAGGGCAGCTGGAGGGGAGGAACGTCTCCCTGCTTTGCATGTACATGTGCGCTGTGGCCATGGCAGGGCTGGGACTTGCTTCGGCAGGACTTCCTTCCAGCCACTTGCTCTATCCCCTCGCCCCCACCACTTCACATTTTCATAAGTTTTTATTTGCCGCACCTGTCTCTCGCTGTTCGACAAGCCATCTTCTGTAAACACCTCTGCTCTGCCAGCCTGTCCTGAAATCAGCTGTGAGCTCCCTTCCCACGTGGGTTTGGAAACACCTTTCAGCCTGTGCCTGCAGCTGTACTTGCAGCACAGAGCACACCCATTGGGCTTTGGGGCACTGCCCCCATTACCCCTAAAAATGGTCATTTATTTCCATCGTGCTGTTTTGTTTCAGTCCAGATTGCGTTTCGGTCAGTCAGCCTAAGCAGTGCTCATTTGCCTCCCTGTGAAGACAGAGTGACTCTTGGTCTGACTCTTGGTCTGACTCTTGTCTCATCGGAGTTAATTGGAAGTACAACTTAAAATTTTTTTCATAACAATTTGATTGAAGCTTCTGTCACCTGTTTCGTAAGAACAAAATTTTATATATTCTGATTGTGAATAAGCTTTAAGTAAAAGGAAAACACTGGTGTTTTCCTGGACATGCTGAAATTACAGTGTACCCAGAAACGCTGTGCAGGCTCAAGTTGTGCGCGTGTGGATGCTTAATACATTTGCTTTCCTTCCTTGGGCAGCGGACGGGCAGCTCCTGCCGGAGCCCACCACGGGCCCTGGCTCAGCAGCCGGCCGTGGTGCCAGCCGCAGGCTTTACACCGAGACTGAGCAAACCTCCCAGACAAAGCTGGGGGCAATCACGAGCTTCCCAGCGGTGGTTTGGCACGGTATAAACTACGCTTATTTTTGACCTACGCTTGTCTGCCGTGCATGGGAGGAATTGGGAAACGGAGCCTTTTCCCTGGCAGGCTGTCTGAATGCCATCACTCTTGCTGGAGCGGCAGCGCGGTGCTGTTAATGCAGTTTGTCAGTCACCTGTGCTTAGAAAGGCAAAGCCCATCAGCTTCTCCTGTTGCTCCCATCGGCGGGGCTGGCTGGTGTGATGCGCTCTCCCTTGCTTTGGTGTGCAGGGTGAAACTGCCCCAGAGGCTGTGCAAGGAGGCAAGGGGTAAGAAGCCTTTGCCTAGTTATTTTCCTCCTAAAGCATGAGCAGGAATGGCGCTGAGAGCCGCAAACACTTGCTTGAACTTCTCCTGCAGCCTGGAAGAGGGTGCTTTTCTCTATGTGGCCTCCTCTGTTACATCATACTTACTTGATTGCATGACGATTACATCACTGGGACGGCATTTCCATTCACTTCTGAAATAATACTTTGTTTGTGCAGAAGGAGGGTGATTTCTGAAGGGATTTTTTTTTTTTAATACAGTATCCCCAGGTGGTATGAGATAAGTGTATTCTTAATGTGATAGCAGTGATACAGCAGGATCTCAGATAGCAACTGAGCAAAAGGGATTGATGCAGTTGGAAAGGCTTTTAGGAAGCAAAGATGGGAAGTGGTGTTGTAGCAGAATGGTTGTGGAGATAACGGTGGTGTTAAGAACAACCTCTGACTAGAGCATTTTAAATAATACACAGAGGCTTAAGTTTTTTGCATAACACACACTATGTGACTTGGTGTTTCTGCTCCGCTGGAGTCAGTGTGGGAATTGAGTATCTCTGGCTCCAGCAGCAAGCTCCTCTGCTGTGCGAGAGCCATTGTGGAGGGAGAAGTGTGTTTCAGTCTTGGCTTTCTGGTCCAGACCCTGTTGGCAAGGCTTGAGTTTAGCTCTTCTGCTTTGTAATTAACTTGTGACTGTGGAAGAGTCATACAGGAGCTATTTTCTGTAAGTCTTGGGCAATTCCAAACTTGGGTCTTTGCCGCAGTCGGCATTTCCTTGGGCATGAGCCCCATATTTCCCACGGACCTTTGTGACGGCTGAATTGCAGCAGCATCTCTGAAAATCACGCTGTGGCTTTCTCCCCGTCTTGTTCTTCCGTAGCCGTAGGGCGGTGATTTACTTTCCTATCTCAAGCTGTGTTTGAAAGTCATTTTTAGCTACAGTGAGAAGAGAAGGAGCTAGTACCGTGCTGTTCCGTTAATCCAGCAGCAGTAGCTGATGTCCAGACCATATCTGTGATGAGCTGCACACTTACATCCTCCCCCTTCGGAGGAAGCGCGGGACTCCGGGCTCTCCCTGCAGGACTGTATGAATTCAGGCTTCACAATCAGACTTTCTCTTCTTTCCTGGGCCTGAAGCATCCCAAACGCTGTGGTGTTCCTCTTAAAAGTGCAAAATACCTGTGCTAAGCTTCCAATTTCATCTGATTCCTTTAGATATTAGATTTGAAAACAAATAACTAAATACACGCGTGTTAAACCTGCCGAGTAATACGTAGTAATACGTGATCGTGGTTTGTCAGTGTCTGTTCCTGTCCGTCCAGGCAGAAGGTAAAACATCGGAGAAGCATGCATGTGTGAGTGGGCTACAACACAGACCAAGTCCCATGGCTGTCTGGTGGCTATTTCACGTGAAGGGATGAAAGCCTCTAACCAGTGCAAGTGGAATTGTTTCATAAGTTTTGGGGGCCTGTGTTTTAGCTGGGAAACATTTCAACCCAAATTTTGCCGACCAGAGCTGGCTTTAAAGCTAGAATTCACTGTTTTGACATTTATTTTTGCAGCTGAATTAGGACAGTGTGTCCAAAGGCTGACATTTCTCACAAAGCAGAAAGCTCCCCTGCCAAAAAAATTGGTTTCAGAAGTGTTAGCAGAAAAGATATTTAGGATTTCTGTCCTGAATCAAATGTTTGATTTTAGCTCAAGTCAGTATTGGAGATGATTCGCTGAGGTGGTGTCTCACCTTCTGCCCCTCTCTCAGCTCTGCAGTTCAGGTGGTTTTCCCAAACTTCATTTCTTGACTCGCTGCGATGAACTGAGCCCGTTACAGAGATGCTGTGGAGGTACTTGGAAGTTGCAGCCCACGTTAGGGCAGAAACAAGTAAGGACAGAAACTCCCGTGAGGCACTGTAACAGCTCAGGCAGTGAGATGAAGGTTAAGGTGACCTCAGAATAAATGTTTGGTTTGCGTGTATCTTCCCCAAACCCAGTATTTCATAGGGTTTGTTGTGATGAAAAATTCCCAAGCATGCCTTGCAATGACAGTGAAGCCCAGGGTCGTTGCGCCCAGCGTGGCGTTACCTGTCTGTGCACATCTCTGTGACCCTTCAATTCAGAGATACAGGGGTTTAGTATCAGATCACTCCCTTCTGCTCCCTGTTCATAATCTTTGAAGAACGTAAAGCAATTCCTTTTTATTCTAGCTTCATCTTGAGGCTCAGTGCCCATGAAGTGGCCATCTGCAGTTCTGGGCATTTAAGCACTAAGGCTAGCTATAGTGACCCCTCTAAAAGGGCAGGAGGTTTGCTTCAGCCCCAGAGCCCCTGCGAACAGACCGTCACAGGGGCGGCGGTGGCGAGCCAGGGCTGCTGCGGGCAAGGGCCAACGAGCCTCCACGGGCTCCTCTCTCCAGGGCTGGATACCTGGATGCTGTGGACAACCAGCAGCTTTGGCCAGCACCGCTGTCCCCCTTGCAAATCCCCAGGGCATCAGCCAGACCACTTGGATTTTTTTTCCCTGCTTTCACTGCTTCAAAACACCCTTCAGTCACTCTGCCTATTTCCACAGTGAGCGTTATCCCTTCCCGCCCCCCCCCTTAAAACAAAGCCACCACCAAAAATAACAGGTTAAGGTGGTCTTGAGATGATCAAAAGCCTGAAAATCCATAAAGCATCATACTCTGTTTTCAGTAATTCAGTATTTATTTCCATGGAAACGGAAATGGCAGCCTGGAGCCTTCTGCAGGGTTGTAATTACTCCTGTAGCAGCCAGTGGCAGCCGCAGCATGCCTGTCAGGGCTCGGGCATCTCCCAAAGACAGCAGTGGTTTAGTGCCTGATGGGAAACTGAAAAAGAAAAAGCGTTGGGAAGTGAATGAAATTTTCTCCTTCAAAATAACATGACGTAGATACGTGTGGTCCTTTGGGGAGGAGGGGGAATTGCCCTTCTTCATCGGCTCAGGGTACGAGGCTTTGAAGGGAGGCATGGGAGGGCAGAGAAACTGAGAGGGACAGTGCAATGTCAGGGACGGGACAAGTGTGATGTCTGGCTCCGCTGGACCCGCGGCTGCCAGCCGTCCTGTTCGGGAGAGGTTTGCTGATGGAGGTCATCCAGGAGGTACAGAGCAGTCCCCTGATTGTCGCTGTTGGCCCTATGTGGTGCAGAAACAGTGACCCTACATGTGCTGCATCGTTTAGTGTCTTTATAATTAGGAGCAGGAGAGGTGGTTGAGATGGGACATCTGTCTGCTCCCGCGTCCTACACCTGGCCTCCTCCAGCATCCAACGGAGAGCTGTGGGGAAGAGCTCAGCTGGCTGGAAGGGGACACGGCGGCGAGCGGGGCGCCCTGCCAGCCCAGCAGCGTGCCGCCCTGCTGCTGCCTTTTGGGGAGGAAAACGCAGTGATTGCTCTCTGCCAGGGTGGGACCCGCTCCCCCGAGCTGTCGTCACCGAGTGTCTGATATGCACAGACACATATAGACCTACGTATGCATCCATTAGCTGTAGGATCAGCTTATGTTCTGTGCTGTTATGGACTCAGAGAACAGTCTTGGCCCCTGTAATTAAATTTAAAGCAAATTAGCTCTTCTATTAAACAAAATAAATCTGATGTAGCCTAATGCTGTATTCTCTAGCTATGGCTGATCAATCGCTCCTGCAAAGAGCAGGCAAATGCTGCTGAGCAGATGGTCTTGGCTGAGGCATGGTCAATTAAACTAATTAAAGATGCTTTCATTTAATCAGAGGGTGTTTTAACCCTGTTAGCTGCCAGTTGGGGATCTATGTTTTCGTGCACTAGGAACTTCCAGTTCTGGCCCTACTGTGGGCATCTTCTGGTTTTACAGTCCCTTTACAGAAACCAGGCTAGAGTGTGCATCCAAAGAGCAGATGTTTAGCAGAGAAATGACAATGTTGTGCAACAATAGTGAAGACTTGCAGAGGAAAAGTCAGTCGTTTTCTTCTAACACTAACCAGAGGTGTTTATTAGACTGAAGAAGTCTTCTGTGTGGAATCCTTCCCACACTACCTCCTCCTACCTACCTAGCCCTCCCTCCGGGTTTAGGGGTGTGCATGCCTCTCTGCAGCCTAGCCAAATGTCACATGTTCCACCAAACCAAGCGGTGGCTTGTTGTGGCATATTATTCAAGGGACAGAAAATGGTTTCGGCATCCAGACAAGTTCAGGAGCAGAGGAGCAGCCTGTTATTTCTTCTCTCTGCTGCCGTGCAAAACCTTTTGGCTGCTGGGAGCCTCTCCGCCACAGAGTTCTGGAGATGGATTTAGTTCATTATTTGCTGCAGAAGTCCATGGGGACTCCTCTGAGCCAAAGCCCTCTTTTAGTTTGCTTAATAGAGCACTCGGTCGTTATTTGTCGCAACTGGGCACCCTCGCCATTTCCCGTCCCCCGCTTCTGATCTGCTGGGCTGCTCCCCTGCCCTCGCTGTGGGGGGTGACACCACTTGCCAGCGAGGCAAGCGCCACTAAGAGAGCTCGTCAGTCTAATGGAAAAGCATGAAAAATTATGTCAAGAAGCAGCAAGTAGAGAAGGCTCGTGCATCCAGAGCATTAGTGATCCCTTGCTGGGCAGCACCGAGGGGCTGCGGCACGCCGGGACCAGCAGTCCTCTGCACTCCCAGCAGCTTGCACAAATTAAATTAGAAACAGTTGTGCTTTATCCAGAGGCCGCATGGGCAACTTCGTGCATCAGACCGGATCTATCCTGCTCCGGCAATATTGATCCCTGCAGGTACATTAGGGCTAAAGTCAGGATGATTTTCAAGAGGTTCGTCCTTTGTGAAATGATTTTTAGTCGTCTGTTTAGCGAGGGGTTTTTGTGGTGCAGTATCAGCTGAACACTCTTTGTTGGTTATGCGGACTGATTAATTTCCGCAGTTTAAGGTTTAAGTTGCCATCAAGATATCTCTTCAGTTTTATTTTTGTTTCAATTGGCCCATGAATTCTTTTCATCATCTGCATTCATGCTGCAAAGGAATGCATGAAAAATAACCATGGTTACCTTATAACGTATCAATGACTTGACATTTTCAGTCTACCTTAACCCCTCTGTTTAGGGACTGCTAATTCTCTTCTTTCACTGAAAGTCTAGGTGTTGGCATGACTTTCCTCTGCTTAGGCAGATTTATTCTTTTTCCATCAGATCAGGAGCCTCCTTTCCAATGGATGTTTATTAATACAATTCCATTTCCCGACCACCACCTTGCATTTTGGAAAGAATAAGTTGAGTGGTGAATTCCTGGCTCTAGGTAGGAGCAATTGGGGAAAAGTGTGAAGAAATGAAGTAGCTGATGATGTGCTGATCTGCTGATGCTGCCATTTGCAGACTAGCAGAGGTCTCTGGGAAGGGAAACTCTTTGGCCCTGAGATTATTAACTGGGAGAGCTGTTCTGGAGCTGCCTCTGCAAGGGCCTGGCTGCTTCCAGCTCTGAGCTTTATTGCAGGAATAGGTCAGCGCAGAGGGGAGGGTCAGGAAGATGGACCATTCCTGGCACAGCTGTGCAGAGGGAGGTGCTGAAGCAGTGGGGAAGATTTTGCAGGAGGCAGAGAAAGAGGAAAAGTTCTTGAGCATCATAAAACGTAACAACATTCGGGAATTCTAGCTTGAAACCATTTCAGTGGAGAGGAGATTTGGGATAGCACAAAATACAAACCCCAGAGGTGTTACCTTAATGGCAGAGAGGGGTCTACTGATAGAAATGGGGGAGCAAGTGGAGAGGAAGTTGCTGGATTCAGGGAAACCACTTTGCAGTGAAAAACCCAACAATCTTGTGGGGCACATTGCCACGGCGCAGGGTGGCCCACCCTCAAAACACCTGGTGGGTCTGCCCAAGGAGAAGCCAAGCCAAACATAGTCCATCATGGGGGAGACGGTAGCCAAAGGTGATACATCAAATCAGGTGTTTATTGCTTATTTCCCAAAAAAAAGAACCTAAAATGTAATTGAGATGGGTTGGAATGCTGATTCTGGGTTGGGCTTCCAGGTGGTCTGGTTCCCAGAGGTGCGATTTGCCTCTCTAAATGCCGTGTTTATTTTGAGCAATCTCTCTTGCTTCCCAACTTTGAATTCAGTGCAAGCCACCGTATGTAAAACCAGTTCCTCAGCATGTCCTGTGTTTTATTAGGAAAGGAAAATGTCACTCCTCCTCTTTGTCTTTCCCTCAACCAGAGATGGTGAGCAGAAGACGTGACAAAGAAATGACCCCACTGGCCCCCTTCCGAGACAGGAATCTTGTTTTTTATTTGAGCAGCATTTGTTCCCTGCAGTACATGTTCCTGTCAATCAGCCCAGGAGGCCCTGGGAGACAGAAGGGGTGTTATCCAGACCTCTCTCTCTTTAAGCAAGGAACTGCTAGCTGCAAAAGAACCCATATGTGATGCTTATCTTAAGGAAGGCTGGAATACTTAATAAGACATAACTGGTGCATGACCCTGCACGATGTTAATGCCTCTCTTTCTCTTCCTTTTACCTGGAAATAAAATGCAGCTTCTAGAATTTAATTTTGTATGTAGGTCTTTAATTTGAATTCCACATGAAAACCTCAACGCTTTGCAGCACTTCAACCCTCACTCGTGTTTTATCACTGAAATCCTGTTGCTTTCCTGGGGAGCTTTCAATGCCTATCTCGAGCAAAGTGGAAAGATACTGTCGTAGTTGCACATAGCAGGGGTTATACATGGTCATGCTGGAGGCTTGTGCCAGAGCTCCAGGGTCTTCATGTCAACCAACAATGTCTTGTCGGAGAATCTGGACTGGTTTTCACTGAGCTGTGCTAGCCTAACATTACACGCTCCTCTTTCAGTTTTCTTTTTATCATCTTAAATAGGGAGATCATTCTTGTGACATACATCATCCACTAAGTGAATATTTTGAAAGTTCTGTATTAATATTTTACTGAGTTTTCTCTAATCTTATTTCTGAAAGATGTAGGTTCTCCAAGGCTGCTTCTACCCGTTTGCAATCCATGTCATGTTCAGTATTCCAGCGAATATTTAAAAAAAAGACGTTATTCGCCAGTCCTTTCCTCTACTCCCTACATTTCATTCCTCAGACTACCAGTGTTTCCGTGTTACTTGACAAATGCTGCATGCCCCAGCTTGGGATGTGATAGACAGTGTCATTTTAATTTAGAAGAGACGTTGGGAGTCAGATGGATCAGACCATAGAAAGTACTGCATGAATATAAAATACAGCTGGGTTCATCTTCCAGTTTGCATCTAAAAAAGTACCAAAATAAAAAGAGAATAGGTATATTTCTTAAGAGAAATGAGGTGCCAAGAATTTTCTTCAAAAGGATATCAAAGTAGGCACGTATTTGTTCCCACTGAGCTGAGTATAAATTGGGAAACGATCAACAAACTGGATTTCGTGTATTTCAAAAGCTCAGTCTCAATATCCCAAACTAAAGGGAATGCAACTTATGTAAGCTGTTCCTTACCTCTATTTCAGTGTTGAGTTTTCATATTCAATATACTATGGGTTTTCTGGAACATCTGATTCTACTCATGTTTTCTGAGAAATTAGAGTGCAAGTTCAGTAGGGAATTGGATGCAAGATAGCTTCAGATACAGCCTCTCATGTATTTAAAAGGCAACTGTAGTAGCTTAAAGTCACACAGAAACCGTGTTGGCCTCCATCGCACAGACTTCGTTGTATAATGCAGGGTGGCAGTGATGTTTCCCAGCAGGAGCGATCTATGTGTTTTTCATGTGTGGTAGCCTTTGGTCCAGTTCTTTTGCCTCTGAAATAGGGGACAGCAAGAAAATGGGGAGGTGATGGCACAGCATTCTTTGCTGTTCAGTGTGAAGTCTTTGTAGAAACGTCATTGCAACAAAAGACAGAAAATTATTGCATCCCCCCATTTAACAAAGAGTAGGATGGTGTGACAGCCATTCCTTCCAGAGACTATTTTGAGATTAAAGGCAATATTGAGCAGCAGTTCATGTAATGTGGGAAGACCTAGAAGGCAAGGGAGGGGGGTATAAGTCTCTGCAGGTTGTGCAGCCAGCTCGAAGTCAGGCTTCAGGGGCACATGCGTTTTGCTGTAGATGCTGTAAAGTTGGAGACTGTTGACGTTAAACATTGATAGCTACGGCAGGGAAGTAAGCAGAGTTTCCCAACACGGCTGTATGCGAGCCCCAAGTGCTGGTGGCCCAGGAGAGCGCAGTGCGGGCTGGAGGCTGGAGTCTGAACCCGGTGGTGCCCGAGTCACTGGGCTCCAGCCACAACCAGGTTCTGCACCTTGTGGGACACTGGCGGAGCCGAGCTGCGTGCTCCTGTGTTCATGCTTGAGCCTCAAGCCTTCCTTAGAGCGTGCAGAGGAGGGGCCAGCTGAAATGATAGGCTTTTCCTACAACAAAGGAGAACAAAGTGCAGATGCATAATTTTGCTGTCCTCTTCTGAGTGTGTGTCGTGGTTTAACCCCAGCCGGCAACTCGGCACCACGCAGCCGCTCGCTCACTTCCTCCCCACCCAGCGGGATGGGGGAGAGAATCGGAAAAAGAAAGGTAAAGCTTGTGGGTTGGGATAAGAACAGCTTAATAGAACAGAAAGGAAGAAAGTAGTAATGATAACAACAATAAGAAAATGACAATAAGCATAATAAAAGACATGAAATACACAAAACAAGCGACGCACAATGCAATTGCTTAACACTTGCCAACCGATGCCCAGGTAGTTCCCGAGCAGCGCTCCTCCCCGGGCCAGCTCCCCCAGTTTCTATACTGGGCGTGACGTCCCATGGTATGGAATACCCCTTTGGCCAGTTTGGGTCAGCTGTCCAGGCTGTGTCCCCTCCCAACTCTCCTGTGCCCCTCCAGCCTTCTTGCTGGCTGGGCACGAGAAGCTGGAAAGTCCTTGACTGAGTCTAAACACGACTGAGCAACAACCGAAAACATCCGGGTGTTACCAACATTCTTCTCATCCTAAACCCAAAACCCAGCGCTGTACCAGCTACTGGGAAGACAATTCACTCTCTCCCAGCCGAAACCAGGACAGCGTGCTGCCAGGGGAGTGCGGTTTGCAATGACAAAAGGTGCTGGGAAGGAAGCAAGCACAGTGTGGCAGACAGTGACCCACAGAGAAGCACGCACAGACTTTGCCCAACGCCCTGCTGAATTTTGGTTACATGTACCTACTCGTTCTCGTGGGTGCTGGGACATGCCCCATGCTCATTTCTACATCTTGACAGACTACTACCTGTGTTTACAGCTATACTGGCAATAGCAGCAATATTGCAGGTCTCCCGTCATCATTAGCCCACAGGAAGGGAAACTGGGCAAGATCTATACTGAGGGTATTTTGCTCCAGATACCGACATAAAAAGGTAGAACATAGGACACTGAAAGCAAAATACCAGGTCATCAGCAAAGCTAGGAGATCTTGGCAGGCAACACAGATTGCAGTAGGATGCTGGAGGGAAGCATCGAGTGTAAGGCTTTACTCCTTGGCTATTCCTTAGCAGAAGGAACATCAGTGAAGAGTTTCCTTGTTCCCAGGTTGAGGACCATGAGCTGTTGGCTTTTGTGGAGGGTCTTGCTAAACGTAGCTAGCTTCTTTTGTGACCTAGCTAAGTCCAGAGATGACAGCAAGAAAGTCTTTTGGGTGGTTTAAATAACAAAATTCTAATAGTGCAGTAATTAAATGGTCTCTTATTTGTTCTCGCCACCAGTCATTTATCCTGCTCATAGTTCTGCCAGTTTGCTGGTGAGCTCATGTTGTGCAACATTGGTGAAATGAGCTGCAGGCATGTGTTTGGCTGCCATTACCAGGAGTCTTACGCATCCGCGTGCAGAGCTGAGACCAGGACTGATAAAATAGCTGCAAAACAGAGATGTGGTTTCATGGAGAAACTATTGACGCAATAATTTTATTAAATCAGGTGATGCCTGTTACATTTGATGAGAATGTCGTTTGCCAAGTGCAGCACTTTATGTTTTAAAATCACATAAAAACCCAGTGCTTTCTGTTTCTGATGCAGGCTGTTGTACCAGCAGCAGTTTCTCATCACTGCACCCACCATCTCCCTGTGGCTTGAAGTCTCATTCTCTACCTTCCCTCCCCGTGCAAATCCAAATTCTCAAAAATGTGAAATATCAAGCCGCCATTTTCAGTCACCTTCTAACTCGGTTCTTCATTTGCCTTTCTACTTGTGGATTTTCTCTTTACTTGGCCTTTTTCTCCCTAACAGTGGATTTTGGCTGGGAACAGTTGTGCTCAGATGGTTAAGTAGCAATTGAGTGTAAATTAGCTGAAGGGGCTGTGGCTGACACTGTCAAAATGATTCCAAAATAACTTTGTGGAGGAGAGTGACTGTTGGGTCAGATGAGGGCGGCATGGTTTGGATCTGCTTGGAGAAAGGGAGTTAGAGAGGATAATACAGGTTAGATTGATGGAAGAGCAGTGCACTCTCAGTACTGGCTTATATGCTATCAAAGATCCGTAACAAAAATTACAGTGACTGCTCGTGAGTATGCAGCAGCAGTATTTGGGAGAGGGTCCGTTTCAAACTCTGCATTTCCCATGAACATCTGCAGGACGAGGACCGCGTGGTTTCTTCGAGGCTGGTACAACAGCTTTCTTCTGGGCATTCCCCGCTGACAGTGCGGTCCTTAGCAAGGCGAGAGGAGAAAACTGGCCTCCAGTTTTGCTAATGGTTTGGCTAATTGATGTGCTGCTGTTCTCTCCGGGTGGCACCGGCTGCAGCCCTGCTGCTCCCCCTGCACCACCTGGTCGGTGGCAGGGGGTGACTCTGCTCCTTTCCCCTGCATTGCTTTTGCCAGCCGTGAAACTCCTGATCTTCTTTATTACCACTTAACGTAGGCAATTGTTCAGGGTCGTTGCTTGGTCAATCTGTTCTGCCGTTATGTATGGCGATTGGAAAACAGCTGAGGATGTCTGGCAGTCAGTAGAAGTTTTATTTCTGCAGATGAAAATAGCCGAAGATACGTTCAAGGAGATAATTGGGATCATTAAACTTCCCTATCATAAAGCCAGTTGCAGTTTCATCCATTGTATGGCTAAAAACATAAGCAGCATCAGTGAACAACAAAAAAAAAGAAGAATCTATTTCTATCCCAAATATACCAGAAAAAACGCTGGCGTTGTAACGTTGGAGTATGGGCCTGATCTGAGCATCATCGTTAGAGATCTTGGGAAGACCTGGTCTGCTTCAAAATAAGGGTGATTTTCTGGATGACGACATCAAAATACATTTTTGTTTAGGCCAGATCAGCTGTTATCACTGTCACATGAAGCACCATGTGAACCACTGCAAGTCAGTAACTCGCCCTGATATCTGGGAGAGCTGGTGTCACAATCCCTTAAATTTTGTCTCATCTGCAGTCAGGTAGCAATAGATGCACGAGGTGATTTAGGGAAGGGCAGCGCAGGATGGAAGGGCAGGAGAGCAAGCACGTCTGTCTGCCTAAGGCTCCGTGCCGTACCAGCATGCCACAGCAGAAGGGATTCTCTCTCCACTCTTGCATGAAATTACTGGATGCCAGGTATCAATCAAAAGTAAACCACTCCTGTTCAGAGACGGAGAGTTCATAAGAATCATTAATAGCAAAACTCCTTCTGCGTAGCGGCTGCTGAGGAGGGGTGTGTCAGACTGCTAGTGAGCGGTGCTGGTGAGCAGAGGAAGAGAAGAATGGGTCAAATAAAGTCCTGCTAGAAAAGGAGTAATGCCCACTGATAGCATTAAATCACATGAAACTGGAAGTCAACAGGGACAAACTCTGTTGGTCGTGAACTGGCCTATGCCAACACGATCCCCGCAGAAGGGAAGAGCGGTGGTGGTACAGCAGCTAACAGCAAACAGCAGCAAGGGATGGGCTCGGAAAAATTCACCAAGCAAAACAAGAGTTCAGTGTGAAACGGGAACATTGCCTTTCAGAAATGACATTAGCTGTCTCCTGTAAACCTGTCTTCAGACTGTAATGATTCCTGCCTTAAGAAGGAGCAAAAACTATCCCTCTGTTCTGATGGTAGTGATCTGTGTGGAGAGCTTTTCCAGCTGCCCTGGGACGTTTTGGTGGATGGCTCTCCTGGGCAGGACATGTGGACACAGTTGAACTGGAGATGGGGCCAGTCCTGCTTTGCTACAGCAGTTTGCCGGCTCTGTTTTCCAGCACCTGAAGCAACTGTGCTCCCCCTGCTTTTCTCAGGATGCAAGCCTGTAGCCTCCAAGATAACTTCTGGCAAACTTTAGAGGAAGATCAGCTCCTTTTTTTTTATCCATCCCCCCTCTTTTTTTTTTTCTTCTTTTTTCTGCTTCAGAAGAGAATCTGGAGAGGACTTACAGGGAAAGCAAGAAAGGAGGAAGTACGAGCTGTCATAAATAATGTTGAAGCAAGAGTCAGACTTGCAGTAAGGTAGCAAGGTGCCCGGGAAGGTGGGGGACTGAGTTGCAAAGAGTTTTCAAAGCGCTTTTGTATGACTGATGCCTTGGGGGCATCAGCTGAGGGATCGCAGGGCATTGGTGTAAGCAAGGAGTACAGGATACAGCCACAGCCTCGGTGGGCGTGCTGAGGTCTCCAGCTACGGTGCCCAGCCTTCGGCACGTGTGAAGGTTTGGCTCTTGCAGAAAAGCATGAAAGAAGAGCCAGGCTTTGAACTCTGTGTGCCTGGAGCTGTGAGGAGGGTAGGGCCAAAGATGAAACGAAGACTGAAGGACTGAACGACGTGGTGGAAGAGCATGTATCTCCAAAGACAGAGCGAAGGGGAAGAGTGCTGAAGAAGGGATGGGGATGATGAGGATGTTTTGGGATCTGGTGAGTGTAAGTTAAGGACTAACCACCCTTGTGGGGTGCTGAACAGACTGGAGAGGATTTGACTTTCAGAGCAGCCTCTGAAAAGACTGTGAGGACAATTGTGCATGAATGAGTCTGAACTCAGGAGCAATGCTGTAGCTACAGCGGCTACTCAGGTCTTGGCTGGATAAGCAGAGGAGCCTCAGGAAACATTCGGGGATACCATTATCCTTCTGTAGGGCAGCAGAAAGACCTCTACTGTATCCATAATTGAGATCTGTGCTATAAAAATGCGTTGGAAAGGTCTTGGGAGTCACATGAAAGGGTAAGGAAGGACTAACAGTTTGGCTTACCTGGGAAATGGTCCAAAGTAATTTGATCTGTTTGCAAATGTATTGGAGCGATCTTTAACCATGCATGTTCAGGTGCAGTAAAACCAGGATCAAAGCAGATGCTGTTGGCTGCGCTTCTGATAGTCAGGGCTAGAAGAACTTGGCAAAGGTTGTGACAGCCTTTCTCTCTACTGAAGGATACACTGGATATTTTTCTATCGGATAAGCTCGAGTTTAAGTGGAGGGTACGGCCTTAACATAGCAACTGTAGGCTGAATTTTACTAGGGGTATACAGGAGATTGCACGGGAAGGGGCTAGTAGTTCATTTTGGGCTGGGAGCCCATCAGGCTTATGTGGCTGGGCAGGTTTTGGACACCATGAAAGTATCAGTGTTACAACTGAATACAGAATCAAAGTAGTTTAGTTATTTCATTGAACTTTGTCTAGGCTGGTTATTTCATTTCAGGCTGCAGCAAAGTTGTGGTGGGCTCTGAAAAGGAGCCCTGCAGCCAGGCGGATTGGAGCTGTTCCCTGGTCGCCCGCAGCCAAAAGCCTTTGGTATGGAAACACGCAGGTTAGGAAGCAGGACTGGGGTGCACGGAGCGCTCGGTGCTGCGTGGCAGTGCAGATGAGGTGATGGCAGATGAGGGGACACTGCTTTGCCAAATGAAGTTTGTTGCAAATTCCCATCTGCTCAGAAGCAGACGCTATAAGGTTTGTGCTGTGCAAGTAATTATTTGTTATACATTTTTAAAGAGGAAATCTAGTCCAAACGGCAAATGTTTTTAGCGTGTGTCATTGAGCAGTTAAGAAAGCTGCCAGCAGCATAGACCTGAACAACTCTGCGTGATGGTCAGGGTGGGGACGGGAGGTGATTACCTTCACTTTGGTGCCAGCCTTGCAAACCACCTATTGCATGAGGTGTCCCCCATACTGATTTTGGAGGGCACCTGCAAAGAAGGTGGTTCACAAGGAGCGGTGGCAGGTTTGTGCCAGGTGTCTGTTTGTCCTGCTAATGGTGGCAGTGAGCACGGTGGGGTGTGCTAACGCAGCCAGGCATTCTGTGAGCAGGACTGCAAGTGGGCATCGCCGCTGCCTCAGCGCCAGCAGTTGTCCTTGCCTGCTCAGCAAACAGATTTAGCTGGAGAGGAAAAATAAATAAATTTAAAGATGAGGATTTTCTGCTTTGCCCATTTTCCCCTCCCTACGCTTAGGTACTCGTCCCCTTTTCAGCTGGTCCTCTGCTCACGTGAGGCAGCATCTTGCAGACCTGGCTGCTTTCTTGCCCGCTCCATTCATTTTACCTATGATGGAAAGTGCACATCTGGCACAGCTGGGAGGTGTTTGGCTGGGTGTGAAAATGGCTCCAGAGAAGACGGGAGAGGATTGCTGGTTTTCTGCTGGTGGAATGTGGAAGAGGCAATCTCACATCTCTCGGTTTTCAGCAAACACATCCCGCAGAGCGAGCCTGTACACGGTTTGTAACGTACGCAGATTTGGGACAAATGAAGTATTTTTCAGATTTTCAAGGAACTGGTTGGGTTATTTCAGCAATATTTTATCCTCCACTCTAAATCCCCCCAAAAAGAGTGAGAGAATGGATTTGAGATGGATCTGAACATTTTAGAAACAGAACAGCTTAGGGGTTTTAGATTGCAGAAAATTTAGTAAGGAAAACTGTCTGAAAATGAATGCTTTTTGAGGGGGTAGGATCTGTTGTGGATTTTGCTCAGCCTCTAAGCCAAATGATTCAGTTATTCCCTCAGCTTTCATGCAAGGTCACAGCATGATCCTCAGTTGATTCCCTTGCATCTGTGAAGCAGCACAGGCAGGTATCGGAGCGTTTCCCAGCTGTGCCAGTTCCCAGCAAGACCTCTCTTGCTCTCCTCCACCTTCCTTAACAGCTCACAGCATTTGGGCCATCAGTCCCATCAGAGGCTGCTTTTCCTGCTGTTTTTCCCTGTAACTCCAGCTGGAGGAAGAGAGGGATGTGGAGGAACTGCTTTTCTGCACGAGTATGCAGCAAGGACAGCAATCCGACCCTGTGGGTGGTTGCACACACGCATTATTTTTCCGGTGCCCTGAGCACTACTTTCCTTCCCTGGTTTCCATAGATCTGCTTGATTAATAACAAGAAACAGAGAGGAAGAGTTTCAGCTGTAGGTTCCATACGTGTATATTCCCGTGGTTTTATAGCCGGTAGCATCTGATGGTGCCTTCATTTGAAGTAACAGGGTGGCTCTAGCAGCGCAATTTTGACCTTGTTACAGAGCAAAATGCAAAAAAAGCTGAATCCCATGAGAATGCTTCAAGCATTGCTTTCCTCTTTAATCTCTTCGTCGGTGTCTTTTCTTAATTTCTAAAAAGAACGGCAGCTGCTGTCTGAGATGGACAGGTACCAGCGCTGCAGACCCGCAGTCATGGTTGCACTCTGGCTCACATCTGGATTCCAGCTGCATATTCTGCTACTCTCTTGCATGTCCTTCCTGCATATGAAGTGCACTGCCCTCGGTGGAAGCTTAAAGGGAAGACTGAAGGTAGAATACAGATGAAATGGGATCAGAGAGCAGGTAATCACCTTATTTTTGCAATGCATTGACGTTCAGAAAGCACCAAGAGACCTCAACAATAGCAGAGACTATAATGCCGTACTCTCAGTGTCCAATATATTTTCCCTAACACTGTAAGCAAAAGCCTCCTGCCCTGGTAACAGTTTCAAAGGAAAGAGGTCATGCCTTGCTGAATACAGTTCAAAATAAACCACATTTCCTCAAAAAACAGGAGATGAGTGCTCCTTGCCGAGGAGCTTCTGGAGGAGTGACCGTGCGCCTACAGTGAGGCCTGACCCACTACCCAGCCCACGTCTCATCCTTAAATCGGTCATCTTTTGTTCGTGGAGCTCTGCTGCGGAGGACAGTGCCATCCCCTCCGGCATCCCAGCCCTGTCCTTGCCTGCCCTCCTGGGATGGGCTGCCCCTCCAGGGTTCATGGGTGATGGGTGCTTCTCCCTCTTCTCCAGCGCTGTTGCATCCTGGCACGTGCCAAAGCTGAGGTAGTCCAGCCCGGGCTGGGATGATGGTGTTGGGCAGCTAGTGTTTTATGTAGCTTTAAATACAAAGAATAATTAGTAAAACAGTGTGGAAAAACAGCTCTCTGCCCTATGGGGATGGAAAGGCTCTGCCTGGAGGCTCGGTCCATACTGAGCTCTAGGGAAAGATAATTAAGAGGCAGTGGGTGAAGCCTGGAGGGGGACTGGGGGAAAGCTAGCGGTGCTTTTATGAACACGGTGCAAGACCCGCAGGGTGGCACCGGACTCTTTTCTGCCTTGGCCCCCCCATATGCAAGATGTGGGGGTCCATGTCACACACAGCACCTGCAAAGAGCCTCGGAACGAGCTGTGGGGGCTTGCAGACAGCGCCGTAAAACGCTCAACGGCAAGCTGCCTCCATTCGCCATCTCGTGGTGATGGCTGTCTGGGGCTGAGGTGTGCAGGGAAGCCTGGGCAGCCTCAGGCGGGCGGTGGTGGACAGACAGACGGACACCTCGTCCCTCTGCTCCGGCCGGAGCAGGCTGCGGGCAAACAGCTGTCCTGCACCCGCCGGGACAGCGGAGCAACTCGAAAGCTTCACGTAATAATATTCCGCATGGAGAAGGATGTTAATGACAGGGAATGTGATTGACTGCCTTTTGCTGTTGCTGCTGTATTATCTCTATTTAAATCAGCTCACATCAACTGCAGTTATATTTAACGCTGTCTGTCTACACTGAATGTTTAGATTGTTAATTTTCAATTGCAAACTGCTTCATTACGTCTGACTTTGTATAAATATTTGTAACGTGGGTTAATATTTTCTATTAGGTGCAATACACTCTGGAAAAAACTAATTGTTCTCGCTGCTGTGCGCCAGGTCTGGTGGGAGCCCCCAAAGCCTCGGTGCTCTCTTATCTAAAGTCCGTTGCCTTTTACAGCTGATGTGGCAGAAACAGAGGTCTGTAGCCGGTGCCGACTGTGTGTTGTGGTCGGGAAAGGCATTAGGATTCATTTGGCTCCCTGACAAGAAGAAAATAAAACGTTTATTGTCCTCAGCGCGATAACAAGGTGAAGACTCAACAACACTCATGACACTGCATGTATGTATTACTGCCGCACTCCCGGAGCCTGCTCTGAACACCAGTATGAGATGTGGAAGGTGATGGCTCTTAGCTTAGGAGGAATTTTAAACTACCTTTTGCAGGGACTTTGAAGCCCATCCCTGTTCTCATAGAGGGGTGCCTGTGGGGGCAGGGCTGCGTGTGGTCTGTGCCCAGCAGATACGGATATTTGTCTCGGTGGGTCTCCTGCTGGGTTTACGTAGCGAAGGGTAGAAGAGCAAACGTCTCGGCTTTCTATCTGCCTGGCTCTCGGCTGCGGCTCCTCCGTTCACAGATGCCCTGGGCGAGGGTCCCCGGGGCAGGGAGGCAGAGGGGTGCCTCTCCCCGCAGCTCCGAGGGCACGTCCCCAGCCGCATCCGCAGAGCTGCCTGGCAGCCTTGGCTAGCACACGGGGGTTCATCGGTGCTTAAAAAACCTGTGAGGTGCCAGCCTGTGGCAGCAGCCTCCAACGGCCGGAAAGGAGGGAAGCGCAAGGCGTCGTCGGGGCCTTGGGTAATTGCTGTTGGGGTATCTCCCCAGGGAGCAGTGCCCTGTCCTTTGGGGTGCACCCGCACCCCAGGCAGTGCCGGTGAGCATCGGCGTGGCTCGCGCAGCCGGTGGGAGGGGAGTCGGGGGTCAGTCAGGCACGCACGGAGCCCGCATTCAGGGTGGGACGGTGCAATACCCGCTCTGTGTCCCAGCTTCACAACTGCCACGGCTTGAGCTGGTTAGGGTAAAGCTAGCGCAGGCCCCCGCCGGAGCAGCAGCGCTGTGCTCCCCCGGCTGCCGTGCAAAGCGGGGTGGGGTGTTCTGCCACATTGCAGGAGCTGCGGCTTCCAGCTGAAGCATCTTCTTCTGTAGTTGTTACAGTATCTGTACACATTAATTATTTATCTTACATTTAATATGGACACGTAGCAGCATTTTCCTTATTGTGTAGATGGCATGCTTGGCTGACCGTCCTCACCAGTAAGGTAACAAGGACGGTGTACCCCATGGGAGGACTTGCCCCATCCGCTAAGATCTCCCCCCGCGTGGTACCTTGTGCTGAACTCCTCCTTCTCACACCTTACGGGCTAGCTGCTTTTAAATTGTCACATTTTTTGCTCCCTGTGTTTGTTTCTTTATAGCTTTGTCTCTCACTGCTTTTCTGTGTCTGGTTCAATTCTTCTCACATCCTTGATCTTAATGCAGGTGCCAAAGCATCTTGCAAGGGTATTGTGCAGGATTAAATCCCGCATGACAGCTTGTGGCTGCACGTGGCCCTTCTCATCCATTTTGTGCCACTGGTCCTTCAGGGGCAGAATAGGTCCTGTTGGAGGGGATCAGGCAGTAAAAGAGGTGGCAGATGCTCCCAGTTAGTGGAGCGAGGATTCCAACCCCTATTCCTCGTGGTTTTCTTTCACATTGTTGAATGCTAATTATTTAAAAAAGAAGTGGCTTCTCCGAAATGCAATGATAAATTAGATAGGATTGGTATGGCTAAGGCTATTGCTTCTGTTTCAAACCAGGAAATCCCCCGAGGTAAATTTCTCTGAAACTTTGGAATGACTCGGAGCACAACTGTCAGGGCACTGTTCTAAGAAAGGCAAGGAATTGACCTTTTAATTAACATAATATAGTAATTTAGCATAATAATAATGATTACTTAATAATTGTTGTTGTTACGTATTCACCAAAGGAACGTACAGATGTTTCCGCTCTGGTTTTTGATAAATTGATATCAATTAGTGGAATGTTAGGTGCAACCCAGAGTGCCTGAAAATAGCTGGGTCTGCCGTGGAGGGCAGTTCCCTTCCACTTCTCATTTGCTGTAGGAAGAGGGTCTAATGGCAACCTATACAGAGATTTCTGGAGAAGCATCATCCTAGTCATGGGTGGGACCAGCAACTGCAGCTCCCTTAGGATGCCATCCGCTGAAAACATGTAGCAACCTCTTTGAGTGCTGAGGATTTGCTGCCTAGAGGCTTAATTCTCCTAACTGCTTTCTCCCTGACCTTACAAGAAAGTTTGCTGCATCAAACCAGTGTGAAAGACATCAGCCTGTTCAGGAGAACAGTCTCTTTAGGTCTCTGGCTGTGATAAATCTAAACTTCACGAATACCAAAAGGAACTGTAATAGGCAGCACTGCAATTTTTGCTATCATAGTCCTTGAAAAAGTGGGAGCCATAACCTTCCCTCTACGTTCCCTCTCCTTTTCTGCTGATACCCGGTTGTTTGGCATAAAAGGCAACCAAAGCCTTGCTCTTCATGGCCAAAGTCTCTGCTTTGCCAGTTTTTCACTCAGAGCTTCTGCAGAAAATAGTCTATTGCCCTGCTACTGCAAGAACCAGCGTTGCAATTCAAACTCCAAGGTGTGCACCGACATACTACAAGTATTTATTTTGGAGACAGCCATCCAGTTTCGAGCTACATCTCTGCAGCAGGCAAGTTTCTTTCTCAATATGGTTTTTCCTTCAGTTTTGTGTTAGCTATTTTTAATGAATAGAAGTGATCATCATTCACATGATGATCTGTAGCTTCTGTTTATCTACGCGTTCACCTGTATCGTCATCCTTACCAAGCATGATGCTGGTTGCAGCAGAGGAACTTGAGTCTCTGTTTCACCACCTGGTCTCAGCCCCTGAAGGATATCTGATTTTGTGTCAGCAGGGAGGCCAGCTAGGGAATTTTAAATTCATGGCTCGGGCCTGATCCTCGAGCTGTCATCAGAACTGGGAACAAAGCTTGCTTGGCCGGGGAGCCAGCTACACAAAGACCTCTGCGGGAAGGGCTGCACGGCACAGATGGGGAACCCAGCACCTCCAGTTCAAAAGGACTTCTCCCTGCAGGAGCGGCACTCCTCTCAGGACACCTTCTCATCCCCAAACACCCACCTCTGCCAAGCATCAGCAAGTAGAGATTTTGACCTGAAATGTGTAAATACACTGTGACACTGTGAAGCCCATCAGAAGCTGCCACCTTGTGTTTGTGGAAGGCTTTCTGGTGCCACAGCCATAGAGATCAGTTGAAAATCCCTCAATATGGTCATGAAGGAGGAAGAAAAATATCCGAGTTCTCTGCTTGAATCAATAGGAATTGAGACCCTGGCCCCAAGCACATTTCAGCACAGAGGGGGAAACTTAAAGGTGGCATGAGCTCCCACGCAAGAGCCTTGTCCCAGCCCTGCCCATTGCATAGTTACCATCGGAGACATTCCCAAGTCTTATTCCATTGCCTTAAATCCTGCTGAGTGTGAAGGTTCTGCAGCTTTGCTGGACCAGGTCCTCATGCAAGTTACTTTAGCTCCAAAGGCCAAAGCCCGTTTTGAGTTATGTGACAAGTGTATCTACCATTAAGTTTTTAATTGAAAGATGAGGATTTGAAGATACGTAGATCTTTCTTCTGTGATGATTGGGATGAGTTAATTGCAGCTAATTCTAGCTGTAGAAATTACTTGGAACTGAATAGTAATTTATTGTCATGTGTAGGAAATTTGGGTGATCCTCTTCCTGTTAACTGATGTGAAATTCAGCATATGATAAGCTGTAAGGAGACACAAGCAAGCTAAATGTAGTGATCTACCTTGGGCTGCATCAACCAGGCAGAGCTCCGGTTTCTTTCACGGTGCCATAGCTCAGCATATGCTGCCCACACGCATTGAAGTGTCCTTATGCAATGCCATAAGATGAGGGTATTAAGGCATGCTCAGAGGTCAGAGCCTCTGGACAGCTTAGTTTTTAAGCCCTTTCAGTATTGTACACACCTCGCACGGATGATCTTGCAGAGGGATTTGTGAGGTTCAGAAGTTCTCTGGCCGCAGATGGAAAGGACATGCCTTTTGAGTGGAAGTGCTCTGCCATCCCTTTTCTTAACAGCTTGCAAAACATTTGCAAAGGCAGGCAGCGCTTTTTCTTCCCCTCCCCATTTTGCTGAATCTGTTTTTTCATTTGCTTTGCTTTATCATTACACGTAAATCTGGAGGTATCTTTGCACAACCTGCTGGAAAGCTGCGTGCTGGGTTTGCTTGTCTCAGCTTTCCTCAGCCCTGCGGCGCAGCCTTGCAAAGCTGCAAGGGGGTATGGTGACAGGCAGGTCGGTAACTGAGATGGCACAGGGGGATGTCCTCTTTTCCTACACAGGATCTGTGCCGAGCACCCGCCTGCCCTTGCCATGCCACTGGCACGTGCTGGTGGATTCATCAGCGCTCTGCAGATGAGCAGAGGGTACCCATGGGTGCTGCTGCCGGCGGCAAGGAGGGCAGGAGAAACCTCTGCCCGCACCTGCCACCAGTGCTCCTCTGAAATATATTGGAAATCAGCTCAGCTTGTGGGATAAACAGCTATCCAAAAGGCAGCGTTTAGACTGGACTTAATTCAAGGGTGGATCTCTTGGCCTCGCCTGGTGAAGCAGGCGCGCTCCCAGCATCCGCCGGCGGCTGTGATGGGCGAGAGCCTGCGCAGCCCAGGCGACTGGTGAAGCACTGAGATTTATTGCAGTGTTACAAGATTCAGCGCTCGGGCGAGGAAGGGCCGCAGTACATCCCGGGCAATATTTTCACCGACGAGTCTAGCACAACCTGACAGTTTGTGAACCGTGAAATAAGATTTCTCTTAGAGAGGGAAGCATCAGCCCTTACTGAATTATCCAAGTCCTTTCTGCTGTTTTAAATCACTCCCTCCAGGACCCTCTGACTGCTCTCGCTTGGCAGCAGTGGTTCATTAGATAACCTAGGAGCTTGCCACGATAACGGGAGCGGGCACCCATCCACAGCAAACAACCGACAATATGCAGCCGCAGTTGGAAGCGACTGAATTCCTGCAGCAGGGCTGATTTTACCTACACAGGAGCAAAACGGTATGGGCCCTTCTCCAGGAGAGGAGGTTTGTCACCTTTTGGGATGCTGGAGCCCCAGAGCTGTGTGAGGAACTGAGGCCAATGGGAGGGAAAAAGAAGATTTTGGTGAAGTAATAAGCGCAGGTTGTAATTCCTTGAATTAAGGGGAATTTTACATTGTGCTAGAAATACTCCGCGTGACTCTGAGCCTAAAAGACTGGTTTGGGGCAGTCTGACTGGCCAGAGGAGAGGTGGCCTTGAGCATTCCTGTCGTGCAGTGGCACCAGGAGAGCAGTCCTCCTGGGATGTACGGGAATAGTACAGCATTGCAATCCAGAGAGCTGGTGCAGAGGACGTGTCCTGCTGGTTCCCTCCGGCTCTTCCAAAATCCTCTCTTGAACCACATGAATGACAGTTGCTGAATCCATGGTCGGCCTGTGCTGATGCTGCCGGTTTTGCTGACACAGGGAGGTGTGTAACACAGGGAAGCAGTCCTTGCTTCCTCTTCCTTGCTCCCATTTCAGATCCCAAGGCAGCCTGTGGTCCATGGATTGCAATTTGCTGCTCAGAGGATTAGCACGTTGCCCAGGGCATTAGCGACTTACCCTACTGAGGCAGCGTAGCATCGTTCGCATTCCCAGTTTAAAAAGGGAGGTCAGCATCCCACCTGCGGTCGAGGGAGGGAGTGTTCAGATCCTCCTCCGCTTTCTGCTTCAGACATGTAGGCAGAGGTCGGGGCCTCGAGCGCCGGGCTGCCTCCCTCGCTCTGCCCTTTGCCCTCACAGAGAAGAGTATTTACTGTTAGTGGGGAAAGGATGCTACAGGTCAGTCCGTGACAGTGGCACAGAATGTGTCTCAGGAAGCCATGTGCGGTTCGTGGTGCCACTCTGTCCTGTCTCACATCACTTTATCTCCTAGAGCAGTGGTTTCCCAATAAGAAACAGAGGGCTTCCGTGCAATGAGTCACTTTGGGGGCCACGTGCTTCTTTCAGCTGGAGCACAACATGGTGCCAGATGCCATGAGTTGTGAGTACTAATAGATTAATTATTAATTGATGGGGGGTTATGAATTTTTTAGTATTTTCTCTCATTGTGGATCACAAAGCAAAACCACCTTTTATGAGACAAAGATCTCTCCTAAAGCTCTACATCAAAGCTGCAGAATTGTCACCCATATTGTGATCTTGTTCAGCCTTCACATGCAGCGTGTTTGTGATCTTGTTCAGCCTTCACATGCAGCATGTTTGCTTTGAAATACTTAATCAACCATTTGCTGAGCTACAGAGCTCCCAGCGTGTCAAAGGATGAGTGCCTTGAAACTTTCTCTTTGAGGCTTTTGGCATCTACAACCGTAGATGACAGGTATTTGGCTGCATTAATCATTTTGGGAGGACTTAAGCCAGGCTTAGGAAGGACGTGAGTGGGTCATGGCTTTTGTCCTTGTCCTCCACCCAGGGAAAATAATTCACAAAGTGGGATTTTCAGACCCCACAGCTGCATGGTGGTGTGCTGGACACAGGGACGGAGAAAATTCATGTTGGAGACTGCTGACAGTGCCCCCAGCCAGGGCAGCCCCTGCTCCGTAGCAGCCCGTCTGTGCCTGCTTTGTTTGTGCAGGAGGGATTGCCCGTCCCCGGGTGGTGACACTGCCATGGGGGAAAACCGGCACAGGTGGTGGCTGTGGTTTTCACGGAGACCTGGACTAAATGCTTTCATTTCCAGAAGGTGCAGAGCCAGGTTTGTTTCCGTTCCTGATGCAGCGCAAAGCAGCTTGCTGCAGCTCAGCGTTTGCATTGCCAAAGCGTTTAAAATGTGGTTTTCCAGAACCCTGTTGCAAATGGCTTGTCCTCTGCAGGAGCGCACGGCACGGGAGGATGGCTGGACTCGCCACCACGTTGTAACCTTTCTCAAACGGACGGGAGGTACTTTCAGACAGGCCTCAGTTGTGCTTCAGAAATGGGGATGTTGAGACACTTGCTGCCCTTGCTGGGAAGCAGGGGTCAGCATTTAGCAGTGACTGGCAGGGAGAGATTAAACTGTTGAATGGTCCCAATGGTTTCTGGCTGGGGCTGATGACAATTATACCAACACCACCTGTCATGTCCGTGGTGTGTGGCATAAGTGCTAGGCTGGTCATTGAAAGTTGTATCAGTATGTTGCATCCTGTCGTTATAAGTCCTCGTAGCTTACAACATTATTTCATTATAAACCCTCGTAGCTTACAATGTTATTTCCAACAGCGCTGAGCTCAGAGCGTGGGTATAGATCCTGCATCGTGTTTAACTCGCCCGTGTCTGTTGGGAGCGTGCCCCATCAATACATGTTCAGTGGGACATCCAGATCCACTTTTCTCTTACCGACCGGCTGAGTGCTGCGTACAGCGTGTCACTTGTGCCACCGGCATGGTCCCCAGGCTGGGTGGGTTAGCCCCAGCTGCAGCCCTCTCGCTATGGCTGACAGCACGAGGGCCGTACCTGCTCGGTCCCCAGGCAGGTGGGTCCGTCTGTGGTGTTAATCTGAGCAAAACTGCTTTGGGCCTAACAAAGAAGGGAAGAGGAAGGCAGCCTGCACCACCCCAGCATCACATTTGGAGCCAGGGCTGGGATTGTAAATGTTTTGGCTTTAAGCTGTGATAAACTGAAGCTGGAGCTTTAAATATATAACACTTTGACTCCAAAACCACAGGAATTTAAAGTCTCCCTTAACACTATTCATGTCCTTGAACTGCCTCCGGCGTTTCCCAGGGTGACTGGAGGTGGGCCTGGGCTCCTGGCTTTAAAAACTACAAGGCTCAGGTTGGGCAATGGGCCAGGGGTGTCTGACACACCAACCAAATAGTTTAGGTGTGGACTTGGTAGGTACCTCTGTATCTTATCGAAGATCTCATGACTTAATTAGGTTGGTTTGTTTGCCTCTGCCTTTCAAAGGTGTGGAGAGATTATCTTCCATCCCTCTGGGATAACACGAGGAATAGTCTCGCAGTGAATTTGTTTCTGGTCGTGGAAGCAAAGGATTGCTTCTGCAGAGCAGCAGCTGGTTCTTACTGTCAGTTAAAACTGTCAGACTCGCATGGTGAACATTTTTAACGTCTTTCTTTCATTTACTAGTACCCATTAAAAATGACTCCTTATTAGCAGTTTATATGTAAAAAAAAACCCTGTCTTCTGCAAGATCTTTTTCTTGCAGGTGAATGGTCTCCAGGGATTAAAGTAGGCACATGCCCTGCAATGCCCTTAGCGACAGGCTGGCTGCCATGCTAGTCAATTTTGGGTTCCACTCAGAATCTGATCTATGTAATTTTTTAAATTTTTGTTCTTTTACTCTAGCAACGGTTACACCAACGTACATAATCTCTGCAGGGCAAGCAGAGAGAACTAATGTTGTATGCGGGTAGACGTGTGAAAACATCTACTTTACCAGCAGGCAGTTGGGTAATGATCAGTCAAGAATTGCAAATTATATACGTCATGTATTTGTGGCATGCTGCTGAAGAAAAGCCCAGTGCATATGACAAATCATATATATACTAAAATTTATAATACTTTTCACATTTAATTGACTGGGGCAACCTTATAATTTATATGTTTGCTTTATTCATAGCGCACCCATAACGTAGTTGTAACGCAGAATGAAACTAATTCAATTTCTCTTTGACTTTGTAAATCATTTATATATTTGGCTGTCAAGTATTTTAATATAAAGTGGGCATGCATACGGCAGAAAATAAACAGCTGATTCTCTAGTTAAGAAATTGAGTTTTAATGATATTAGGGCCTGTGTTGCTTTACTTGGATGTTTGGTCTTGCTTAGATAGCATGCCTTACATTTGCCTCTTGCCTTATTTCACAAGCAGAGTGTATTTTATGGGCACCAGCATTACTCTCTTAATGGCCCTATATAGCGTTAAGACTGTGTAAAACATACTCGACTTGCTTTGACAGCAGCAGGAGCCCTTCCCAAGCTCAGGAGCAGTAAGTGGCTGAGCTGTTGGGCTGCTACTCTTAGGCACAAGAGGTCTGCTTGAACGTGCCAGGAGGGCGCACAGGGACTGCAAGTAGGGGCTGCCTCATTGGTACCGTTCTGTCAACAGCAAGAAGAAAATGTTCCGCTGGCCACACCAGTGATCACTTTCCCAAAGATCAGGTTTTGCCGTGGAGCTATCATGCAGAGTCTTTGAAAGTACAGCCTGGAAAGATTTTTTTCTTTCTTTTAAATATTGGGTTGCCTGGCTTGGCATCACTAACTAACCTTGGGAAGCAGAGCAGCATACAGCCCTGAAAAGGAGTACTTTACCCACTCGACCACAACCTAGGAGGCTGCCAAGGGTGCTTGTCACCTCCTAACAAAAATAATCTTCTGCAGTCAGATCTTTCCTTGACGTGGTTATAGACACCTGTAGCATCACTGGAAAACATCTGCAAAATCAAGATAGTGCAGAAAGTGTAAGGCAGTTCGCTGGCTCATTATTATACTGCAAAACTAGCTCTCCTCCACAGCAGAATCCTTGATTTCTAAGTTTAGCGCATGAGTTATTTTGGGTAGTGTGTGATTAACCTCAATTACTGTAGCTCGGATTGAATTCAAATAATGCCCCCTCTTTCAGAGTTGCAATGAAATGGAAATCTGGGACTGTGCATTCCCTACCCTTAATGAAGCAGCTCTGAGACGCTTGCGCGTTGGTGGAGGTCAGTTGTGTGATGCATTTGTTCATGGAGAAATTCATGGGGGCAGCTGATCCTGAAGGGTGCTGGTGGTCCATGGCTCTGTACTGGTTTTGGGATCAGGAATATAAAGATGAAGGCAGCAGGTTATGTGGTGCAGCTGGTGTGAATGAAACCTGGGTGGCCACAGCAGAGATCACTGAAGCTTCAGTGGATTCGGATCACGGTCAGGACACTTTGTCGTTTTCCTGCTTGAATTAAATCAGTAGTGGAGGATTTCTAAACCTAATCAAAAATAGACTTTCCCTCAATCTCAGCCGTAAAGAGTGTTGGCTGTCTGGAAAATCATCGGTGGTGAAGCAGTATGCAAATACACACCTGCACGCGTGCAGATCTACACGAGTGTGTGTGAGGGAGGCGAGATGCAGGATGCACAGGCAAACAGCCGAGAAGGTGCTGTGGAAAGCGGTGGGTCTGGGGGAAAGCAGCATATTTCAGCCCATCCAGGGAGTGCTAAGGGACGAGCTCACCATTCATCAGGCTGAGAATTGAAACTTTTGTCGTCGCTGTAGCAGTAACTTTCCAGACTGCACTGCACCAGCCGAGCCTTTCTTCTGTCAAGCAGTTTGTCTCCAGAGGAGAATAAAACTCAGGGAGGTGGTTAGCACAACCCCAAGTCAGTGAATAAAGCTCATTTATGTGTAGCAGTTGGTGGGAAAGCTGACCTACGTCAGCCTGTAGCAATTGCGTTTGCTGGTAGCCAGAACGGGCCGATACTTTGCAAATGAAGACGGCATTTGGATGGAGGAGCCAGCCCTCCTGCCTGAAGTCACGTTTGCTTGAGGAGGTGAACTAAAACTGTGAGGTTTTGCAGCAGGCTGAGCTTGGTTTTGTCCCTCGTTGGTGGAGCAGTGCCGTGACCACCCCGCTGCTGCACATTTCTAGCCTTGTGCCGGGGCCAAAATGGCCCCGAAGGAGTCTAAAGAGTGATTAGAGTCTGGAAAGCAGCTATAAAATTGCCACCTCATTATAGTAGCTATCGCCTTCTTTGGGGGCTAGTTTGATTTTCTGCTTTTTTGTTGTTCTATAATTTATGTCTGTGTATTTCCACTAAAAATAACAGGTCTGCCTGAAGTCCTACCAATGAGAAACTGTTCACAGCAGTCACCATGCGTCTTCCACGTGTCCTGTAGTTGCTTGCTTAACTGGCAGAAACAACATTTTACTCTCAGAAGACATTGCAGGGCCAGGCAGACGCCGAACACTGAACCACAGGGCTGTGGGCAGTGTGTTGGGGAAAAAAAACACCAAAAAAAAACCAACCAAAAAACCCAAACCAACAATTCTGCTGAAGGCTGCAAGAAACCCGATTGCACAAATCGGGTGGTAGCACAGGGATACAGCAATATGGGGGGGGGAAGGGAAAGAAAATAAGCAAATGTTATTGCTGTGCATTTCTGCTGAACCTTCTGTCTTTTTCTGGGTGTCAAGCAGGGGCAGAGGGTGTTTGGCTTGGTGATCTGGAGCTGCCGTGTGTCCTGCCCCAGCACAGCGGGGCTATGGCTTTCCAAGAACCAGTGAAGTGATAGTGGGGAGGGCACCCCGCTTTTCAGGCGTTCAGTTAGTGACCGTCAAGGCTTGCTGTTGGACTGGATCACAGGGCAAAGTGGGTGTAAGACCTTGGGGTGAGGATGCTCAGCCCCAGGAGGCAGCTGGGCAGGCATCAAAACAGGGTCTGCCCAGTCCCCTGGTCTTGTCTGTCTTGGGATGGTGAAGATTGTGTGTGTCCTTTGGGGGGGGGCTCTGTCCCAGAGCAGGGCCCGTCACCACTCCCTCTATGCTATACTTAATTGATAATGTAATACAGACGGTCAGCCTGAAGAACTGAACTGCTTGTAAAGGCGCTGCATTGGTTAATTTTTCACCTTGATTTGCCTTTTGTGTTTATACAGCTGGACAACCCAGATGAGCAAGCAGCACAGATCAGACGCGAGTTAGATGGACGTCTTCAAATGGCAGAGCAAATTGCCAAGGTAAAAAAAAAAGTTCTATATCAATAAGCTCTTCATAGAGAAGCGTGGAAGTAGCTTATGCAGCCCCAAGGTCCTGTCCTTCTCTCACGGGTTTTTTTCTCCCAGTAATCACCAGTTTAAAATGAGCAGATTTTTAACTACAAACAAAACAAGTACAAATGCAGCTGTTGTGGTGTTCATTTCTTGGAATGTCCCAATGAGCTGGGACAGTTTAGGTTCCTGAAAAATCCTTTATGAATCCTCAGCGGTGGGGAAGATAGTGCTCCAGCTAGATCTGCAAGTGGATGTCTGAGCCCTCTTTGTCAAACTTCTGTGCTCGGCAATAAGGTGGGTGACGGCATGTAAAAAGGAGCCAGGAATTGCCCTAATGGGGTTTGTGCTGTTTGCTGGGCTGCTGGGAGCCATGGTTCCCTGCCCAGAGGTAGATGCTGCCTCAGTAAAGGTGCTTCACATGTTTTGTCGCAAACACGTTCACGCTTTGCCCGAGAGCAGTCAGGCTAGTGTTGCACTGTGCGGACATCTGGAGCAGCAGGCGTGGGACCTCCAAACAGTTTTCATAACCAAGCACTCAGCTAAACTCCCTAGAGACCCTTCTGTAAGGAGACATCTCCCTAGGAGTAAATCACACCCTCACGCAGTGCAGATTTATGTGGCCGCCAGTGGAGCACAGATGGACAGAAACCCTGGATCCTGTTGACATCAGTATGGCCAGGATTTTATCCTTGCCTCTAATCAGATGCTCTGAGTCACCGATAAAGCCCTAACGGGGCTGAAGTCATTGGGAATGATCTGTCTGGCTGTTCTTGATAATCAAGAAACTATTACTAGAAGGAAAAGAAAGAGGTCTGATCAGACAGATGTAGCTCAGGCTAGGGACCTGCCTTTCAGCAGCAGTCCTCCCGACACTGAGCTGTGCCCAAACTGGGGGTTTTTATGAGAAAGGTAGTATCAAAGCTGTTTGCAACCACACTGGTATCCCTGGGTGTGAAAAGCAGAGCACATTCTTTTATGGACAGGCATTAGCAAGGATGTCGGTAGCATCGACGCAGTTACTCCTTGCTAATGCCTCTGTTAAACAGCTCCAGTCGTTGTGTCTTTGGGGAGGTGGGTTCTGGTTTTCCCCACTTCACCGACAAGAATAGTAAGGTGGCCCAGGACCACGTGGCGAAATGAGGGCGGCAGCAAAGCAGCAAACCAGCTGCAGCTCCTTTGTTCAGCAGTTAGCCCTTTGCCATTTTATTCTCAAGAAAACCTACAGTATTTTTTATTTGTGGCAAAAGGTAAGCCCCTCTGCAGAGCGGTGCTGCTCTGGTTCTGAGGTGGGTAGCCAGGGACTGGGTGCCAAAATGAGATTGCCTGCTTTCATTGTTTCGTTTTCTCTTTATGGCGTGTGGGACAACAATATGCGTGGTTCAGTAGCAGCCAGCAGAGGCTGCAGCTTCATGAATTATTTTTTGCAAACGAGACTTTGCCATTTCTATTCCTCCCTCAAGGATGCTGAAAACAAGCCCTACCACTGCCGGCCCTGCGAGAGACAGTCAGGGGAAGGTCCTCAACACAACCTGACATTTCCCTGTGCAGAATTCAACCCTCAAAATACAGCTGTGCAGCTTGGAGGGTGGTTTAGAGTAAAAGTGACTTACCTGTGATCCAGTTGGCAGGAACTGATATTTCATCTCCTTCACATTACTGCTGCAGGCCTTCTCTCCAGAATGTCAGATACCTCCAGCACCTGCCTACAAGAAACCTTGTTCTTTCAGACCCATGAATACCATCTTTTGGAGGCATCCAAATGACCTTTTGAATCCTTCTCTGTATCCTCCTTTCCAGGCAAGGCTGCTTTCCCTCTAGCGTGTAGGGCAGGTTCACAATTCAGCTCAGTGAAAGGATAGCGTTTCCAATTTTATCTCCAGTTTGGAGCTTTTAATGCTGATTTGCTGCACAGGGAGACTTAGCGCTCGTGAAACCAGCCTTGAGGTGGCCATCTTGGAGATTCCATGCTAAAGGCAAATGAATGCCTCGTTGATAAATTAAGAAATTCACACTAGGACGTTGGTACTTCAGAGGCAACGAAGGCTGTGGAGTCTTAACGGGACCTGGGATTGCGGCGTTGCAGAACTGGTGGCTCAGCAAGCCCTGGTCTGACGTGTCCTGTGACCTCAAAGAAGCCGCTGTGCACCCCAGCTTTCCTGCGTCTGGATACCCGGGCACAGCTCTCAGACTTTTTACCTCCTCGTGTGCCCAGGAGAGTGCAGCTCAGCACCGCGCCAGTGCAGCGTTAGGCAGGGTCCCCCACTGAGCCTGACTCCATCAAAGCACGTAAGCCCAGCCTCGGAGGCAGCCAGCTTGAGGATCACGCTCAAAGTCAGGCAGGTGTTTTAAAGCTGAATCTGGACAGGCTTCTCACTCTGCGTGTTGTGCTTTTCCAGCAGCTAAGTGAGAGCGGCATTACAGCTGAGAGCTTAGTGATGCCAAGGCGGAGGTATCTTTTTCTCTGCAGTAGGAAGTGCTCTGCTGTCCTGTGGTGCTCTTCCCCCCACCCAGTCACCTTGGCCTCAAGGGCAAGGAGGAGCACACGTAGGGGCAACGAAATGAGACCTTGCGATGACACCAGAGCAATATGTCCGTCTGGGCCTGGGCCTACTCTGCTCCAGCCTCCTGGACTGGTCCTTCCTCAGAGTCTCTTAACTCTGGTTGTCCCCACACTTGTGCCCATTTCTGGTCCTCTCCCTGCTCCAAGTATGTGTGGAGGTGGCTAACACCCTTTCTTGCTATTGTCTGCGTCTCCTGATTATGTCTTCCTCCAGACTTCCCCCAGCTCTGCCCCCAGTCTGATGGGTAACTTGGGACCACACCTGCACTTCTGCGTTTCCATCATCAGACACGGTCCCAGTTAAATTGTTAACGCGTCACTTCGAACTACCTGGTCTTAGCCTTAGTATGAGAAGTTGCTGGTGGCACACATTGAAATGTCTCAGTCCTTGCTGCACTTCTGAAGAGGTTTGTGGGGGCAGTGCCAAAATTGCAGTCCCTGGAGAGATGAATAGCAGCAGGGTGAAAAAGCAATAATGTTTGAACTTCGTTGCTTCAGCAGTAGTTCTCAAAATCAACAAAACATTTGGGTTTTGTTTTTTTCGTAGGAGTGGCTTGCAACTTATATAATGCATAGACAATAAACCAGACTGATTAGGTAGTTTATCTTATGCCAGGTCTAATTTACATGAGCGAATTGCTTCCCAAGGTTGAGACTGGAAAGAGAAGACTATATTTTAACTGCTTGGTGCGAGTGCTGCTGTGGGCTGTGCTTGTAATGGGTAAGCTATTGAGGACCGATGCAAAAATTAGTGCAGTGAAGTACTTTTTCAGCAGCCTGATGACAGTCTCCTAGAAGAAACATGACCTTGTTTTCTTTTCCAGCATACATTTTACAAACTGCTTTTTACAATATTATGAGTTGCCGCTAAGATACTTTGCACGTCAGCCTCAAGTTGCCTGGCTGCAGATACTGCCTGGCTGCAGATGCTGCCTTGCTCTTGTATGTCTTGCACAGTCTCTTGTAACCCAGAGAGGTGTTCAAACCCTGAGTAGATTCGGGGCATGGGCAGAGCTGTCAGAAGACTAGGGCTCAGACCAGTGACTCTAACAGAGCTGGAGCATGGGCAGCAGTTCAAAGCTGAGAACGCACGTTGGGGAACATCACGCTCTCACTGTCACTTTTGGTTTTAATGATTTAGTGTCCTGTTTACAGGAAGCAGCACTGGAGGGTCTCACAGTGAAAGGTTTTCGTGTTGGAGGGAGACACGGGCCCTGGAAAGTGGTGGAAAGGGCATTTTACCCCTTCTTCCAGTTGGGACCACGCATTCCTGCCCACACATTGCCGATTTTCCCTCCTCGGGCTCCTTTCACACCTAGAAAACTAATGGAGCTCAGAAGTGTTTTAAAAAGAGCTGGCACGTTTGGGAGACTGGAAAACAAGTCCCTAACTGTCAGCATCCTTTGAATCATTAGTAAATTGCTGTCAATCACAAAGTTCAGCTGAGATCTGGCCTAGAGTGTTTGTAATTGTGAACACATATATATGAAGAAGTCCATTTGCAGATTAAAAAAAATCAATGAAATGCAAGTGCATGCAAGAAACAGTAAAGCTGGCTAAGTACCAAGTGGTAATTCTATGGGAAGCTAACAATAATGTTTCTGCGTTACACAGGGGGAAGCTGTAATTTGTCATCTGGTTTGTGGGAGTTCTCTGCTCGCAAACCTCTCTGCAGATGCTCCTGGGGGATTCCTCCAGTGCAACAAGTGGTTGCTGATTGTCACAGCCATTCATCCTCTTGTTTTTGTTTCCAAATCTAAGGAGCGCAAGTTTCCGAAGTTTGTGTCCAAAGAAATGGAAAACATGTACATTGAGGAGCTGAAGTCGTCTGTCAATCTCCTGATGGCAAACTTAGAGAGCATGCCTGTGTCTAAAGGAGGCTCTGAGTTCAAGCTGCAGAAGCTGAAACGTAGTCACAACACCTCAATAATTGACATGGGAGAAGAAAACGAGAACCAGCTTTCTAAGTCAGACGTCGTGTTGTCATTCTCGCTGGAGGTAAGCTTCACACACACAGCAGCGTGCAGAGTTCGTGGGAGTAAAAATCACAGCAGCCAACTTCTGCTCACTTCATACCTAAGTTAGGCAGAGAGAGGTCAGTAGAAATCACTTTCTGATCTCCATGAGGAACGGCTCCTCTCTGAGTTACCAGGAGGTTTGCCTGTGGTCAAACACTGTGTCCTTTCTGGTGTCTCACCATCTTGTTGGAACAAACTGTGTGAGATAAACCGTCTGGCATTTCCTGCTGATATACATCAAATGGCTCAGAAATCCGCATCATTAACTGACCTCTGCATGTGGCTTGTTACTGCGTATACCCCAGTAACCCTGAGCCTGTATTGTCCCCGAAACCAGTACAATAATGCAACACCATTAGTGTCAGTATGTTTAATTATTGCCGGTTAGAGGTGTCACTGTATTTCCCTGCAAGCCTTGCTTCCTCTTTGGAGAACTGTTAAAAATTGCTGGTGTTTGAATGCACCCAGCAGACTGGCTTGCAGTTTGTGTGGAAATTCTGTGCTTTGCTGGCTTGCTCTTTGCTTTGTGTTGAGCGCTGACTTTCTGCTCAACGCTCTGTCGAGCAGTTTGTCTGTACAGCCCAGGGGAAGGCAGGGTGCTGCCGGGACCTGCCGTTACCTCCAACAGGCTGTCTTGATCCTTGCTGCAGTATCTGTGCAAACATATTTGTGGTCGAAGCAAGACATTTATTCCAAGGAGTCATCAGCACACCCATAGAGAATTGTTGTTGTCTGTCAGTGCGTGGGTTTATGTTAAATTGTCAAAACAACTACCAGGATGGGGTCAAAAATGTAGGATGCAGAAAAATCAGAAAATTCTATTTTTGTGTAGTTTCCTGTTTGTTTCCCTTTCTAAGGGGTCTCTTGTTATATATATCATGCCAATACAAAACTTAACAACACTGGTTGTCCAGTGTCAGAGTTTAACTCATTAGATGTCTGAAACCAACTTTATAATAGTCAGTTCAGTCTTATTTAAAAACAGGGCTATGAACCCAGAGCTGATCCCTTCAACAGCAGCATCAAATAAAGCCTGACTTCTGAGTGTTCCCCTACCGAGGAGCAGGGAACTATCACAAAGCAGCAGACCTCTCTGTTGCAAAAACCTGTGCAGCGTGTATAGCCGTGCATGAAGGGACTCGCCCTTACAACAGGATGTCTCGAACGCTTTGCTCCAGCTGAACCCCATCTGGTGGGAAGCAGAAGCTCAGTGGAGCACTGACTTCAGGAGCTGGCACGTCTGTGCACTGCTCTGTGCGCAAAACTCCTGCTGCAAGAGAGCTTTTACTGAAAATGTGTGCTCGTCAGGGAGGGTTTGCGGAGCTCTGTGTGCCAGGGAAGGGATCCTCAGTGCAAGGACAGATCAGAAGACCCGAGGAGAGGAATTTTAAACCCCTGCGTATATACTTCATAGATAGCTGTGGTCAAACACAGACAGAAAATCCCACAGTGTTTCTTGTAGAAATGTTTAAGGTACGTGGTTAACAGGATTATCACCTTTAAAAGAAAGGGTAGTTACCTGCAGGAAACTCAAGTGGTGATTTCTTGATAAGGAATATTTCTTATAAGAAAGGTGGGGAAGGACTTTTTACCAGGGCCTGTAGTGACAGGACAAGGGGCAACGGTTTTGAACTGAGAGAGGCTAGATTTAGATTGAATATAAGGAAGAAAATGTTTATGATGAGGGCGGTGAGACACTGGAACAGGTTGCCCAGAGGAGCTGTGGAAGCCTCATCCCTGGAATTGTTCAAGGTCAGGTTAGAAAGGGCTCTAAGCAACCTGATCTAGTGAAGGATGTCCTTGCCCGTGGCAGGAGGATTGGACTAGATGATCTTCAAAGGTCAAACCCAAACCATTCTGTGATTAACCTTGAAAGCAGGCTTTTGGCACAAGCCGAGTAGCTGTGCGCTTTTTTTCTGGATTTGACATATTAAGGCACTTTTAGGTGGGGCAGGACCCCGCCTGGGTGTGAGGCCCATCTCCTGAATCTTGGTACAGCCCTGAGCACCCAGGGGTTTCAACAAGCCCATGTGCAGTCAGAGGGAGACCTCCCCATCTCCACACAGACCTCGCTGGCCACCACGGTCCCCTCTCAGCCTGGGCAGTGCCACCGTCCCTGCCCACCTGCCACCATGAACATCCAGCAGCACGTGCAGGACCTCGGCACTGGCTTACCCCGTGGGTTCAGCAGCCAGAGCGAGGTCTGAAGGAAGCTGCTCCTCTTACACTCCTCTTTCTTTGCCCTGCAGGTTGTCATCATGGAGGTGCAGGGTCTGAAGTCACTGGCCCCCAACCGTATTGTGTACTGCACGATGGAAGTCGAAGGTGGAGAGAAACTGCAGACTGACCAGGCCGAAGCCTCAAAGCCAACGTAAGTCTTGCTTTGCCTTTTGCTCTCTCCGCCATGCTCTCCTCTGCCCCATCTCTGTGCCGCTGAGTCGCTGCGGTAGCTCTGGCTCCTGCATGGTAAGGCCAGAGAGGACTCTGAGAAGCAGAGGAGAAACGTGGCCTTCCACATACGCAGAGCATCATCCTGCGACTAAGAATGGCACATAAGCCCTGATTGAGAAAAAAAGTGTTAATGACAGGCTTACATCTCTTGTAGCCATAGAGACATAAATTTGTGCCTATACGTAAGTACTTTGCTAAATAGGGATGGAGTTAAGCATGTGCTTAGATAAATACTTGTCTGAGTGTCCATCTGAACTGGTGCCATCAAGTGTAGGTACATAATCTCGTCCTCACTGTCAGGGTTTCGGTGGTCCTACGAGAAAGGGAAACAGCTGGCGGGGACATGCTCCAGCAGCCACAGCTGGAGGTGGGAGAGAACAGCTGGGGAACACTTCAAGTCACTCAGTTAAAGCGTTATCTGAGGCCACTCTACTCTGGTCCAGTTCAATGGCAGAGGCTTGTTCTGTCCTCTTTGACCTGGTCCCCAAATCCCCAGCCTTGACCCCATACTTGGCTTTTTTGTCTTACCCAGATGTTGTTATAAGCCTGCTAGTAGTGTTTGATCTTTGTTAATTTGGAAGGAGAAAATGATGAATGGCTTATTTCCTTTCTGATTTGTGGGATTAGTTAACTTGAAACACTATCTGTATGAATTTGAGTCAGTTTTCCTCTAGTTCACTGCAGAGATTTCACACTTAAATGAAATTCTCGGTGCACATCCCCGCAGTGGAGAATTACCGAGGTAACATGAAGCCTCCTCCGGCGGTGGGGAGCAGCGCAGGAGGGGCTGCTGTTGGGATATTCCCTCTCTGTTCCCATATCCCGTTCCCTTCGAGTGACTGGTCCCCAGCAGCCTTTCACCAGGAGCTTCCCAAGCTCATGGAAGGAAAGCCAAAACCACCCAGCTGCGTTACATGCGAGTGCACAAGCACTGCAGGCAAACGGTTCAAGACCAGCTGATGCAGGCAGGAGGAGAGCAGAGCCGAAGGCAGGCTGCCTTCTCCCGGTGGTTGTCCTCCCGCAGAGGCACAGAAACTGCTGATGCCTTGTGCCCTGTGCTGTACCGGAGGAGCAGGAAACTGCAGTAAGCAGTTTAAAAACAATATTCCCAATCAGGGAAAGTGCTGCAGCCTGGCTTACTTTTCAAAACGCTTCAAAATCTGCTTCAGAGAAGGAAGTAGGAGAGCTGCGCTTGGAAGAAAAATTCTGTAAGAACCTGCAATTGTCACTATTTTAGGTATTTTTATTGTTTCAGTGGAGGAAGTCGGGCTCTATTTAGGGGAAATTACTACTAGGAAGAATTTCTTTACTGAAAGGGTCATTAGGCATTGGAACGGGTTGCCCAGGGCAGTGGTGGAGTCCCTGTCCCTGGATGTTTTTAAAAGTCATGTAGATGTAGTGCTTAGGGACGTGGTTCAGTGGGGGCCTTGTCAGTGCTAGGTTAACGATTGGACTAGATGATCTTATAGGTCTTTTCCAATCTAGGCAATTCTA
>JAVKLA010000036.1:15784584-15916860 GCA_034782735.1 Sagittarius serpentarius | reverse complement strand
GGGGTATTCCATACCATGGGACATCATGCCCAGTATATAAACTGGGGGAGTTGGCCTGGGCAGAGAAGTGCTGCTCAGGAGCTAACTGGGCATCGGTCAGTGAGTGGTGAGCAATTACATTGTGCATCACTTGTTTAGTATATTCCAACTCTTATTATTATTATTTTCTTCCTTTCAGTGCTATTAAACTGTCTTTATCTCAACCCACAAATTTTACTTTTTCCCCCAATTCTCTCCCCCACCCCACCACGGGGGGGAGAAGTGAGCAAGCAGCTGTGTGGTGCCTACTTGCTGGTTGGGGTTAAACCACGACACTCACCATCTAAAGCTGACGGGAATCCTGCTGCAAAGCTCAGAATAATATTATTGCTATTAGATTACTCCAATAGCTATGTGAAAGCAATTGGTCCCAAACACCCATTTTGAATTCATGAGCTATATCAACTTACTTTAGGATTTAAGATTTAAAATAATCTGATCTCAGAGCTGACTAGGAAATCTCCTAGAAGATGTTTCTAAAAGGCCCTGCGGTTATTTTCTCCCTGTGTCTCACATCCTCTAAGAAGCCCTGACGAGCTGTTGCAGCTGATCTTTAGCAATTTATTTCTTTTTAGATTTTTATATTCTACCTGTGCTCCAGTTTTTCCTATTTGTTATGTATCTTTCAGTTTCACCTGTCATTCCAGAGAGATCAAGGGGAAAACTCCCACAAAACAAAAAAACCCAGCTGATTTCACAAGTGTTGTGCCAGAGTTCAGAGATACGAGGACTGTTAGACACCTTAGATGATACCAAGAATTTGGCCCTCTTTAGAAACTAATCTCTTGCAGCCCCAAAACAGAGATCATGCTCATTTTCTCCTTGCAAGGTGTCATTCATAATAAACCACTGTATACATCACAAAGATACTCAGGGAACCTCAGCCATCAGCACACAACAGGTAGAGGTACTGGTGGAGCAAACCCTGGGAAGTCAAGGAGCTGATACAAAGCTGGAGATAGCAGGGCTTTTGTGTTCATATTGCAGTATCTTCATACTGCAAGAAGAAAAGAGCAAACATACTCTTTCCTCCTCTTCAAGAAACACCATGCCACACTTCTGTGGTATTTGTTTGTTTTTCCGGACCATATGGAATTCCTTTATTTATGTATTTTGGATGAATCTGTTAGCAATACTATTCAATAGCTACAGTCCTATGACAGCAGCCACATAATTTCATTTCCAGGTTTGTAGGAAACCAGCACAGATGTAGAAAGAGCACATTTTCAGTATTTATGAAGTGCTGCCTTTCCATGAGGAGTGAGAATCTGGTTATCATCATAACTGTTCATTAAATCCAAAACACAGTTACAGGTGAACAACAATTAATCCAGAACTGTAAGGTTTTAGAAAACTAACACTTGTAGGGCCAGGCCTATGTCCTCACACACTAATCTTAAACACACCAGAGTCACTGGAGGTGCTGGAAGGTTCAAGGGATTCAGGATGACACCTCAACAGCTCAGCGAGTGCAGCTCCTAGAGAGCTGCTGGAAATACACGTCATTAACAACACACAGCATATTGGCACAGTGAACTATCACTCTGCAAGTCATCACAGCATACGCCACAAGAAACCTTATTCCTGTATCTCTCAAAGAGGTTCACACAACTGGTGTAAAACAGAGCTGTCACACCTCCCTTGTTATTAGCCCTAATAATTCTTCAGGGAGAAATGAACGTTTCTCCCCTCAGTTCTGTATGAAAACATACATTTAGACCAAATCGCAGTAGACTTGAATTCATTGACAATATTTTGGACAGAGACAAGAGAAAGATGTTCCTCATGGACTGTCTAATGGCAAACTCACATCATGGGTTGTTTATTTCCTAACTCTCTCTGAGGCATCTTGCATCTTTTTCTGATGCCTTCACTGTTACCTCTGGTATTGGTATCCTGCATTCAAATGAAGTTGGACCTTGGACTGACCTGGTAGAGCCACTGCTGTATCCTTATTGTTCTTATTGACTTTCTAAACCTAAGTTTTCCTCTCCAGCAGCCCTCTTACAGCCTTTCCATGAAAGCTTCCTCAGAAAAAGCAAACTGTAATTTTCTGACCTTCAGTTCCTGTCAGAGCTGCGTTTGGTGCAGGAGGTGAGGTGCCCTGTGAAAGATATCCTCAGGAACAGCTTTAGGCTCCCTGGGACTGGCAGAGTTGCTCTTACAATTTTCAAACCCACAATGGCAGGAGACTCCTGCAAACTGTCAGCCTTCCTTCTGGGTCAGGGCCCTGAGGTAGGGTAGATGAAGAGCTTGGTAAAAAGCTGTGATTTATAAGAATATTCTCTAATTAACCTTGAGTTTATACATCAAAGCATAGCCAGCATTACAGGTTATAAGGCATTCCTTACATCTTGGAGCAAGGAAAGAAAACCCACCGTGACTGAGACAGGTCTGCCAGTCCAGGACAGCGCCCAGATTTCCTGCTTCAAAGTTAAGTCTAACCTGTAGAGGCTTTCTTACGATTTGGGACTCCTGGAGCAATTTTGTGATGCGGTGTCCCATCTCCAGCATGCTATACATTTTGTTTCTGAGCTGAATGAGGAGCACCAAATAAAACCCCAGTATCTGCACCTCCTGTTCCTCCACCCGCTTCCTCTGTAGCTTTGCCAGTAGGACCAATTTTACGTGTCCTCCAGGAAGCCCCATCACCCTGCCTTGCCTAAATGGCCAAAGAGCACTCACGTACCTTGGTGCATCCTGGTAGGCAGAACATTGTGCTATGGGTATAGGAGGGAAAAGAAACAGATCCAGAGGCGTTCATTAGCAGAACTGCAATGCTGCACTTGGCACTCTGAGCCAAGCCTTCTACCGAGGTTTTGCTGATGTTTTGGGGATTCTGACCCGCCTTCGTACAACAAAAGGGAGACAAAGTCTTAGAGCAGTGTCTCTCAGAGGAAAGAAGGAAGATGTGGAAAGAGCGCGATATCTTGAGACATGATGTAGCAGAGCCCAGTCCCTGCTGGGAAACACAAACTCAGGTCCAGCTGATGGACTCTGCAGTTTCTGTCATTGTGCATGCAGACACAGAGACAAAAGCCACATATAAAGATGTTTTCATTTTGTAAATATGTTGTTTTGCAGCCAGCTTTTTCAGTACAGTAATTAGATAAAGATTTTCAGAAAAGCTCAGCTCCCATGAGTATTTAGCTAGTGGCTACTTTGTACCTGCAAAAACCTCGTATCTCTCCTTAGTGCCTGCAAAGCACCATTTTGCATTAGAGTCCTAAATAGGAGCAATTACCCTTGCCTTGGCAGTAATACAGCTCTTGGAGAAAGCTAGGGCTGCTTTGTCTCCTCGCTCCAGTTTCCTCCCATGGAGCTCTTTCTTTAATACTAGTCTCTGTGCAATGCTTCAAGAACTTGTGCTGCTATAAAAACTTTACTTCAAACCACCTGACTCTTATTTCCCTTTCCCTAAATCTAAAAAAATTACTTCATGATATCTGGGGCTTATAATAGATGGGATGCATGCCAGGGGGAACAATAGGAGGAAATGAAAGATGAAATTATTAGCCAGGAGTTAAACAGGAGATGAAATTACTCTGAAGTGTTTTGGATATAAGAGGGCCTTTATTTTTGGAAAAAGCAGGAAGATTCTCAAGACTGATTCTGGGTGGGGAAAAACTCGTACAGATAAAGAGACAATTGCTATCCTCTTCTAATCCTTGCTGTTCCACCCCAACATATTTTAAGGATCATTCCTATTCTTGCACACCCACTACATTGTTTCTTCCCCCTATGATTCAACAGCATCTGTAATAAAAATGCTAGTTAGCAGCAAGATGGGAAAAGCCATACTCAGTAAGACAAGAGAAGGCATAGTTTTTGGAACACAACCCAAAACTGGCAGCCACAAACTTCCCTGATTTAATCCCAAACTGGGCTTCACACAATCCAAGCTGGTCTAGCCCTGAGGTACAATTAAGAGCTGCACAGCCACCAGGCTTCACTCACCATCCGGTCCCCCCAAAAAAGCCAATGCTAGCGGCGCTGAGCATGTCCTCTCCTTCTCCCAAGGCCAGCTTCCTCAGACCATTTTTTTTTTTTTTTCTTTCTTCCTCTATTTAAAACCTGCTTACAAGGCTACAGAACACATGTGGTCATTAGGCACTCATGAGAACCTCCTGGGGCCCCTTTTTTTTATCAGCACCTTGTGCAATTGATGGGTTTGGAAGAGGCATCAACTCAAGCAGCTTGTCTGCAGCTGAGGAGCCCAGTTCTGACTTGGACTGCAAATATGGACTTTTTCAGAACAAGCTAAGACAGGAAACACAAGAGTCTGCCCATAAGGCTGCATGCACAGGGGGAAGGAAAACTACCCCAAAAGACTTCACAGGTGTTTAGTGTGAGCAAGAGCCCCAAAAGCTTTCACAGGTGTTAGTGTGAGCTCCCACAATGGAGCTGTGTTTAGAAGGAGCTTGAACCATGCTTATAGTAGCAAAGTGCTTTCTGAGGTACAGTGAGCACAGCAGAAATACCTGGGATCTTCTTTTGTCCATGATTTTCACTGGGGACACCTCTCCCCCACCCCACACCTTCTTTCTTTCTTCAGCTACAGCCTGAGGAACATACCTACTCTCAGCCCCAAGACAGACAGACATGCCCAAGTCCTGAAAAAACATAATAATGCGATCCCCAAACCAGCAGAATTCCTTAAAATCGGATTCCCCATGCTGTGTTGTGGCCCACGGTGCCCTCTCCTCCCCTCCCATGCCCACCACGACCCAACGCTCCAAGCCTTACCCTCCAGCTGCCGCAAGCCACAGTGCTTGCCCTCCGGGGCAGCCCAGAAGAAACCGGGCAGGACACAGAGAGAAGAAACACAACCAGGAGGCAGAATTAGGTGACTTGGACCCTTTTTGGTCAGGTTGGAGTTCATTAAAAAAATGAACACAAGTTTAGGTGAAAAACTCCTATTTCCTTTAGTTGAACCTTCAGGTCAGGATGAAGGATTTCTAAATGAGCCAGCAGATCAGCTATTTTACTTCCTACGCCATTTTTCATACTGTGCTATTGATTTTTTGGGGGGCATTGCAGATTTTTTTGTACACTAAATTCTTAAGGCTTTTTTCCCCTTCCTTGTTAATGATGTTACCTAAAGTTGAACTATAGCACCGGTTGCACTACAGTTTCCCTAGAAAAAGTGGTGGTCAGGGTGACCTTCGTTTGACACAGAAACTAACATTAATTTCCCTTACAACCTCCTATAAAAATAGTAAAATATGGCTATTACTATTAATCTTCTCAGCATGATTGCTGAATGATGAAGGCTATTAAAAAAGTTAAGGTTATTGTTCTTTTGCTGAAAGGCAGAATTCCAAGAAAATTTATATTATTCACTATTGAAAAGTTAACAATTATCCCAAATAGAAATTTTTATCCATGCTGAGAGACGAAATTGAGGATAACAAGGTGTGCTCCATTACCGAGTAGTAGGTATACAGCCACTACATTAAAGGTGACTCTGCCGTGCTGAGACACTTAGCACCAGCCCTGCCCCTTCTATGAGCTTATGAATCATAATCACTTTTCAGTAACCACCTTATCATTCTTCTGGGGAGACTTTATATTGCCCTGGTAATGTCTGCTTTATGCACCATCGTGATGGATCTACTAACTATTCTGTGCCTTCAACTTTTCTGCCGGGCGCTGTTGGTAGCAAGCAGAACCTCTGGGTATTGTCTGGCTTTTGGTGCCTTTGTAAAGCCACGTTGTGAGCCCAGTTCCCCTTCAGAGCCAGAGGATGAATCTGTTTTACAAAATTTCCATGTAGTATATCCTCAGTGGGCTTTTGACCTAATGTTATGCAAATCTTTTCTCCCCTAGAGAAGAACTGGAGAAAAATAAGATGAAAAATATTCCAGACAGGAATGTTACATGTAAAAAATGTTAGATGATTTTAAGAGCGGATATTAAGGATGAATTTGAAATAAAGCATTATTTCGCATTAGGTAAATAAACCATTGCTGATGCATGTTTAATTTACCTGTTGATGCTGGCAAGTGTCTATTCTTGTATTTCTGAGCATTGTTGCTGGTTGTATACAGACACAGCTTTAGCTCAATCAGTGTCTGTGAAGAATATGTCCTGATTCATTAATGGTCAATAAATACAAGAGAAAAACTGGATAAACACTCAATGATTGGGCCAATGCTCAGAGCAGTAGCTATCAGAACACTGTCACTTCCAATCTGCTTGAAAATATATACAATGCTCAGTTTGATCAGATGCCACAAGGGAGAACAACAGCTAAAAAGGAGTAAAATTACATCCCAGCAATGTATATTTTTCCAGATTTTGCATGTCCTTCATCTACTTAGTAAAGTCACAAATGGTGTCTGATCTCTCCAGGTTTCTTTTTGTTGTTTGTTGTCCTCTCTGCATTTCTGCTGGTATGAATCAGACGCTGCTCCACTGAGTGCTGTCGCAGGAGGGGTGTAAGAGCGGTCCTTCAACCCAGCGTCGTCGCCTATTGTGTTTGGTAGATGAAGACACAAGATACATGTGGCCTGAAAACTGATGCTGTCTGCAGGAGCAGGAAGACTTAACCATATGCGATATCTATGCACAATAAAACCTGAAAATCCATACCAGTCACATTTCCTCACATCAACCTCAGCCATGTCCCAGATTTATAAGCCACTTCTAAGTGATTTCGTTCCTAGGAATGCATCCTGGCTAACACTGCCTTCGCATGCAGCAGGCTGCTTTTGATTTAATCTTGATTAATTATTTTTGTCCAGCCATTCAAAGCCCACTCATCAGGGGCACTGATTTATGGCGCAGGGCATGAAATAGCCAGAATCTATCAGAAAGATTTGCAGTTACAAGACTGAAGTATTATTTATTGGGGTTTCACTAGTAATTGGTAACTTTTCCCCCAGCACCTGTGAGTGGGCAAGCGGATTCTGTTATGCCTTTTCTGTGATGGTTACTTCTTTTATTTACTTGTCTGTTCTCAACAGCCTTGCGAGAATAACAGTGGTTACGGGTACCTTAACTACATACATTTATATAAGACCTAAACACTCTCAACAGTAAATAGAGGGGATGAAAGACAGTCAGGAGTTTCCAGCACGGAGCACACCTAATACCCAGATCTCTAGGCAAAAAGAGGCAGGGCTTATTGACTTCTAATTTAATCAGTTAAATGCCCAGAAATAGGCATCTTGAACACTGACTTTTGTACCTCACAAATCAGCTGAAAGCTTTCCAGCTACACTCGAGCTTTCGTGCCAAGTCAAAAAATGCTGCTCCCAAAGTTTCACAACCGCTGTTTTTGTGGGAGTTAAAAATATACACATATTTGGACAAATATTGCCGCTTCTCCTCCCCTGCGGAACCGAGGCCGCCTGTTTGCCAGCAGCGAGCTGGGAGGCAGGGGCAGACCTGGGCCACGATGCTGCAGAGCAGCTCCTGCTCTGCTCCTTGCTCCACGTGCCCCTGTCTGGACCAGGCTTCACTGCTCTGCTTCCCCCTTCTCCTCTCGCCTTTAAAAACCAGCTTGTTGCATCTAATTTTTCTCTCTGATTCTAGTGGGGTGTAAATACTCCAAGAGAAAAGGCTCTGGTTATTTTTCAGATGAAGTTATTAAACAACGGGAAGGACTGTGTGTACAACTGAGAGGCGGTGGAGGGCCTGAATGGGAGCCGGGCTCGGGAGGTCAAGGAACTCTACGAAACTCAAACAGTTCAGGAGAGCTCCTGACAGACGCCACGCAGATGAGGTTTAAGTCTTTCTTCTGCGCTGTGACGCTGCTCTTCACTGTGAGCCAGGATGTTAGAGACACTGTCCTTGGTTTATTGCCTCCATTGAAATGTGGAATTTCTGATTCAAATTAAGAAGTATTTCGATATTTAAATGAATTCAGTCTAACTTGCATAAAATTGGACAGTAAATGTTCCATTTCTGGCTTAAGGTACCGATGACCAAATTTAGGCTGTGAAGCCATGCTGCCCATCATTTACACCATAGACCAGCAGCTGCCCTGGTTTGATGGCTCTGGATGGAGTCACACACCTAAGAGCCCTTCGTTTCCCTTTCCAACACCAAGCCCTTTACATCATGTGCAAAGAGAAAGTTCTGGTCAGTGAGAAATAGTAGTTTTTCCTCTGCACCTTGTCCTGAGGTCCCATCATTTTTCACAATCTAAACAGGGCTGGCCTCTTTCAGTGTGTACTCAGGAGCCCAGTAACATGTAGGAAATGAGGGGAAGGATGCTGGCAGTTCTGTGGCATCTTTTGTAATAGATTGGGTCTTAACCCCAGTGTCCTGGATAAGCTCCAGTTCTGGTAATTGCATTCTGCATAGTTAAAATCCCCCTGCAGTTTCAAATGAATCCATTATTCTTCACTTCCTTTCCTAAATTGCTGTGCAGCTTTGCTTTGTGCTGCTGAAGAGTTGCTTTGTTTCACCTGAGGGATGATGGCATTTCATGGCTGTATGAAATGGGCCTGAGTCACAGTTTGTACAACAGTCAGTGAAACACTTTGGGATTATTCATAATTAAGTATCCACTCCCTGTAAATGAATGGGTTTACAACACTGGGTGAAGTAGTACAACACAAAGCACCACTTCTCTCTGTACTTGAAAGCTGGAAATATAAAACTCATATGGGCAGTAAAAGAAGTTTTCTAAAATTCCCCTTACCCAGCTAAGCATGCAAGCTTTAAGTGACTGTCTCAGTCTTTACTTCCCCATATTGTTATTGATTAATTGCTCTACTTCAATTTCCTTGTTCCAAATGGAAACATTACAATCATAACTCCAATCTCTGGCCGCGATATAAACCGATTTTAAATCTTTAAATCGTGTCAGTGGGAGGAGGTGATGGGGGGTGGAAGGAAACCTTTTTATTTTTATTATTAATTTTCATGTGTTCCAGGACTTACTAATTTCACCCAGATGTAGAAAAACCACAAGGTATTTCTGCTGCAGTCAAAGCCGGGAGATGCCTCAGCATCATAAACTTGCTCTGGCATCATCTCGTCCCAGCAGTGTGTCCTAGTAAGAAACACGAGGATATTCCACAAACATCAAAACATACCCGTCTTTCTGGAGCCGAGCCAGTGACCTTGTTCAGCTCCAGCTGGTTGAGTTATAACTTTGTTCCCCTTCAAGATTTGGGCTTGTCCTTATTGTACTCATTGCCTGTGGCCTTGCAAGAATGTCACAGGCGTCTTCCGAATTTCCAGCCTGTCCTGGAAGGAGACCGTACCAGCTAGCAGATCTGTGTCCCAGGGGAGAGATATGCTTTCTAGGAGCCTTCGCAGGGGAGAAGGTAGCCAGGACTCCTACCCTTGGAAACAGTATCCTTTAGCTACCACTGTTCCTTTGGCCAGAGGCTATTACCACAAAGCAGGTCAATATAACGGTCTATATAGGTTCTTCGCCTCCTTTCCTTCTCCGCAAGGTAGGTCACAATCTGCTCCTCGATTGCTCCAGTGCTGTTCTGAGGAAGGCTAAGAAGGAAATTGATAGAAAAGATTACAGAAAATTATGTATGATGTGGCATCTTGGAAAAAAAAAAAATGTGCTTAATCTGAAACAGAAAAATGACGGCTTAGGAGCCACATGTGCATCTCATTTAGAAAAAAATCTATACTGTTATTAAAGTAGCCACAATGAGAGTATTAGCTACAAATTAGGTATGTGTACTGGGAAGCAAGCTTTGTGTACTGTATGGGAGAGGGGAGCAGCATGTCTTACGCTGAGACAGATCAAATAAGAAGCTGAAAGATCTGAGGGCTAGGCAGAGGTCAACTCAGGACCCAACTGAGCTTCAATGGTATTTTATACACAAACAATATTTTTTACATAAACCATAGTATTTTAAGAACAGTCCTCTAGCAAATAAAATGTCAGAGAGTAAATACCAAGTCTTTCCTTGGAGATTTGGAGGGGCAGGGAACCCAGAATGACTAACAAACCTCCGCTAACTGTGTGCCGCACCTCCAAATGCCAAGGAGCGCGTTTATGGCACTGTTCCCTCGGAGGACTCCGGCATCTCCGTGCAGCAGCCTCGTGCAGTTAGAGAGGACCCCCAAAACCCACCTATGGCAGACTGACTTCTCTCCCTGCCTAACCCATTGCCTTTTTCTGCCGGCCCTGCAGCGGCGGGGGCTGTGGCAAGGATGCCCTCACCTTCCTCCATCCCCAACCCCATGCTGCAGTCTGGGTCCTCTGCAAGAGAAAATAAGCAACGGTTTGCTTCCCACACGCTCTTTTGCCCTGTCATCCAAGCTTGCTCCCCTCTCTCTTCCAGGAAGGAGGTGATAGTCCATCCTTATCTTGAATATTAAGAGTCTTTTTAAATGGCTATGAGAACTGGCTGGAGTGAGCTGGAGGACTTCTCCCCCAAGCCCAGATGCTGGCCTGATTTTGAAATGGGAAATTTTCACAAGCAGTGCTTCAGGGATGTTGAAAGTTTTCCAGATTTTTTTTTTTTTTAAAACAAAACCAGGAAATGAGTAGTGCATTTTTTTCCCTTGTTCCTCCCTGCCCTTTTTGCTTTTTTTCAGTGAGAAAAGTTAAAAGGGAAAAAAAAAAAAGAAAGGGAAACAGGAAGAATAAATGAGAAATTATTTTAAAATGGATTGTTTTGATTAAAAGTCCTGTCAGAGCTTTGATACGAGAATGTCCTTTTACTGACGGTGTGGTGGGGAAACGACAGTGGAGGACAAGTTAGGAGAATATTGCCGCTGCCTCCCAGCCAAGTTAACTCTGTTAGTTAACTATCGTGAGAGCGGTATTTACCTAACCACCCTCGGTGGGAACCGCGTACACGGTGCCGCTCCAGCTTCCCAGCCAAAAAAAAGGGGCAGCGACAGCTCTCAAGGACCTCGCATCTGTGCGGTGATTTAATTCGCAGGCGTAAGAGCCTTCGCAAGCCTGACCACAAAACGCCCGCGTGGCTCGATCAGCCCGCTCGCTTCTCCTGGGAAGAGTTTGCCGGGGAGGCTCCTCTGCCTCTCCCGGCAGCACGGCGGGCTGTGGGCTGCCCCAGCGAGGCGAGCTCGGAGCACGCTCTGCCGTAACGCTGCCCACGCAGAGCCGGGCGGCGTGTACACCGGGACAGGGCGGCGGCCTGCGGGCGGACCCACGGACGGCTCGGCTGGGCGCGCGGACCTTGCACAGGGCGTCGCCCCGACGGCGGGAGACCCACGTCCGGTCGCTCCACTGGTCGCTGCCAACGTCTGCTTGCATGCTTTCGGGAAACTCATTGCCATGATTTCAGGCATCAAAATGGACGATCGACTACCTCCTTCGAGTTCCCTTTAGTTTTCTTGGTGGCTAACCATGCCAAAAGCGAAAATGTGTGTGCTATTTAAAACACAAATGGATCTCAATTTAACTCTCAGATATTGGTTCGTGCTACGCCTATAGGCACGGGATGGAATAGTAACTATAGAATATTTATTCCTCATGAAGATATATAATCCCTGTAATCAAATCAAGGCTGAAATCTTTCCGATAAGCCAAACAGATCGAGCTCTGTAAATCTCACACCGTACGGCACATGTTCCTGCCCTCGTACCTTTACTATGGCTTTTTGCAGCATCCTTTCCAGTTTTGCAACATCCTTTCCGAGGTGTGGAAGGCAGAACCGCGTTTGCTGTTCCAGTCTCACCATAAGAATGGAGTAGACAGAGGTTAAACCATTCACTCTCTGTTCTCCCATGTCCCTGGCCTCAGCAGGGCTACAGGTCGGCAGCACTCATAAAGCTGACTTTCATTTGATTTCTTTTAAGGAGAGAATACAATTTCCATTCAGAATATCACTAAAAAAAAATAATTCATCTGTTGCTTTTAAGACCTGCACCTTGTATTCAGTCTCAGTGATATAAAAGTCCCTGATCCTGTAAGTGAAATTGTTTTGAACGCAGATGAATTAACATGACCTTGTTTAGCAAGTACGTTTAAGAAGACATCTGGCATGCAATGTTCCCCCCTCATTTTCTTCAGAGAAAAATCCTATCTAAGCAAATGCCTCAGGAAAGAGCGCAGTCGTATTTCGTACTACATGAGACACTTCTTGTGCATTTAAAATTTTCCCTGGTGACAAGTATGAATTCTTCCTCCTTAAATAAAGAAACTTGCCTTGCAGTCACAGCAGCTGTCCACATGATACCCATTAATATGTTGCTGAAAAGAGGTCACCTTTGCCTTCTTCAAAGGAGGTTCTTCAGGAATCTCTGTTCTGCCATCATCTGATTTCCTGGAAAAAAACGAAGACACATCCACATTAAGCGATATGTTTACAACCGCCATTCGTTCCGTTTCAAACTGTTAGTTTCTCAACACCTGTGCTGGTTTTGTCTGGGATAGAGTGAATTTTCTTCATAGCAGCTGGTAGGGGCTATGTTTTGGATTTGTGCTGGAGACAGCGTTGACAGCACAGGGATGTTTCAGTTACTGCTGAGCGGTGCTTACCCAGAGCCAAGGCCTTCTCTGCTCCTCACCCCACCCCACCAGCGAGGAGGCTGGGGGGGGGCACAAGGAGTTGGGAGGGGACACAGCCGGGACAGCTGACCCCAACTGACCCAAGGGATATCCCAGACCGTATGACGTCATGCTCAGCATATAAAGCTGGGGGAAGAAGAAATTAGCAGTAATTAGCACCCCTAATGGAAAAAGGCAGTTTCCCAGCCAGGGAAGGATTTCCAAAAGCACTGGTCTAGGCCTGTGAGAGATTCGCCTTTCATCTTCCCTGGTGCAAAACCAGCAGGTTTTGAGAATAACACGTCTGAAAGCATCTTAGTGACTTTGGAGCTTGAATCCTGTTTGTAGATCTTGAACGAGGCAGGGTAGCAGCAGGGTTAGCAGCCACACGTACCGAGTGATCGGATGGGTCATGTGCAACGAGTATGGCTGTTGGGACAGCAGTAAATACTGGTCTTCTATTTCTTCTCAGGCTCCATGTTGGATTCCTGACATTTTAAGCCCAGTCCCTTCATGTGAGGATTATCTGCCTCAGCGTGGGTACGGAGGATGGCACAGTTCTAGAGAAAGCCAGACCTGAAATAGCAAGGGTTATTTCAGATCAGGCTTGCAGTGTATTATTAGTAGTGCTTTTAATAAGTTGTGTAAGAAAAAGCCTTTGTATTATGCCCTAACCCGCAGATGCCTCTACAAAATATCCTAAATCCCAGTGTGAGCAGGATTTTACTGCTTTTTGCACTGGAACTGTATTCTTGCAGATCGTTGAGGGGTTTATACCTCCCCTCTTCCCTGCATGTGTGCCCGATGCCTGCCCTCTGCAAAGCACAGGGAGTGAGGTGGCTCTGCATGTCTCCCACATTGCCCTTCCAGGAGTTACATTAGTAATGCTGCTGTTTGCACGGCCTGAGAACAGGGTTGCTGAGGGGTCTGGGAATAGCATAAAAGGTCCAGCCACAGCACCCCTGTCCTACGGTCTCTAAAGAGGCTGCTGGATATATTTAAACAGTGACCTGTGCTTGTAGCAGTGCTCGTGTGCTATACCAGTGATTCATCTTCTTACCATATCGCCTTTCTCTGATGTGAGCAGAACAAAAGAAAACAAAGAGACCCAAACAACAGCAAGGTCTTACGTGCCTTGTGAATAAATGCTATATATTCACCTGGACATATTTCAGCATACAGGTAAGTCTCATTCTCCCCTCGCTCACAGTAGTGAAAATCAGGGGTACCTGGGTTGAGCTCAGCTGAACCATTCGGGATAAAAGCAGTAAATAACTGGTGGGGGAAGAATCTGGCCAGCCTGTGTGGTCATTTTGGCGTGCCCAAGAAGGGACGGAGATGTGGGCTCCTCTGACTCTGGAAGTGGCTTCATTTTGAAGGTTATATATCCCCCCTTGCGAGCAGCCTCTTCAGTCCTAGTGCAAGGGTCATGCAGTAGCTCAGACTATGAGAAGTGGGGATGGAGCTTGTTATTTTTGAAGGAGAAAAGATCACTCTTTATTGCCTGTTTCTTTTTCATGCAGTTTTCTTGAGCATGTGCTGTAGGGCAGTGCTGGAGAGAGCACGCTCAACAGGTCTCATCTGACTCCATGTCACTTCTTATGTTGTTTGTCGTGACCAAGAGCTTAGACCTCATGCCCTCTGCAGAAATTCACTCTTGATAAAGTAATGTCTTCAGTAAACTTTTAAGCCTCTCCATCTCCATTCCCGTAGCCACTGCACTAGGAGACGGGGTGCCCTGTTTTATCTTTGTGCTCACTCCTGATGCTGCTCCCTGATTTGCTTTCAAGGTGCTCTGACAGCTCAGCTGCTTATCTCTGCTGCAACAGGCTCCCCTTGTTTGGATCCCTACACCAAACCTCCAAGCTTATCACTCGACTAGGGTCTTCGTTTCAAATTGGTGTGCCGCATCCATCAGAGCCCGCTTTCCTGACTGTGAAGAGGGACAGGAACTCCACTCCATCCTTCCTCAGCGCCGTTCAGTCACTGTCTCCTTCTGGGAGAAGGGCAGCAAAGGGAGAAGCCCTGTGGGAAGGGAGGCTGGCGAGCAGGGCTGCCCTCTCTCTGTTTGCGGAAGGGGAAAATCTGGTCTTTTCATTCAGGAATCTCCTGCCTCAGGCCCTGGAGTTTGAAGTGATGCTCAGTGGCTTTGCCCAGAGTAGGAGCATGATAAGAGCATTTTGTTGCAGTCAGTGGTTTAGTGCCACGGTTAGTTGGGAGATGCTGTGAACAACTTCCCGTGGTACGATGAGAAAGCTCCTTTTGAGATGTATAAATTACAAATAAATAGTCCATATGCTGTAGAACTCATTTAACTCCACCAACTAAAGGAGTCTATACTGATGCGAGCGAGAACAGAGTTTAGCCCATAATTCATGTTGCGTATCCCTCAGTACAGCTGGTGGTGCCGTGCCTGGTAGGTCTCGTCCAGACATGTACGGATCTGCAGTCCAGGAGGCTGGCCACCGCTCTCGGCATTGCTGTCCTGGTTGCTGTGACAGCCCTGCCGGCTCCACAGACAGGCAAGGGGATCAGCTGCCTTAGACTTCCCGGCATCACCTGGGTGCTCTGAGCCCATGCTGTGCTCGGAGCTGTTGCTGTGTTGCGGAGGTATCACACCATGGCAAAGCTCAGGCAGAAGGCCTGCGTGGCTGCACGGTTTTACAGTGTCATTCATATTTAGGTTTGCATGCCTAGCTAAGGCCGGTGTAAGCAAAATTCATGATGCTGGGTAAAAAACAAAGTCAAAAGGAAATCTTAGGAGATAGCCCTTTTTTTTTTTTTTTTTTTGCCTCCTCCCTCTTCTAGTTGGCTTCAGCATAAATATAAGCTGCCTTAATTACCCAGACGGATTAGCTTGCCTTTCTAGTTGCATGGTTTCGTTTCACAGCTGTGCAGATGCTTACAGCTCTTTTTCCTCAGGAAACCTCCAGGAGCCTTACGAATGTGTCAAAGTGGGTGACTGAGCCCTGGGTACAGCTAACATCAGACACCATCACTTCTGAGACGCAGCCGTCGTCCCTGGGGTGAGGGTCTGAGCAGAGGGTCAGTCTGCCCCAAGGCATCTGTTGGGGAAATATCTTCCAGGAGAGATCTTTGGCTTTGCTCTGTGCAAGCATGGAGCAGATGCTCTGAGCCCACGTAGTGACTGCCAGGCTAAGAGGTGACAATGACAGGGACAGGAACTTCAGGGGAGTTGCTTTTAGCCCCTCTGTCTAGGGCTGAAGGGTACAAAGTGGTGTCCAAATCCCCTACACAAGATTTCTTCACTTTGAGCTGCTTAGCATGTCTAGGAGCCAGTTTTCCAATGAGACTGTGCATGACTTTGCACCTGAAGGGTTCTGCTGTTAGTTCAGTCTGACCTGCCCTTCAAATCCCCTTTTGTAGTGTGATAGTATTTCCATAATGCTCCTGAGATTTATGCTGTGACGTTCCCATTTTTGAAAGTGGAGGCTGTGGACAAGTCATTAAGCACAGCAAAAAATGCACTAAAAAGTTATTACCCAGGTGCAAGCGTGTGATCTATTATGGGAAGTCTTCATGCAAATGGTTTAATGGCCTTTTTAATGAGGAATTCAGAACCTCTTCTGGTGCTTCCTCGTAGCTGCTCTGCAGGAGCGGTTCTTACATGGCCCAGCTGCTGCCCCAAGGACCATGGGGGGGACAAAAAATCCAATTTAGATTAAGCAGCTGAGTTTTTCCCCAGAATAAAGGCAAGGCCCCACAGGGATTCCCTTACGCCAAGTATCAGTCAGACGGCCGCGCTGCCGTGGTGCAGCCTCCTGGACAGCAGTGCAGTGGTCTGCTGGGACTGCAGATGGTGATCCCAGGTGTGGTCCTGCTCCCAAAGGTCTCATGTGCAGTCCCTCCTCTCTTCTGTACTATAAATGTTACACTAGAAACTGTGTTGAGGACTAATGAAGGCTTGCTTCTGTAGACTTGTATCTTGTTGTTGGATTCTCTGGTATCAAGTAAGCGCAAGCTCTGGCTGTGTTTTCCCTGACATTTAGAGCATACATAGCATTGCTTTCATATGGATTCTCCGGTGTCTAGTAAGGTTGAGCTCATGCACCTTCTCTTTCACAGATGAATGTCTCTCTTTTCTTGCCAGCTGTCTAATTTCTTGAGTGTTCCTAGGCACTTGGGCATTATGTATTCCTGTGATAGTGCATACATTCAAATTTAAGGATTCCAGAAGGTGTGGTCATGCCCGGGGCAATTTTCATCAACATTCGTCTGCTTTATCACTCCTATGCATGCAACCTTAAGATGGAATAGTAAAGACCAAAAGGACATTGAAATGAGATTGAGATTCAGTGATCTGAAACAGTGCTAAATTAAGAGGAGGACTGCAAACCAGAAGTCCTGAGATACATTCAGTCTTCTTGTTTAATGCTCATGGTTGGTGTTTTAAAAAAAATTAAGCCATGCCTTAGTGCAATTTCTGCACATCACTTTCTGAGGGAAAGGCGGGGGATGAGACATGTGAAAAGTGCCCAGTTGTTGGTTTATTTATAAGTGCTGTGTACAAGTAGTGCACATTATTATTTCATGAGGGGTACTGCTATTGCTGGTTGCAAAGCAGCATAGGGAGTTAGAGACCATGCTTTAAAGAATTGGTACTGTGCCTACTCCTGTGTGGACAGAGCTCTGGAAGAGGGAATGCTTTAATGGGAAGGCCAACCTTGACAGTGATTTCTCAACGTTTTAGTTGTCCTTTCTGTGAAATGAAGGTAGAGAGGCCCATTGCCTTTGTGAACGTCCTAGGTCTCCCAGTGAACAGCAGCAGTGTGAAAGCACTTAAAGAGAGCTATGCACTGTTGTCGCTACATGGGCAAAGAGGACAAGGCATGCTTGTGGAGAGAGGAGCTTGCAAACATGGCTGGAGTGCAGAGAGACACAGCAGCATTTTCTTGAATCCCTTCTAGAGCAACTCCAAGGCGTTTGAGATTAAAAAAGTCCGTGAAAGGCAGGACACCGCACAGGAGTGTCTTGCCCATCTCACCAGTCTTTCACACCTTTGCCAAACGGCCTTGTAGGCAAATAAAGCCGAAAGCATCTGCAGCAACTCCCACTCCGTGGCTTAGGGGAGATGAGAAGAGGGATCCCAGCAGCTGCACACAGCCACTGCAGATCCATCAGGATGTGGGAAGAGGGCTCAACAGCCTGTGATGGTGGTTGCTGAAGGAAGGATGAGGTCTGCAAGTCAGGGGCTGCTGAGCCCTGCGATCACTGTCAGGCCAGAGATGCGGCATGCATGCCTAGGCGTGGATCTCCCATGGAAACAAAGGATGTGGTGTTAGTGTATTTGCTGTAACTCTTCTCAGTGGCTGTGTGTCCCTGGGCTGGTGGCTGGCTCACTCCTTACTTAGGGTTTCCTATCCCTGAAACTAGGGCAATGCATCTATTTCACAGCAGAGCAAACGCTCGTGACCGAGATGGCTGGGTGGGCATCATCTGCTAGAAGTGCCCGCTCATCCTCAGTGACCCAGGAGATGCCAGGATGACTTTGCTTCTAGCCGTTCAGAAGTTAGGCAAGACAAACCCCATCCCAGGTGTCTGGCTGCATCTGGGCTTCCTGTCCAAGGTCCTGGCTTAGAAGAACATAGGACAGCAAAAACTTGAGTGGTGGCACAACAAGAGACCGTCTCAGACTTCTTGTTCCTCTCTTTAGCTGGTTTTGGAAGGGTACCTTGTGCCATTTTCTGCTCTGTTTACATTTAGGAAATATTTCACTGCTCTCCTCTGCCGAATTTTATAAAGGAGGGTCTAGACTATGTTGGCACAAAACCAGTATCCTGTACTTTCAGGCAGAGGATTTCTCTCTCCTTTTCCATGATCTGTGCTTTTGAGACACCTGAGTTTCTGTAAAGCGGACAGTACATGGCCTTGGTAAGTCTAAATCATAACCAGGCCTTAACTAGCTGCAGGGCTCCGCTTTGCAGTTGTGTTTTCTTCCAGGGTGGTAAGATTTGGTAGACGTGATTAACCACATCTGAATTAAATAATTGTTCTGTGAAATGAGCAGCTCTGTGGCTGGTTCAACGGAGCATCTTTGGCAAAAGGAAACTTTGATTAGCATGTGTGTGGCATTGCAGTCACCTTACACAAGAGGTGGTAACAACCGCAGATAGTAAATGCACACAGACCCGTTTCATGAATGAAACTTCAACTCGTGCTGTACCCAAAGCAGATACACTGATGAAGCACATACAGTAGGCAGCCCTTGTAAAAGCAATTATTCTTTCAGTTCAGACCTTCCAGTAAAAGGTTTCTGGGCTTACATTTCCATTTCCTCCTGCTGAGCTTTTCTCCTCTAATTGTAATATCATAGTATTAAGCGAGAGCACAGGGCATTTGAAAAGCAGTCGTCATTTAAATCACACTAAGTAATCACACTACTTATTTCTCCTGTTAATGCCCCGAAGATTGCGGTGAATAGCACTGCCATAAATTCTCATCCAAACCAGCCGCGGGATTTCTGCAGTACAGCCCAGCCTGGGTGGGGGGAGGCAGGCTGGGAGGAGCGTGTGGTCCTGGGCTCCGGAGGTGAGGCTGGGCTGGGTACAGGCACGGCAGAGGGACATCTCTGGGGCAGGAATGCCATCTCGTGGCCGTAAATGGCTATTATGTGATTAAATCCACCTCTCCTCCCTTCGTACAACTTCCCCGTAACACTTCCCCTGTGTATCGGCTATGCTTAGGAAACACTTCATGCTGAAATCAAGCTCTGCGTTTTCTGTATAGCAAAGATCATCCTTTTTTGGGTTCCTAAAGCTGTGCTGTCGGCCTCAGCAGCTCCTCTTGGCTGCAGCGCCCTGGCAGCCGAGTGACACAGTGCTGGCACAGGAACGGGGTCTGCGGGGACTCTGTGTGAGCCGCAAGCAGATCAAGAGCAGACCTTCACAGGCTTTGCTTTGCTGCAGTCTCCGTCAGCTTTACCCTATTCCTTCTGCACCTTGCGCGCTCAGGCGCAGATGTGATGCTCTCCTAGACATATTTCTCTCTCAGCCGGCAGCCGTAGTGTTGCCGTAACCAGTTCGAGGATGTGGGAGTTGCAGCTCCTGGAGGGAGAGATAGTGCCTTTTATCAGCTGTCTGGTACTGCTGGCTGCATGATGGTAAGCAAGATGGTGTCTGCCTGCATGACACTTATGTTGTGTCTCAGAGCCATGGGAACAAAAAGTGGACAGTCCATGAAATTCTGGAGGCTGGAAGATATCCTTAGCCTGCTGCAAGGAGGAGCCCAGTCCTTAGGGACGTGCTGTCTCTGCTCACCTTTTGGATAACGCCATGGTGCTGTCTGCAGTGGTGGTTTTGGGTAAACAAACACCCTTTTTGGAAGCAAAAGAATTACTAATGGTGCTTTTTTTTTAGCAGAGGGGAGTGTTATACACTCGGCAGGAATTAGGCCATCACGAGAAATGATGGATTCATTCAGCCCTTGGGTTATCCCATCAGAGCAGACATCAGTGCTCTGTGCAGAGACGTGGCCTCATTCGGCATTACGGAGCTCCAGGGGAAGGCAGGTACAGGCACCGCTGCTGGCCAGTGCGTGCGGGATGCTGACGTGTCGGTCACCTGCACAGCAGCCGCATCGGTGACAGCAGGTTTTACCGCTCTTACAAAGTCTGTGCAGGAGAGTCCAGGAGGAATCAAATCTGTTTGTGCTGTCACTCCCACTTCAGCTCAGCTTCTTCAGAGGGGATGGGACTGAAAGGCTGTTCTGTCAGCAGGAAGGGACGAGAGGAAACAAATGTGAACAAAAATAGGCCACGTTGTCAACTGCATCTGATGACTTTGGTTATCCTGTTCTGAAGGTGAGTAAACACATTGAACTTTTACCGTGGGAGGAATCCCAGAGGAGGCTCAGCAGCTCTTGGGAATCAAGCCGTGCTATGAATGCAAACCGTTCTCAATCCATTTCTACAGGCAGAGTGGAAAGGTACCTTTCTTAGCACCTGAATTGTATTTCTTAGCCCAGGACATTTTCACATGAGCAGATAGAGAAGGTTTTCTGCATCTATATATATTCTTTGGGATTTTCATTTCAGGTCTTTTTTGTGCACCTGCAGCAGTCACCTCCAGCACCCCTCTTTAGCAGTAGAAAGACAGGGGTGCTTTTAGGAAAGGCTTCATTTCATCTGCTTGCTGCCTGTAAATTGGGATGAGGCAAATTAAGGCCTAACTCCACTGACTGTTAATTAGATCTCTGCTTATTACAATAGCAGGAGCCCAAGGCGGGTGACATAGGCATATGTACATAGTAGTACAGACCCCTAAATTTGTGTTTTTCCACAGTTGTGATCCATCTCATGTCTCAGCATCCTCTCCTGATAGCTAAAGATCAAATCCTTTCCTTGGAGCCATAGTTCCATTTGAGGCCCTCTGCATCATGTGAAGTCCAAACTCAGTCCCGCAAAAACCACCAAATGGATTAAATGACTTGCTGTTTTGCTGGTGGATGGCTGCTGCTGGTGGGAGGAACCGACACCTCCCATACTTCATCCACAGCGTGATGCACTGGCTGAACGCCGCAGAGCAGGCAGCACACGCTTTCTTCTTCGGTGTCTTTACTCAGCACCTTATTTTGTTTCTGACTAAATCATTTTTTGTCTTTCAATAATAGTATCTCTGGAGATGGTGTATTGCCCACTGGGTTATGTTTTTTCGAAGAACTTAGCTGACCTCAATCGAGGTTTGTAGTCCTACTGCAGTAAGTCAGAAGCGAGTTTGCAACTGTCCCCAACCCAGCATCCCCAAACTGGCTGTGGTTTATGGCATTCTCCCACAGAAACAGAGTTGTGCCTGGAGCTGCACCCCGCAGGTCTCCAGCTGTGTGACCCAGCCTGTGGGTTTTCTTGAAGAGCCTAAAAAAAAGCCTGAATTCTTCTGTTGCCTTTGTGTTTTTTCAAATCCCAAAGACACAAACCAAAAACCTATTATCCGTTGCTGTTACCCGTGACAGTTGCAAAAAATACATACTTTCCCGAAGGCTTTGGGATGCCCTACTTCTTTTTATTACGGCTTTGTGACCCAGCTGGTGCGAGTGTGAGCATCTGCCTCTGCCACACGTCAGGGACACATCCGTGCTGTCACATCCCCAGCCGGTTCGGTGCCTCACCAACACTGCTCCCAAAGAGGAACGAGCTGTCTGCTCTCCCAGTGCCTGCTTGTGAGGGGCTCAGCACGTGGGCAGCAGTGGCTCGTTTATGTCATTCCTAGAAGTTCACAAATACCTATTTCTGAAAATGAAATGAGCATTTTCATCCCAGTGGAATTAATGCTGTCCCTGCATCGGGTTTTGTTGCTGAGCTGAGTGAGTCCACGTGTGCTCCATTGTAATGAACTGCAGCCTCAGAGTATGGGCAAGGGAAGTTCAGAAAGATCACTGAGAACCATAATCTTGGTTGTTGACCTCTATTTCATGGTTTTGAATGGCTGGTATATGTAAAGCATTAGAGAAAGCTTAACAAAAAGCTTTCCTGCATACTTCTTCACATATAGTTAACTGTTAAACATGTTTAAAAACTGTTTGTTTTCCTCCTTGCTTGTATCTCTAGAAATATGTAAAAAAGAAACACACCTTAGCATTACACTAGAGAAAATGGTGTACTACTCCATCAGCCGCATGAAGGTAGGTTAGCTCAGTGCCTGGTGTGCTGCTTCTCGAACTTTGTTTTTCCCAGTGCTCGAGCTTTGGGCATACGTGATTTATGGCCCAAGATTTAAGGCTATTTCCTGGAAAGGTCTCCTCTGGGAGGGGAGGAGTGGGCTGAAGAAAGAAAACCATCATTTGTTAGGCAGGATATCTGGAAGAACGAAATCAAGACTATATGTAGCATGTCAGTCTCCCAGCGATGAAGCGGGATCGGACCTCTCCATCCTCAGAGCGGGATCCAGCTCCGGCAGGCACCACGGCTGGGCACTGCAGTAAGCCAAGAAACCAAGGCTGAATTAAAAGCATCACACCCCACAAGGTGAAGCAGTGACCCAGCAAAAGGTGACTTTGCTAACACGTATTTCTTCAAAAAACAGGCAGCGTCTTACCAGGCTGCTGTCTGTGCTGCCCTCTTGATGAGCTTCCCTTCACCGGCCGGCTCGCTTTGGAGACCAAACTATGACTAGACCAGGAGGGACACAGACACGCTGGTGTGGGTGCCAGGAGAGAAGAAGTGAGGGATGTGGATGAGGGATGTGCATGAAGCACAACCCTTTCGGGCCTGCACCGGCAGCACTCGAGGGAGGCAGCCAGACTGGCCGGTCGCTGTGTTCTCAGCAGATCCCATTCTGGCAGCAGAGGACAGCAAGTGAGGTTAAGCTGGCCTTGCACATTTTGTCCCCGACATGGTCACACGTATGAAAGGCCTTTCAGATGGACCTGCCTGCCTCTGTACGCAACCAGCTGGCTGCTGTGGGAAGGCGGGTGGCCCTGGGTGCTGGTTTAGGTGGCTGTGCCCCTGCGGGGATGGAGACGGCTGCACGCCGTGTTCTGCATTCCCGAGGACGTGCTCCTGGCCTGGGAGGGGACAGGCATTGCTGCTCATTCAGTTACATTTGAAAAACGATACTGAGCAGGTGGCTCAACAAACTAGTGCAAATCTGACCAACACGCGGGAATATTATTCTGCAAGACTTTTTTACTCAAGTGGTAAAGTTGTGGGAACAAGGCAGAAGGGCAGCATCTCCCGCAGAGAGGGGCCGTGTCCCAGGATACTGCAGTGTACATTGAGCGTAATGCGCACCTGGAGTGAACCCACCGAGGGAAGAATGTAGTTCTCCTTTAATATACATTTTTACTTTTATATTCTGATTTTTTCATTTTTTTTTCCATGCAAGCTGGCAAGCAAACCCATTTCAATAAATATATCCGGAGAGGGAGAAAAGGTGTCCTCTGGCAGTTTTGAAGTCCATGAGAACAGGTCATAGATCATGTTTAAATGTCAACCCCATTGAAAGCACATCACTCTCCAGCTGCTCCCATGTTAGCCTACTGACAGGCTGAGCTGGTTAGCAGGGCTGATTCATGACCCAGCAGTATAATTCAGTTTGTGCTTGTTCATTATTTATAGAAATCACAAGCACCAATGTTCTGGCTAGATCAAGTTACAAGAGCCATGATGGAAGAAGGGTTACTGTTTCAAATTAGGCAGGGGCTAAGCAGGCTTTCTGGAGACCACAGTACATGAATGAAAGAATTTAATACATTCTCCTGGGTATTAACATGTATGTTCACTTTTGGGAAGGTCATGGGTGCTAAAATTTCCTTTAGAGGAACTTACACACTAGAGGTGAATAGAAATGACTAAGTCAATGTCTCCCACGGACAGCCGAGAAAATTGTAGATTAGGCCATGTAAGTGGGATATTGTGGAGAAAAGCAGCTGGAGTCAGAGACCCTGCAGCCTGGTTTCATGCAATACGTGAGTGCAGTCAGGACAAGGGCCCTTGCAGGGTTTTGCTCAAACCTTGTTCATATCCCAAATAGTTTTTTAATCATACTCTGTAACATAGCAGTGCTGTGGCGTTTGAATGCTTTTGTCTTTTTGGCTACATAGCAATTTAGCTTTATAACTGCTGTGTCTGCATTTTGGCAGCACTCAGGGGCTACAGCGAAAGATGAGGATGTAAAGCACTTCACATCCATAGGATAAAGACAGTTGTTTCTGCAGTGACCTTATGGCAGGAAAGGGTAAGAGCCTGGTACAGCAGCAAGGTGAGGAGCCTACGTAGTCTTACGTGTTTTGTCCATAAGTTGGGAAGGGCTGAGTGGCATCAACCTGAAGGTTTGCCGGAAGATTCACCAGCGTGTTGCCTGAAACAGCTGACAGCAGCTTGGTCTGAGCAGCCTGACACCTGCATTGGCAATGGCATCACTTTCCCTCCTTGTGCCAGTAAGGACAGTGCCTGCGAGAGCTGCCATATGCTCCTGGAATCAGGTAAGCCCATCTTCAGGTGCTCCATGTTAGACGAGCCCATGGAGGTAGTGGGGGACAAGGCTGACTTTTGTCCCTTGTCTACTCACGCCCTCTGGATATGTGTCATTTTATGTTCCATTCAGAAAAAATCTCAGTGCTTTAAGCTGTTTGGTTAGTAACTGTGATGGCATCTCCAGGTGAGTCTGTAGACACAAAGTCTACAGTGATGATCTGCTTATTTTGCTTGTAAAAGGTAAAACAAAGGCCGGCATTTGTTAAGTTAGCACCTGGGGAATATCTGTCTGGCTCTTTGCAGCCAGAAGAGTTTAGCTGCTCATCCTAAGTTTGATGCCTAACTAGAAACCCTGGAGATGCAAGTAGATCCTAGTGATATCACTGGAACAGCAGAGATGCCATAAATAGGGCGATAATTCTAGCAAAGTCCCTATGCATGGCAGCATTTCCTGGTCAGCTCCAGGCTTTGGGATACGCTGGGCAATAAGAAATGCTGGGCTGAGGGTTTCAGGTGGAATTCAGATAGTTAATGTGGTCCTAACTGAGAAAGTACTGTCAGGAGTTTTCCGCTTGTGTACTTCTTTTCTGTGGCGTGTGTATCTCTCTCTCCCTATCTCCACGCTCCCCCCGGCCCCCCGTCTCTTTTTGACCAGAATGACATTATTTGTCCTTGTTTGCGGATGTATTATTGCTTTGAAGTGTCAGCAAGAGCTCTGTGACATGGGGACAAGATATTGTGGCTACTTCATGAGAAGATTTGTCCAGAACGGGTCCTGAGGCACTTTACCAACAAACTCCTGCAGTAATAACCTGCTTAATTATTAAATATGGCAATGAAACCATTACATTGTTCGTCCCTCAGAAGATCCTAGTACCTAGCTACTGTCCAGAGCTAATTTTCTGAACAACAATTTAATACGCAGCACAGATAAACTGCGTACTTAGATTGAATACAAATGATGTTTCAGTGACATGAATTATGGCCTTATGCTGAGCGTCACTATGGCAACTAATGACATCACCGCAGGCTTCAACCTGCACAAAACCCAACTTCTGAGGGTCTCTATTTGTTGGCGCGGATCTTTTCAGGACTTTCGGGGGTATGAATATGTAAGCACCACAGTGTCGTCAAGGGTTTGCTATGTATGTTTACTGTCATTTGAAACATTTATTCCCTTTGTGGTTGATGTTGTTCTCATGAAGGAAACCTAATGAAAATTACTGTTTGTATTTGGTTAGTAACATTTGTTGATAACATATGGTCTGGGAATGCTTCAGCAAATAAGAGCTTTTTAATAGTAAACAGAGATATGAGTTCTATAAAGCAGATGCTGTCAAAATACACAGCGTAAGGTTGGATATTTTCTTACTTTTGCCTCTTACCCAAAGCAAGATTATCTTCCTACTTTCTCTGCTGGTGACAGCACAGTTTTTTTAGGAGAGAAAACATAACCTGTGACCTGAAGCAGCAATTAGAAAATAAGGTTGTTTCTTGGTTCTTATGCTTAAAACATTTATTAGGTAGCTGATGGCTCTCACAGGAGAAAGATCTAATATTGGGGATCTGACTGGGCCTGTAGTGCTGTAGATAGTTTATGCCAAACCTCTGCTCCCTGGTACTGGTGGCAGTTTGACGCATCGACATAAAAGGTGAAACACGTGGAACAGTGACACCGGGAGAGAAAACCTCACAGCAAAGCTGACGAAGAATTGAGTTCATTAATCAGCTCTGCGCTGAACATGATCATCTGCTAAGCTCAGTTGGACAAGATTTGCTCAGTGGAGAGCAAAGCGTAAACCCATACTCCTGGCGCACAGGAAGGAGTAAATTATTTTGCCGGTAACTTCCCAGATGCAAAACCTGCTGTTTGGTATTTATGTTTGAAGAACATCTAGTCGCTGAACCGCGTGTCATCTGAGCCTTTTCCCAGCCATTTCAAGGGAACTGCCTTTCTTCAGCAGAGGATCTAGTTTGAGGACAGTGTAAAATGAGAGTGTGTCATTAATATTGTGAGGGCGAATAGAAGTGGTTAGTGAGGTATGGTATAATCTCTCATCTGACTTGCAGTATTCTAGGTTGCAGTGTGTGTTCCATCACATTGCTCGGAGGTGTTGCTCATGGCACGCTCTTGGTTTCTTCTAGTTTACAAAAAGCACCATGTCTGTGATTATATTTCAAGCTTGCTTGTACACTTTGCATGAGTTTTGAAGTGTGATAAATTTTCGGGGAGCAACATAGAAATCTAGCTCACAATGAATTATAAAAAAAGACAAAGAAAGAACAAAAAAAGAAAAAAGAGCAGGTTTTATCTGCTAGTTTTATGTTAGACCTCTGCATGATCGGATGTTAGGGAGCATCCTCCTTGCAGCTGAGCACTTTTCCCCAGTCCTCCCTCTGCCCTTCATCTTCGGCTGAGCTGTTCTCTGGGAGAGTGCAGTTTTAGGAGTGCTTTGCTTAGCACTGTCTGGAAGTTTCTGTCTGTCTTTATTTTAATTAGTTTATAACTTTCTAAGCTGTAGAAACAAAGCTTGAAACACAGCTGTGAAGTCTCAAACATAAAAGCATCATGACTTTTTACCCCTTAGTGTAGAAGGTATTCTCTTCTCTGCTACTTTAAAAATTGTTTAAAGCTTACAAATACACATTAGTTTAAGTTCCACTTAATTTTTGTTCCCTGACCCTCTTCAGTCTGTGCCTGTTTGCCAGAGGGGAGCATTTTCCTGTGTCTCAAAAACCTTAGCACAGGTGCGTAATCTGACGTGTTGGTGTGAGTGGCACCACTCGCTGAGGCTCTTTATGAGCCTGTTTGAAAAGCCGTGGCCCTTAAGATGTTGAACAGACGTGGTGTTTCACGGGTTTCTTTTCCCTACAGTCTCTGTAAATCAAAGCTGACTGCTGTGTAAGGTCCAGGTATTTTTAAGAGAACCCCACGAGGATGCTCGCCAGCGCAGCTCAGGTGAGCCCTCGCGGGTGTCACCAGGCAGCAGCTCCAGCTGGGACAGGAACAGGGCTGAGGAGGAAAGTCCCTGAAACAGAGTACAGTGGGCTGTGGGGCCAAACTGGGGCTCTGTCCTCAAAGCTTCCCCAGAGAGTGTCTGTGTTGAGAGAGAAAACCTCTAGTGCGACAGGGTCAGGCCCATCACCAGACCCCCGACTCCAGCGGGCTGCAGGGCTGCTGCGGTTCCCACACCGCCGTGGGGAAGGTCAGCTGCGGGATGGGCTCCCCTTGTAGGACTTAAAATGGCAAGTTTGGCCATAGGTGTCGGCAGACCGTGGCTGGGACCCTGTGCCTGCAGGGTCCCACGTGGAGTGAGTTCGTGTTCTCTGCACACTCGGGCGGATTGTGGTTGCAGGAGCTTGGAGATGTCCTCTGGAAGCATGCATGTCTAGAGGGGGGTTTCGCCTCCTGTGGGTCATTCAGCCTCCATAGCGCTCCTTTCCAAGCCACGGGACCAGCCAGGGGATGCCTCATGGAGTGCAAATAGTAGAAGGTGGTCTCGGTTCATTGCATAGTTGGAGAGGTGGCCGCTGCCATCCCATCCCCAAGGAGCTGGTGTCCTGCTCTGCGGTCCCAGCAAACTAGGATTACTCTAGATGTAATGGCTTGAACTTAAACCTGGGCTGGGCTGGAGGGCTGGGCTGGGACTCGGAAGAGGACCCAGGTTAAATTGCGGTTTCGTCAGAGAAAGCAAACCTCACTGTCAGCCTGGAAAGGAGAGGTTAACTAGCCAAGAGAAGAGCAGAGGCATGAGTGATTACAGACGCCCTAGGTGCAGGTGTCCTCGATCCTCAACTTCTGTTGTGACTGTACAGGCTGTCGCTGCAGGAGACATATTGTTCTTTCTAAATAAAAAAGTTCTCTTAAATTTGCTTTCATGCTGCTCCCGAATACTCTCTTTCTTTCCCCCAAAGAACCATCATGGGTTTTCCAAACATCTGTCCCACATTTCCCAAAGAAGGGAACTAATGCCCTTGTCACTCAGAGGGCCCAGCCGCTTTGGCTTGTGCCAGACAGGACATTTTCAGTTAACCGTTGCACACCTAAGCAATAGTGCTGCTGACCTGCCGGTCGAGCTGAACATCTCTCTGTCCTTATTTTCACAGCTGGGGCACCCAAGGAGACTTCACAACAACACACGCACTTCCTGCAGTGAAGGTGAAGCTGTTCACGGAGAGCACGGGAGTGCTGGCTCTGGAGGACAAAGAGCTTGGGAGGGTAAGGAGATTTTGAATTTAATAATGCTTCCTTCTGGCCCTGTTTTTCTAGAGAAATCTCTCCTGCACGGAAATATCTTTGGAGCACAACGTGCTCTGCTTTTTTGCCAAGCTTCAGGAGGGGGGGAAAAAAAGCAAGCTCTCCACTGCTGGAAAGGAGTACATCTCGCATGCTGTCTTTGTTGTGAGTTTTTAGTGGCAGCATTTCAGCTGGCTGTGCCTGCACCGAGCAAAGTTAGAGGATCTTGTGTGCGATATTGGCAGTCCGGAAAGCCTTAGAAGTTGCTTACGGAAATGGACATTCCTGAGGCAGAAAAGGGGATTATGCTGAAGCAAAAAGAGGGGATTTAAGTTTGGCAAGAGAGTGTTAAGCTGCTCTCATATCTGCTGAGCAGCCGGTGCACGGTTTGAGCATTTGAAAGCACTGACTGCGGTACTCACTGCAAAGGACTTGAAATCCTGGCTTCCCCTGGGGATTGTGGCTGAACTGGTGGCTTCAGTGGGGCTGGACTGGGGAGTGAAACATGGGGGTTCATTGCTTCCATCAATGGTGTTAGTAACAAAGAGCTCACATTCCTGGGGTACTGGCCACAGAGCCAACCTTCCCACCCTATCTCTGCCCCTCACCTGCGGTCCCTAAACCACTGCCCTGGGACTGGTAGCCCTCCATTGCTGCAGCGCACAGCTCCAGAATATCTGTGGACGACACTTTTCTGTGGCTTTGGGACACCTCAGTTACTCTCCATGGATTTTTTTGTGGCTGTGTATTTGTGTTGGCCCCAGGCATAAGTGGCAGCAAACTCCCTGCCATGCCTTCCTCAGTTCTTCAGGGGTATGAGATCAGCATGGGGAAGACCCCCTGAAAATCGCTTCAGGGTAAGAGAGGCTGCATCTTATACAGGGGCTTGGAGCCCCCCGTGTCACGGCTCAGCGTGGCCTGAGCGATCTCCAGGAACAGCCTGGGCTCTGCCTGCCCACCTCTGCAGTACAGCTTACTCTCCTCCCTCTCTACATGGCCATGGCCAAGAAAGTGATGGCCAAGAAAGCCACTGATCCTGTGGCAAGCCCAAGTATGGTATTTCCAATTATGGATTAATCTGTTTCCATGATTCTTTCTAACTCCATGGCTGCTTGTACCTTGACACAGGAGAGCCTGTGTCCGTACAACAAAGTTTTTCCTAATTAACGTGGTTTTGTGTTCGTCCTATTCATACAAGTGTCACATGTTCTTTCAGGTCCTAGTGAGCTATTGATTTATTTATAACTTTATGGTGCATGTGATTTTGTCTCACATAATTTATGTTCATTTTAACTATTGGTGTTTTCATGTTCATGTAACATCCTTTGTTCTTGCACTTGAGAGAAAAGCAAAGCGACCCCTTCTTTTCTGCTCTCAATCTTCTCTTCAAAGAGCGTCACAGCCCCGTCGGACTTTCGTCATCCACACCTTGATCCTTCCTTTCCCCCCGTCCTCCTCCTTTTGTGACAAAGGGGATGACCCCACTAAGCTGCAGTACTGCAGCTGAAGACCTACAGTTGCTTTGCTGTACAGCATCATAATATTTTCAGGATTATTTTCAAAACCACCTTCTTCAAACAGCCCGACACTCCTGCCTTTATCCGCTGCAGCATGCTGAGCAGAGCTTTTCACCCAGCCGGCTGCAATGCCATTCAGGGCTTTTTCCCCTGGGTGGTTACACTTGGTGTAGACCCGCTTGCTTTCTAAGTCTTGTTTCCACTGGCAGCTATAAGCAGTGCTGACTTTGCTGGTCTCGGGAAGCAATTAGCTGTGCATGTTGTTCTGAGAAGGATGTCAGGCCCCAAAGCAACCCCTCTTGCCCTGAAATGCTGATGAGCCAGCCTCACCAATGCACTTTAATTCCTGGTCCAGCGGGAAGCCATCCCTCGGCTCTGAGCTTCTGCGGGCCGAAGGACGTGGGCCAGCAGCGGCGAGCGCAGGGAGCCGGGCGGTGATTTCCCCTGGCCCATGGCCACCAGTGCTTTCAGTCGGCCGGACTTCAAAGGGATGCTCGATGTGCCCAGAGCAGCTGAGAGATGACGCGTGTCTGCTCAGGCTGCATTAAAGATTTCTTCTTTAATGAAATAATGAAACCGGGAGCGTGTTAAGCCCCTGGTTTAGCTGTTGGAGTGGGCACGAACCTGTCTGCATGGAGAGAGGAGGGAAGCAGGTTTTATACACAAAAACACCCGTGTTCAGCCGCCCTTTGAGAAATGGCTTTGTGCTCTGCCAGGCATGTACAATGCCCACTTTCTATTGCGAGTGTTAAATTGGCAAGTGGCCGGCACTCCTCATTTCACCACTTTTATCCAAGAGAGAGCTGGAAAACGCTCCCAAGCCCTAAACTGCTGGATGGGCAGCTGAAGGCATGGGAATACATCCTGGCCCCATTGAAGCCAGTGGCAAGGCTCCCACGGATTTCAGCCATGCCAAGACTTCATCTATAGAGAGCAAGGAGGGGAAGAGCCATGAACTACAACAACACTGGGCAAAGTTTATGCACCTTTTGATGAAAAAGAGTTAGAAATCAAAGTAGAGAGCATCCCGAACACCCCGAGTGGCTGCTGCGTCACTAAGAGATGCGGTTTAGTGCAAGTCTATGTGCTTGCATGACCTGCCTTGCAGTGGGAGTCCTTGGATTCTGCTCAGACCTTGGGTCCATCAATGTTTCTAACAACACCCTGTGTGGAGGACTCACTTCTCATCTTCAGGATTTGCTTAGATGAGATTTTTTTCCAGGAGTGATGCAGTAGAGACTGGTGTTGCTCAGTTATCTATGTAACTAATGTCAGATTCCTGCCAGAGAAAGCATTAGTCTAATTCAATAACAGAAGTGATAAATAACGTTGATGAATAAGGGTGAAGCTGAGAATCTACTGATATTAACCTCAAGCTTTGGAGGAGGCAATAAAATTATTTTAAAATTCATTCATCAGAGGGTAATAGCATCAAGGATATTTTGGTGGAAAACTGCCCCTAGGTTGTTTGACTCGGCAGGAGAGTTGAAGAGCAGAGGAATACAAGGTTATAGTCTGGGCTGGAGTTTGGCAGGAGCACGGACTAAGTGTGAGTAAGGAATGAGTGATGACAGCACATCAAATAACGAGGGTGAATGCTGCCGTTTGTAAATTAATTTGCTTGTGTGAAGGTTAATGGATTTAAAGGAGATTCGTCTCACTACGGGACAGTGGAGACTTGAATGAATTTGTAGCAGGCAAAGTCACCTCTGAGAGTGAAAGCAAAAGAAGAGGACTGGGCGTAGGAGGGAGAGGGTTAAGCCACCTCAAAGGACACATATGGAAACACCAGGAGAAGATGGTGGATGTGGTGTAGTTCTGGGAGAACACTCTGTGGCTCGCTGTCTGAGGGAGCTACTCTGCTTTGTAGGGGTAATGGGTGAGTGGGAAAAGCACAGCTATGATCAGGAAAGATTACTTGCCTCTTGGAGCCTTTCACTTTCTTTGATGAGCCACGCACTTCCGTTGGTGTTCTATCTGCACAGCTCCACTGCAGTCATTGGTGTTGCACTGATTTACCCCAGCTGGAGACTGTCCCATCGTTTCCTCGCTGCATGAAATGGAATCAGAGTCCTGCAGCCACTGATGTCATGACACGGAAGGCACATTTTATCTGCTGTTGTAGTGCCAGCAGACACACCAGCCTACCTAAAATGTTGCCTGCTGCATCCAGTCTTAACAGTAAGCCAAAAATCAAGCCAGCTTCCCCACAACCAGACAGTAGCAACTGATGAACCATTTTAGGTAGAGCTTTCTGAGCCCTCAAAACATCACACCTCACATGGGAAACGTCAGGAAGGCTGGAGGTTGACCAAGTTGTACGAGTCTGAAAGTGGGCGATTGCAGAGGGCAACCTCAGCAAAAAACTTGCTGCTTGTTTGCTAATCACACTAGTCCACCATCACTTCTAGGCTGGTTTACGTGGACAGTTGCAAGTTCATTTACTATGATCTTTCCTTCAACGATGGGCACTGATAATGCAGTTCTGTTCTGCACAACCCCATGAACAATGGCACAGTAGATAGAGGAGCCAAAGAATATATAAGCTAATCTCAAAATAATAAGCTCTACTTTAAAAAAGCAATAAAAAGCCGTCCTCACTGTTGTGAATAGAAATTTCCAGACTGACTTTTAGCACAAAAGTAGCTCATCTGATGTGCTTTTGTTCCCCGTTAAAACCCACTTTGTGAATAATTTTTCACTTTAACATTGTTGATTTTGATGCTTGCAGGTTGTTCTCCACCCTACTCCCAATAGCCCAAAGCAATCAGAGTGGCACAAAATGACTGTTTCCAAAAACTGCCCGGATCAAGACCTGAAGATCAAGCTTGCTGTGCGAATGGATAAGCCTCAAAACATGAAGCACTCTGGGTAAACGCTTGTCTTGATCTGAGCTCAATTTGTTTTGAATGTGCATTAGAAAATTTTCCTTTTTTAAGATTCTGGAAGAGAAACTCTTTTTTTCAAGTTCACTGGAGGTCAAAAGAAAGATAAATATAAAAATGGCATTAGTTCAGTAATTTATAATACACTTGCCGTATTCTTAGCATGGTCTTTTTAATGCATATCAGCCAAACAGTTTAAATTTTAAACAGTATTCCTCAGGAAATTGCTAGGTGATTTTTTTTCCTGTAAGGAAATAATAGGTGAACTGCCTCTTACTGAGAATGGTATAATTTCCTAAGTTACTCTGTGTTTCCCTGTATTGGCTTCCCAGAACCAAAAGCACAGTGCACCTCCCGCTTGAAATAAACCCCAGTGTGATCGTCATTTTTTATACAGAGATACACAGCACAATTAAATAGCAGTTGCCTGGAGTAGGACTAATGATCTGGAAAGTTAAAGGGGAAACCTCTCCCCTCCAGATGTGAGTGTCAGAGGATCTGGGGACAGGGCTTCCACCTTCGTGCCGTGCAATTACCAATTAGATCATCCTTGGGAAGATCTAGCGAACGCCATTGGCAAGGCTTCCCTCTGTTTGCTCTTCAGAGCTGAGGATGTTGTAAAAAATAGAAACTGTCCAGGAAGGTCACTGTTTTGATTAACTCTTTGTCCGGTATGTTTTTGGTGCTATAGATGTGACTTTGTTTCATTTTTATTTTCAGAGTTTTGTTAGATGCAATCCATTATTAGATGGTTTGGATCACTCATCATTCTTTTAATTCCTTCTCCTCCTCCTCCTGTCTTCTCTGCCAGTGAGATCAGAGCCAACAGCCACATGTGAAGTTTAATTTTTCCACCATGATCACAGACACCAAAAGCAAGAAAGGACAGTTCACCTGTCATATTTATTTCCTTGACTGCAGCTGATAGCAACAGGGCTGAGCTGTCCTGGCTTTTCTCAGGCTTTCTTCAACTAACATTTGATTTAGAAGATGCTGCTTAAAACTATGTGGTTTATAATACTGGCTTGCTAGCAGAACTGAGATTATCGTTCTGTTAATGTTAGCGGCAATAGCAGAAAGGAGAATTATTACCCTGTTCTTGAACTAGATAAGGACTCAGTGCCCATATTAGCACGACTTGGAGTTTTGTGTCTTAAACATTCACTAAGAGTGTGCTGGATCTCTTCTGGCATAAGGAACCACTAGCATAACCAAAAAGGAATTGTTTTTCTATTTATTGAGCCAGAACTAAAGTAATTATAATGATACATAAAACATATTAATGCTGAATAATGTCCTTGTGTTTATTATTAGTCTGGTGCTGCCACTATTTTTGCCTGTCTTTGTGTTACAGTGTCACAGTGGCCGCTTCATCACAGAGATTAAATGCTAATTTTGACATTAATTTTAAAAGTTAATTCTTCCTTTGTAGAAAACAGTAAATTCACTCCTCCTTAGAAGTTATTCAGTTTCATTGAATATCTGTAGCCAAGCGGTTTCTAGGAATTCATCTTAAGCTGTTCAGCGAAGTGTCCTGGTTTAGTCCCAGTGGATACTGGGATCCCGGGTACTGGTTCTGATGTAGTAAGTATCCCTCTGTTTGACAGCTCCCCTCAGCCAAATGATTTTGTGAAGGCTTAAAGCAACATTTGAGGTTTCCATCCCTTAATTCTTCCATTGCAAATGTATTCTTCACCCATCCGACCATGTCGTAGCTATTCACTGGCATTAAAGGGCTTCTAAATTCTGAGCAAGTTGTGAAAGACAAAGAGAAAGAGAAAATTTATACCGTTTAACATTAAGACTCTGGGAGCTTTTTGTGTCACTTTCTTTACAGGTTGTTTGTTCAGGCTAGAAATAAACACATTCATAAATGCTGCTGAGCTTAAGAGTCTTGTAATTACTCCTGCTTGTGCATTAACTTCAGTTTCTAGGTGTAAACAAAACATACTGAAAAGCCAGAGAATAACATAGTCACTTGTGTCCTGAATTCACCTGTTCTTTTCTCCTAGGTATTTATGGGCCATTGGTAAAAATGTTTGGAAGAGATGGAAGAAACGATTCTTTGTCCTGGTCCAGGTAACAGATTTAACTAGAAGTGATCTCAAGTCACACCATGAAATATGTAGGTCTTTCCTCTCGCCACTTTCAGTGCTTTGTAATTGATGCTGAGCTGTGGTTCGGCTTAGGGTATCTGTTAAGTCATGGATTTTTTTCTAAACGTATACATCTTCTCAAGGATATCCCAGTTGCAGACCTCTAGCCATGAGTTTCCTGATACACATGAATGCTTGGTGAAATGGAGAACCAATTTTAGTGAGGAATTAATGAGATGAGGAGGAAGCTCGGTCTGTCTTGGCTGGAGATACTTGGGTGCAAATGCTCCCTTTTGAGCCTTCAGGTAAAATATGAAGTCCATTGAAATCTACAGACGTTTCATCACTGGCTACATCAGTCAGTATATTGTTCTTGTCACTTATTTTGCCTTCATGTTCATTACTGCCTCTCATTGTCTACAGCTCTCATCGATCATTTTGCCATGTCTTTCTTCCTGTTTCCCTTTTTTCTTTTTTTCACTTTCTGCCCTCCCAGTTTCAGTACACGTGTATATTTGACCATGGTTAAGAATTTCAAGGAAACAGGCAGAAGATGTTCTCTGTGACCTAAAAGGATCTGGCCAGTACTTGGTGTATTAGATCTTCCCTTCCCTTCCCAAGGACAGCTGAAACCGCTGCATTGGCCATAGAAGTGTGGGGCCCCAGTTTGAGCAGCTCCATCTTCACACCAACCTGATAAAGCCACTGAGTCCTCTTGGGTGCGTCTCTCTCTCCCTCCCCTCTGGGTTCCCCAGGGTATTTTGTCTCCAAGTATGAGAAATAAAAGCTTTGCGCAGGGTCCTGTGATGAAGGCAACACAGAGATGCTCTGATGGAGTAACATGGGATCCGACTGAGATCTTGTGCCAGCACAGATCCAAAGTGATCAAGTCAGAGGGTGAAATCCTACTGCTGATGAAGCAGACAGCAGGTCTGCTGCAGAGGGGACGGGATTTCACCCATGTGTAAGAACAGAGATGGTGTAAACCAGGTGCAGCAGGCTCCACATTTGGGATGGAGTATGCTTGTGTGCTGGCTTTCCTGTGCTGGTAAGAGGAGGAGTCCACACAGTCCATCTTCCACCTTACACAGCTGGTTTCTTTGGTCCTAAATCACCTGGTGTAAACTGGTTAGTTTGGTTTGAGTTAATTATTACTCCAAGTTCAACTGTCTCAGTAGGAAGCTTAATTGCGTTCCCCATTTGTCCATTGCTGCTGGCCTCCATAGCGCTGAACTGTGTGGCAGATAAGAAAATCCATCCTGGGGAGGTAAAAGGGATTTATGGTGTGCATGACCCATATAAGTAGGAGCCTATTTGGAGAGACCAGTTGAGTACCTAGTCCAGTAAACAAGTATGATTAGCAGCGACAGTTTAACTGCTCATTTTGTACTCCGAATGGGGTCAAAATGGCCACAGAAGCAAAGGAGTTAGTGTAGAGCAGCCACAGGAGATGCCTCTATCTGCCCAAGCAGTATATTTAGATTTAGGTAGAAGTGATGGGTTTAGGATCTGTGTCATCCATTCCTAGAGGCATCTGGTTTGCACATGCAGGGGCTGGCCAGGTCCCTGGTGAGGGAGGCTGCTTGGCACCTTGCAGGGCAGCCCTGCATCTTGCAGAGCTATACCACTGGAGGTAGACCCCAGACTGTCTTCTGGGTAAGAAGCAGGAGGTGCCATAATGAAGGAAAGGCTTTTTGGGAACATTATGCAGTGACGTGTTCTTGGGCACGGATTGAGGGATTGCTTTTCTCTGTATGTTTCCTTTATTATGTTCTGAAATGAAACTAAAAGTGCTGTGACAGTCTATGATCACCTCTAGAGCAACTAGTGTTGCTTTTCCTTGAGAGACGATTCATTCCCATTAGACCAAGTTCTTAGTCCCTTTTTCCTTGCAAACAGAGATTCTCCAAAGCAGAGAATCTTCTTTCCTAACATAGCTTCTCCCATAAATAAATCTATTGATACTCTTCTGTGCAAGGGTTTGCAGGTTTGGACATGGATTCCCAGGTCTCTCTCAAGGAGCCTTTCTTCTGGCCATTCTGTGTGGTTGCAGTTACTTCTCTAGTTTTCAGTTGCTATATATTCTTCAGCTTGCTGTGGAATTAAAGCTCTCAGAGTTATTCCATGTTTTCTCATGTTACGAGCTCTGTATTCGTCAGTTGGCATATAAGAGCAGAATTTGGCCAGAAAAGCAATTCATTTGAATAAGATGAGCAGACTTTTGCCCCCAGAGAGTCTCTGTAGCCCACCTCAGAAATTCCAGCTGCCACTGCAGCTTCTCTGTTATGTTACCGTTTGCTCAACATTTGGTGCAATGTAAAGTGTTCTGCCGTACATCAAATATAAACAAGAAACACTCTCTATGCAGTCCCTCAGATGTAGTTGGAGCATATTGAACATGTCAGCAGGCAATAAAGATGGAATAAAAATACTTTGCTGTCCGTATGTTTGTCATTTGCCTTTCATGCAATGCAAAGGATGGGTGCTGATACGAACAGGGATTGGCAGCAAAGGTGTTGATGTCCAGGATGCCCTGAACTCTGCTAAACCACAGACAGAAAATAACCCCCACCGGAAGGTGAGCTGGCTCCGTTGCGTAAAGAACGGACAAGGAGCAGCCCCTGTTTCGGGAGCTCGCTCGTCTGCACCAGGCTCCTGCTTGCAGCAGAGCCGAGAGATGGAGCCCAAAGCATAGAGTCCATTTGGGATATAGTGGTGTGGTCACTTCGTGACAATGCCAAGAGGGCAAGGCTGTACGTTTGGATGAATAACTAAAGGTTTCCTTTCTGATCCCTTGTCTCTGTCCCTTACCTGTAGCATCTTCTATTGCAGCTCTGTCTCCTCTCCCGTCCCTTGCAGAGTAACCTCCTCTTGGTCCTGTGCCCTCTTCTGCCCCTCTTTCCCCATTTTAGATGGACGCAGCCTCAGTTCCTTCAGTGCTGCTGGGTGGTACCGCTCTGCCTTCTGGTACCAGTGGTTAAGAAATACATGGTAATAAATACTCAGACTCTTCAAAAGCATCTAAACAAGGCGCAAAGGTGCCAAACTGCATGGGCGGCACCGAGGAGGAAGGTGTTGATGGCAGTTTGTCTCTTTTGTGTCAGTGATGCCTCGCCGGTATGAACGGAGGCTTTGCGCGCGTATGTAGGAAAAGGAGCCGTGCAGGGAGCATTTCCACTGCTACTTGGCTTGTGTAAGCCCTGGAGAGAAGGGGAAAGGAGCAATAACTGCCTTGTAATTTGGGTGGAATAATCCCTCGCACCTTCTGTGTCTGTGTAGCTGCGAGGGTTGCACAGGAGTGGAGATGATTTGTTTGGGTGTAGTGGGTGAGAGCGGTTCCTTTGTGCCATTGCTACAACCGGGCCTCACCTCCCCAGCGCATGCATTGCTGGGTGGACTTGCTTCAGCCCCTCGGGGATGGGTTGCAGCGTGGCACGGCTTGCAGAGCTGGTGCATATGCTCCTCCAGCATGCACCCGTGCGTTAAGAGGGGATAGTTTTCTCTTCCGAATGAATCGCAGTCCTCTCTGCACGCTGCCCACCCTTCTCGTAGAAACCCTTTGAGATGAGCAGCAGAAGAGCAGAATACTGATTAGATGTAAATTACATGGCAGAGACTCGTTACTTGCCTAATTTTAAATCCTGAGATATGCAGCGTGAAAGTGATGGCAGAATATGGCCCTGAGCTTGGATGGAAACGGTCCGCAGCATCAGAAGTGAGGAAAATGCTTCGTAAAGGCAACAGTAATGCCAGTGGCAGTGGTAAGCGAAAGCAATGGAGCGATTTAGGGCAAAGTTCTTCGTGACTGGTTAAGAAAGAAAATGTACATCCATCACAGATGTTGTAAGTGTTTCCCAAGTTGCTATATCAGCTGCCTGAACACAGCGTACAAATTTCAGCCAGTTTGCCGGTTAGACCCTTGATCATGCAAAAGCTGGTATGTTTGATAGCTGACAGAGCTTGTATTAATTCTTTGCAGGTCTAATGTGCTGTACTGGTAACAACACTGTGGTTGGTTCTGGTGGGTTTGCTGGCTTTGCGATAGGAAATTTCTTATAATGATTCTTAAGGGCAAGTGAATTAATTACATTGAGACTTCAGAGTGAATCTGTTCTTCTCTTGTCATAACCCCATTTCTGTGCTTTGGCAGCATATGCGAACTAACACTCCATGGTACCTGGATGACATGTCTGCTGAGTAGCTTGAAGCAGTTTTCGGCTGATTGTGTCTGATGGTGTTTGCAGAATGTTGTTGGAACCAGATCAACTCTCTGCAGATTAAAACCAGTTGCAGTGTCTACGCCTGGATCTATTGTTCTAGTGACAGACTCCCTGAACTCATTATAATTTAGACTAACAGTGACAGTTCCTGCTTTTAGCAAAACTCAGCTGACTCGGGATAAAATAAAAATGAAGTGTTCAGTAACTCCGAATAACCAACAAAATTTGAAAATAATTCAGCAAAATTGCAGTGTACTACACCAGCGGTCCTAGACCGTCGGTCCTCAAGTCAAGGTAAATGACCCGTAGCTGGTCCCCATAATCATATTAAATCATGTTTTCAGTTAGACCCTCGCTGAGAACTGGGCATAGGTGGTGATTCTTGAGAAACCTTGAGTGTTGATGATGAATATAAAGTGTTTGGAAACCGCTGGTTAAACAGGTGCCACAGCTTGTCACACCTGGCTACGGTAGGTCCTGCGTGTCCTATCCGTACTCACACGGGATGGCTTCCCATCACGCAGCCCTGCCGGAGGAGGACATACGCACACCACCCGCTTGAAGGAAGAAGTTAGGACAACTGCTATGTGCAGTTGTTCAGGGCTGAATGGATGTGCTGAGATGTGAAAACTGTTGTTTTCACATTTTTTTCTTTAAGCTAGATCATTTCCTCTGCTCGTTTGTGTCAGGAAAGGGCTGGGGAGGCAACGTACAGCTGCAACCAGAGGACAAGAGTCTCCCATCAAAGTGGAAAGCTGTATTACAGCTGGCAGTATCTTAGCACAGTTTCTCTCCCTTGGGACAAAATGCATGCTGTTAATCTAGGAAAGGTCCATTTAAGAATTTAACCCAAGTGGGGCAGTGTTATGTCAACAGTGAGAAAGGGGGAGGCAAATGACTGAGCGCGGAGTGTGAGGCATGACAATTAACAGGTTTGAGCAGGATCCTGGGGAAAGCGGTGCTTGCTAGAGCAGGAGTCTCTGGTGGAAAAACAAGGACGAAGTCAGGACTGGTTAATACATATCTACTGTATTTATTAATCAGTTGGATTATATAGCTGCTGACAGAATATGGTCGAGTGCCAAGAAAGTCAGATCTAATTTAGCAGCCTGGGAATAGTGAACTTTGGCATTTGTCTCCCGCTGTCTGCTTCCCCTTTCCTGAATTTCTTTGTCTTTTCTCTTTTCCCCCCACTTTCTTTTCCTTCTGTTCTTTTGTCTCAAATTATTTCTCAAAGCATTTTTCCTTTTTTGTAATGAACCAGCCAGGGCAGCCTTGGATTATTTCCCTTCTTTTAGTTTCGCTCAGTTCAGCTTCCTTAGATGCTCCTTTTCTGGCCCTCATCGAGTCCCTGGATGAAATCCCAGCTGCTTTGAGAGTTTGTCCCTCACTGGGCAGAGATTTCTCCTCTGTCTTCCTTCAGTTTCGTCTCTGTATCTGTGTTTTTTCCAATTACTCAAACCATTCATCTTGCCCAGCCCATCTGCTCGCTCGCTCTCATACTCAGCTGTGGTTCGGTGTGAACTCAGCAGGCTGTAAGATTAATTTCTGCTATTAACTGTTTCACTTGTCTGGCCACTTCTAAGCTTCTACAGAAAGCAGGCTCTGTAAAGCACAATGTTTTAGAGGACTGATGAAAGGCAAGCTGCGATCTCCACTTGACCCTACAGTGCTGCTCAGCAGCAAAGCACGATTGTGACATACCGAGCTTCCTAGAATCTCGTTTTGTCGGGTTTTGCTTTGCCACCGCTTTTTAAGTGGAAGGAGCCACATTGCACCGGTAGCCGGGGCATTTGCTTCTTTCTGCCCCCTAGCAATAAATGCTTTAGGCGGCAGGATAGGACAGACAGGCTGGTATGCCAGTCCTGGAAGTCAGTAGCTCGAGTTGTTTAGGTGCAGGCACTCTGCGTGACACATCTGACACCTTTTCCAGAGGCCATCGATAGCTGTCTCCTCCCTCCAGCCTGATCCTAGCCTGCCTCCTGCCAGCAGGCTCTTGGGCAGTCCTGAGCTTGGCCTTCGCACTTGAGCTGTGCGAGCAGAGAAGCAGCAGGACGTGAACCCAGCTGAGCCCTGGCTCATCACGCGTTGTAGACGCACCTGTAGGTTTCTCTTAAGAGGTCTCTTCTAATAGCGATGTAGAGCAGCTTGTCCAAGGAAAGAATGTGGATGCTAACAGGAGGGAAAGAATGTGGATGCTAACAGGAAGGACCAGTTTGCTCTGCCTCTGTCCCAGGATGGCTCCACCGGAGCCTACTGTCTACATCTCTCTTTTATAACTTTTAGCATGGGAAGTATAAGCTCTGAAATGCCTGCGTGTGTTTCCGTACATCGCTGTTGTGCTGGTATGGTTGTCTTATCGATAGGAATGAAGAATGTTTGCTGCGTCCAAAGATGAGAGGAGTTATTTGTACATAAAGAAGAGCCTGAAGTTCAGGCCTCATGTTCAGGGTCAGAAAACAAACTGAACTACTGAGTGAATTTTACCTGTTGCTGTAAAGCGTACGGGGGAAGAAAAAAAAACATTAATTGTGTTAACGTTTTCAGTCAATGTCAGCGTAGGTTAGCACTGACTCATTTTAGGAATTAAATTTATCATGCAGCCCCTGAAGTTCAGGCTGTCTAACACAGAGAAATCAAATCCTCACGGCTTATGATGAAATCTCCAGGATCTTACACTAAATAAAGCACGTTCAAGAGTTTCTCCAGGAGATGGCAGCAATATACTGCAAATATAACTGAATGAACACTGCAGGAGTCGTCTGAATGTTGTGCTGTGGGGCACTAGGTTATTTTTAGATTTCTTCGTGTTAATCTTTTTAATTTTTGTGTTGCCGGTACGATGGTATGCGTTCAAAGTTCATAGCGTAGAATATGCACTGGTGTGCTCCTGCTATTGGTCTGTTACTTGTCAATCTTTCGTCAGTGCTGGTAGTTTTAAGGAGGATGCAAGATGCTTAAAGCATCACTTTTAGTCTTACTCCCACAAATGTGTTAATGATAGGGTTTATTCTTAGGTGGCTTTTGGAGCTGTTCCTGGAGGAAGGCACGGTGCAGGCAGGGCTGCTGAGAGCAGGCTGGCAGCTCGCAGAAGCCCGTAGAGGGCAGCAATAAACCGAGCGCCAGCGGGGAGACGCTATGCCAGTAGACGGGTTCCCTGACTTAAATAAATGACATTTTATTAGCGGTAGATGCCACCAGAATAGGTGCTGCCTGGGTATTTGTAGCCGAGTGATTTGTCTGGAGTTTGAAGGCAAAATCCCCCAGCCCAGCCGCTCGTCCATCTTTCAAGATCTCTCCTGACTTCCAAAAAATGACGAGCACGAGCCACTGCCACCCACCAGAGTTTTAAAGTTTCCTCCAGAGGTCAAGAAAACGTCCAGACAAATAAAATTACGTCAGGCGCCCAGGATATGACATAACCTTAACAAAGTCATTTGAAATCATTTGACAGTAAATTTCCCTGTGAGTTCCTAGCCTGGGGCACGGAGAATCCTCTCCTCTCCTCTCCTCTCCTCTTCTCTCCTCGCTGGACGAGCTTCTCGCCGACCATCCAGACTGCAGCACGCCGAGTACGCGCAGGGTCTTGATGCGGCCTGATGGCCTCCTAAAGGCGATTTGGGAGCCTGGCAGAGCCCCCGCAGCTGAGTCGGCTTCCGTCAAGAGCTTGACATTGAATGTATCGTGTCATGCAGATGGTACCTCAGAGGAGTGAGAGCTGCCATTTACAGCACTGATGACAACAACTGCCGAGATCAGTGGGATCTTAAGATTGCTTTAATATGACTGGCACCTAGCAATTTAGCTCACATTGTTTGTGACAGGGTGTCACTCTTGCACTTGTCTGGGGATGAATGATAGAGGGTTTCAAAGCGTGGAGCTTCCTCTTTTGGAGGAGATGAAACCACTGTATGTACTGATGCGGAGAATTAGATGCCTGCCGCAGCAGGGTGTGTTGAGAGAGAGCTTTGCAAAAGCCTCCTAAAAAGTTTAGTCTGTCTCGTATGGGCAATGACCGTCAAAATTACCCCACCACCCCCAGTCCCTGTAAGCATGCCGTCAGCATGCGGCATTTGTAAGCGCTTCGGATTGCCTTGTCGTGATCACCCGGTGCCATCTTAGCTTTGTGATTTTCTTCAGGTTAGTCAATATACATTTGCTATGTGCAGCTACCGGGAGAAAAAAGCTGAACCTCAAGAGCTGCTGCAGCTCGACGGATACACTGTGGACTACACTGACCCACAGCCAGGTATGGGGGCCAACAGCTTGCTGCTGCGCCCGCGGGGGCTCGGGCTCGCCACGCTGCATACGGCTCCCAAAGGGGAGTCCTCTCTCTCTCTCTCTCCCCCTGCTTGCAGCTGAACTGTGATCAGCATTATTATAAGTATGTTTGTGTTTATACACATCATTAGCTATGCATGACTTTACTATAAATAGATCTAAGAAATTGAGATAGGAGTTGCACCAGAGGAGAGAAAGACTCATCTTCTCTGGGGAGCCTAAGTGAATGAGACGCTTAAATGCCAATGAAATTTGATTGTGAACTGAAAGCTGAAATCAAGTGATGATCCTAACCTATGCCTTCAGATTATATTCCGTAAATAAAAGGTTAGCAGCTATGCTCGCCTTTATTGTAGAAAATATTTAGGGGACCAATGCAGCATTTCTGGCCGTCCCGTTTTCTCTCTGATAGATATAAGTGAGTGGAAGGGGCAGGATTAGAAAGCTCCCTGGTACCTGGAGGTACCTGTTGAGTGGTGAGACCCTTCTTCAAGTGGAGGAGCACCACATTTCTTTCATTTCAGTGGGGCAACACATTGAGCCTAGTGATCCTCACCATGCCCTGGATAATGGTATCCCCAGAGGAGATGAAGAAAGACACAGTAGGTTGGTTGTCAAGACCTTGGTTCCAGGTTAATTCCAGTGTTAGGGACACGGGAAGATGGATGCTGAATCAAGGCAAAGACAGAAATAAGCACATCACCCAAGCACCTTCAGTGCAGTGTGAGCACTGATGCACTCACGCTAGTGGGAAACCTCCCACTGCATCCCCTCAAAACTCGTATTTAATGGGGCTCCAGTGGTGCAACCTGCACGGGACCTGCACAGGCAGGGCTGTGGGTGAGAGAAGCAATTAATCTGGGTGTGTTGGGGCATGTTTTAGTAACTGCGGTGCAGGGTGCTACCTGGGGACCTGGCGGGCTCTCTCGCAGGTGAGTTTGGTGCAGGTGAGGGGACTGAGCTCAGCCAGGAGCCAGGGGCAGCGCCGAGCTGGCTGGGGACACCCGGGGCAGTGGCGGTGGGGTGGGAAGCTGGGGGACATCCCCTGGCTGGCCTCGAAGTCTGCGAAACCCCGTTGTCGCTTTCTCTCCTGCCAGGTTTGGAAGGTGGCAGAGCATTCTTCAACGCTGTGAAGGAAGGAGACACGGTGATTTTTGCCAGTGACGATGAGCAGGACCGTATCCTGTGGGTCCAAGCCATGTACCGAGCCACCGGCCAGTCTCACAAACCTGTGCCGCCTACCCAAGTGCAAAAGCTAAATGCTAAAGGAGGAAATGTACCCCAGCTAGACGCCCCAATCTCTCAATTTTGTAAGTAAATAAGTTCTGCTAGAGAGCAGAAGTCTTTAATAGAAAGATTTTCTGCACTGATGTAAATCAGTATTCGCACACACGTTTCTGACTCCAAAATGAAATTTTTTTCATCATCATTAAGCTGCTTTTTACATCAGTGGATCCAGAAGCAGTTAACCTGTGTGTTTAGCACAACCAAACCCAAGAAACAAAATTCCTTGAGGAACTTGTCAATGAGTATTTTAAAGTGCAATACTTGATGGAGGAGAGACTGGCATCTGAGAGCCTGAGACCCAGCTTGCTTTCTGCAGACACGCGTTTTACCCACACACAATAAACTGCACACCCAGATCAGAGCAATTCATTAGCGCCATTAGCTGTCTATCAAATGCATCACGTGCTCAGAACTACAGGTGCAAATCTTGCAAGTATGAAATGCACACACAAAAAGAGGTCTCCTGTTGAATATTCAACTGTAGGAAAACATATGGTATTTTTAACAGGTTGCTTTGCAGGCCAGTTAGATGTGAATTTAAAGCAATCATCTTTTAAGTCGTAGCTATGCTGCATGTCCTGTGCAGTTATACCCAATTTGCTTAATTTGAAATTTAGAGCAATTTCTTTTATCTTGCAAATGTAATGTGATTATAAACCAGATGAATGCCTCCTCGCTCATTTTTCTTGAAGGTCTTGATCACACGTCTGGAGCCCCTTTTTTATGTAACATACAGCAGTTCTTGCTAGTTTCAGCAAAATTTAAGAGTTAGTATCGTTAAGTATAAGACAAATAAGGAGAAGTGGTAAATATTAGCAAATTCTTCTAATTAAATCCGTTTTTAACATTTAAAATAGTCTCTGTAAGGCTGTTGCGGAGCATTTTGTTGTCAGGAACTCAGAAAATCTGCCTCTTGCTTATCAGTATCATTTGACCATCCTTTACATTGGTTTAACTTCTTTGTGTCAGTATTTATAGGAAACAACGTTACAGCAGAAAACCTCTGCTTGCTGCTTTTTGGGTTTTTTGTATGCTCCGCACGCCTGTGTATTTTGGACTCCCGTCTGCCTTGCATTGCTGCTGCTGTCAGTGAGGATGTAGCATGATGCAGCATGGTAAACCCATTTTTGCAAAACCCAGTATTTACATTTCAGCGACACTTACCCTCTTCATCCCGGTCAGATTACGGACTTTGGGTGTGCAAGGTGTAAAGGATTGGGGTCAGGAAGGAAGGGTGCCTCTCAGAAAGCCAAAATGGGAGGTAGGAATTGGGCTTTTGCAGGTGGGAAGTTTACTGGCTGTGATTAGCCTTTAGACCCGGCTGAGTTGTGCTGACCTGAGAGCACCCCCGGGGGTTGTGTGTCCCTCTGCCCAGGTTCTTGGACGCAGCAGGCACAGGTCCTTCTACAGCTGCTTTTTTACATGCTGAAAGTCTTCAAAGTGTAGCAAGGGAGAGCGGCAGAGGGATGCTGCTTGTGGCTCCCTCTCCTAACAAGCAGTGCTGAAAGATGCTCTTAGCTGTGTGGTTGGTGCAAAGAGGATGTTCTCCTGCTCGTCCCAGCATGATCCCTGCGGATTAGGATAAGGGCAGTGAGAGAACGTCAAACTGGGGAAGCACCTTTCCCTCCAGTCTTCTCCCATCCCTGCACAATCCCTGGAGAATTTTTCTGCTGGGTAAATTCCTGATGTTTATAGAGTTTTCACTTTGCCAGACCAATATGTGGGGTCAGGTGAAGGGTCCCTTTTCCGAACACATCGTAATTGCCTGGCAGCAGCTGTAGCAAAGTCTGCCAAGAGTTTGGGGAGGGAAGGGGAATGCCTGGGGCTGCGGACCTTTGGGTGTGTTGTTCCCATGCACAGTCAAGCGCTGTGTGTGTGGGGAGAGCTGAACCCCCTTCTTAGTTTACCTGGGATGGAGAAGGGGCGGCTGACTTGTCCGAGTCCTTGCCAGGGAGCAGCAAAGTCGGCGACGGAGCCCAGGAGCCCTCTCTGCAGCTCCAAATACCAGCTCCAAATCTGGATCATTCAGGTTTTTTTAAGCCACCACCCTCTTTCCATCCACAATGTATTTTCCCCATAAGCTGGGCTGCTTCAGGCTCCCCTTTTTGCTGCAAGCACTGGGAAACGTTCTTGGTTGTGTTGTGCCAAAGCCTGGAAGGGGGAAACCGGTCGGCTCATCAGTCTGATGATGACTTGCTACTTCAGCATCCTCTAGGCTAGTGTGTTTTGTCCTTGGTCTTCCTTCCTCATCCTCCCTTGGATCTAGATCCCTCTGACAGCTCTTTGTGCACAGGACCTTCGTCCTACAAGAGGAGGAGGGCAGCATGCTATAGTACACCTTCATCTCAACAGCAAGGGCTACTCATTTTTCATATTTCAGCGTTTGTACGTGGCAATGCTCCTTGCAAAAGTCATTGGGCCCAGCAGTTAAATAATCAGAAGCAGAAGTGAGTCATGCATGCCACCACACATGATGGCTGGTCGGGAGTCTTAAATGCACAAATTACGTATCTCAGCTCCTTCAGCCTTGAAATTCAAACATATCAAGTATTGCATTTTTAAAAGGGTCTTGGTTTGTTACTGGGGTTTTTTTGGCTTGGGTTTTTTGGTTTGTTTCTTTTTTTTTTTTTGCCTGCAGAAAGGTAAGGACTTTTGCGAGACATTTTATTCTTGTACATTTATCTCTATACCTGTCATATTTTTTGTGCTTATTAGAGGTTATGGTGAATGAGGATGTGCAAAGAAGTAAATGTTAAGCCATTTGATGAGTAACTGTTGTTACAGCTTTCGTGTTGTAGCAGTCCGAGATGGCACATGCGCATGCATGCACATGCAGAGAAAATCCAGCCCTCCGCTCCTGTGATGGAGCTGTCTGTTAAACAGAAACTTGAGAAGAACATATTTTGCTTTTTGGGGAAACTTGGGAGAAATAGTGAATTCATTTGGTTCCCACCTCTTTTGACTTAGTAAATGTAAACTTCGAGCAGCGCTCAAATTCTCATCCGCAGTTCGATAGCAGCGCTTGACTTGGAAGTAAACAGACAGCTCCGAGCCAGGGTGGAGTTTATTTTATTTGCAATTTAAGTACTGAAAAAAAATAGATCCTGCTATTCATTAATTTTTGTATGACTCTACAATTCCTGTTATGTGGGTGAACAATACCTGTTAGAGTGAAGAGTTTTGCTTTTTTTGTTTTGCTACAATTTAAAAGAAAAACTCCATTCACGCAAAGCTGTGCTTTTCTCCAGTGTTCGCATTTTAAAGGAAAAAACCCAAAACTGTTCTTGTTTACTGTTGAAATCATGCACAGTATTATAGTCAATAATGCTGCCAATACATATTACACCTTTTGGCAATATTTAAGCTTCATAAAAGTGGTCACTTGTCTGAAAGCACCAATCTTTGTTCGTTCTGTGTTAGTGATGCATCAAACAAAATTCCCATACATGCTCAACGTTTGTTTTTTGGTTTTTTTTGAAACCCTTTTCTTTTTAACATGAAAGATTGGTCCGTACTTGTTTTACGTATCACTTGTGGTTATATTTCATTTTTTAATGTCTGTTTATATTTAATGACTGTTAATCACACCATAATCAATGAGTTGGTTGTTTTGAGAATTTGTAATGATTTGTTCCCCCATAATAAGTAGCGAGGTTTATTGAGCTTCTTAAGAAATTTTCAGCTGTAAGTGGTTTCTTTTTTTTTTTTTGGTTGGTTTGATTTTTCTTTAAGTTTCTTTTTCATTCTTTGCTTGAACCCAAATATTTAGCTGCTAGGTTAGGGCTCCTGTCTGCTTTCCTGAGCCTTGTTGCTAGTCTTTATGTTATTCTGGTTTGTTCCTTCTTACCCTGCTAACTTCTAGCTGGACTCAAGGGTAAGTGCTTCCCTGTAGCTAGCACAGCTCAGATAATCAGACTAGATTATCTGACATATGCAATGTGCTTTTTTTTTCTCTTAAATCTTTCTCATGTTTAGATTTTGTAGTACAAACTTTCCATGTTATTTTCCTGAATTGAGGTTTGAAATGTAAGTTTCCATACTGAAAGTAGGATGCATGTGATGTTTGCATAATTGCCTTCTCTCCCTGGCTTTCACATTGGCATCAAGTGATCCTCTTAGTAAAGCCAATCATTAACATTTCTATTTTTCATTCCAAGATGTAAATATTAATTAACATCACAATAAAACTGTAAATAATACCTTCTTTTGTTTCATGGAATTTACATCTAGTTGACTGCTTCCTGCCTGAAAACAGATCATTTTGCACTCTGACAATATCCTTTCTCTCCGTGCCGATGATTAGCTTGGTGCAGCGCACCAGCGTGCGGGGCTAACCGTGGACACCTCAAAGTGTAGAAAGGTAGGGCAGGAGACCCCGAGAGACCTAGATGAGGTGCAGGACTCCACAGGAGCCCCCCAAAAAACCCCTCTGCACATGCCTTGTGAAAACAAGCCTGAGGCATCGAGGTTTGGTAGTTCCCCCTCCCGTAAGCTCGGTAGGGGATGATTTCGGCAGCAAGCGGCAGCTCTCTGGGTCACCCCGGGTCTGGAGATGCTGACCCGCTCCGACTTAAATGCATTAGTCACGGAGGGGTGCTGCTGTTCCCCCAAATTATCATAAATTAGTGTTTAGCGTGGGTCTCAATCACCAATCAAAGCAATGCCTGCCAAAGAATAAGCCAGGGGAATTACTATTTTACCTTTTCCCACTGGAATACCTACTTTGAAAAAGATAAAAGCCCAGACTTGTGCTGTAAAAGAGCTTCTCCTTAGTCTTTGTTCAGTCTTAAATACACCCGGTACCAATCCTTTATTGGTGTTAAAAGCTGCTTCTCTAATACCTGGTGAGTGCCTGCTTTCCTTAGGAGGGAATAGCATCAGTGGGTCATGAGAGCTGGCAAATATGTATCCGGAGTATCTGAATGCAATTATGAGAAGGAACAGGCGGTGTCATCCCTCCTGGCCGTCAAACAAGACTCCTTTTTTTCTTCTTCCTCCTTTTGTTTCTTTTTTCTTCTTTTTTTTTCTGCGTGTGAGTATGTGCGTGTGTGTATAAATATGCCCCTGGGTAGCAGGCAGAATTCCTTCTCAGCAGACACTTTCTTTTTTCTTTCTTTTTTTTGTTTTCTAAATGTTTGGATTTCCAAAGAGGATTCTTATCAGACTTTACCGAAAAAAAAAAAAAAAAAAAAGTAGTTTAATTTGATGGAAATACAGATTTTTGCCACTTTGAAAGAAAGAAAGAAAGAGTGAGTGAATGAATGAATGAACTTGGGTCTGGCAACATTACATGTATTTGCACCACAATGCATTGCTGTCCTATTAGATTATTAGTTTTGTGCTTTAATTGCTTTATTTTTTTTAGATAGTTAGAGATATCATGAGAACGCTGCTGTGTCTTCTGTATTGTCAACTTGCAGATGCTTCATTGCAGGAATGCAGAATTAAAATGTTAATTCAGTTCTCACATAACTTGCATGAATTTAAAACTAGCCTGTAAATCACTTCTACGTGCTTTAACAAGCATGGGACTCTAACTTATGAAATACAAATTCACAGGTTTCTGCAGTCATCCAATTCAAAATATATTTTAGTAGTTATAAAAATGCTGTGAAACAATGTTTTTTATTATAAATAGCTGTTCTAAAAGTGTGTTTTTAACTTGCCACACAAGGAATTATGTAAGTGCATACTACAAATTCGTACTCATTTAACTACCAAACATGAGATAACTTAGATTTCAATTCAGTGCCTAGTGTGTCTGGTGATTTACAGGAACATTCATAATCGTTTATTAAAATTGTAACTCGAGCAGAAAAGAATTTGTTTGCAGCAGGGGAAAAGCCATAAAACACAGGAATAAACAACCAATTAAATTTAAAGCTATCTTCTAACGTGGAATAATACGAAGGAAAAAAAAGAGCTCTCGGATATCCAGCTGAGAGGCGAGTTCAGCCTGCTGCAGCGGCCGCAGCTCGTAGCGGGGAGGAGGTTTACAGAGCCCCGCACACACCACCCCCCACCCCCCCACCCCCCCCATCACTTTTCAGAGGTGGCCATGCCGTAGTGCACGGTGAGGAAGGGGACTCGGTAAGTCACCAGCCGGCACTGCCAGCAGCTCGCTTGCGATCAACTGCCCGGCATTTTAAGTCCCGGTACGGTCCCCCCCCCGTCCCCCCCAGAACACTGGTATTTGCTAGCAAAGCCTCTCGCTCCACGCGGCCAAAGAAAACGAGGTTTCTAGGCGCTTCCCCTGGGTATTTCTTTAACGAGTTGCACCCCAAGCGTGTCCGTTGGCTCCGCTCCAGCGGCGAGAGCGGGAGGGGTCCCCGCCGCCCCTCCGAGCGTGCGGCAGGTCGCGGTGGGCACGCCGTCGCCCGCCCACCGCGGTGCGTTGCCGGCAAGCACCGCGCAGGCTGGAAAACTTCTCCCGCTTTGCCCAGCCAGGCCAGCGAAGAGTTTTCTAGAAATATCTGTAAATGAATAGCTGCCATCAATCATTGTCATTCCTTTATTTCATGTCTCCTGATGAGGTTGACTAGTGTCATTGTTTGTTACTGTCCAAACCACATCTTCATTCTTGTAATGTCAAGCAGATATGACAAGCACACATTTTCCAGATGAGTAAGATACAAAGTCACCTTTTAATTTACAGTTGTTTGGTTTTTTTTGTTTGTTGGGTTTTTTTTGTTTTTTTTAATAAGCAAACGTGTCATAAAATTTACTGGATGTTCAGTTGCCTTTGGTACTAAAACAAAGTCACTCATTAATGAAAAGAAATAAATCTGGAGCAAGAAATTCTTACAATAAAATGGCTACCTAAAGCCTTTTATAACAAGAATTCTTTTATGGAGCTTGTCCCCCGCTATTAACTTCACCACTCTCAGAGCAAAATCTGCCAAAATTATTGCTGGAGCAAAAGAAATGCAGAGGGCAGGGAAACACATTTTAAAAAAAGAATGAGAGATTTGACTGGTTTGCCTCTTCCTTTTTAAATAACAGTTAAATAAAAAGAAATACAGCCCTCAAAGGACCAAATGGTGGGACAGTCCTTTGGTTTTCGTTACTGTTGTTGTTGTTGAAATCTTTGTGTTCCTGACACTGGCAGATTTTTAAGACTCTGATTTCCAGCACTTGTAGGGAGTGTGTGTGTGACAGGGGGCTCGTTAATGGACTCAGTCAAAAATGCAAACTGGATAAAAATGAACAAAATAAACCCGGCAGTATTTAAAAAAAGACCGTAATGTAGGTGACCAAGTGTAATATAAAAGGCCAGAGTCTGCAGTTTTCCAGAAGAAAGGTTTGTGGAGTCTGCGCTGCCCATTTGCCTCCGCTGACAGCCTCCCTTCCGAGACCACCATCGAACACCTTTCAGCTGCAGTTGTGTGCAGCTTGTCTAAATATGTAAGATAACTTTTGTGGGCCTGCAGCAGCATTTTGGCTGGGGCCCCGAACAAAAAAACACTAGCGAGCTTGGCACGGCACCTTGGGAAGGGATTGTAAATTACTGGAGCAACATATAACTTTCTTTCTTTGGTTTCTCCTTTCTTTTTGGTTAGAATAACAGAGCAGGGTCAAAAAAGCAACCGTATTTGACTGAAACAATTAATTTAAAGTACTTACAAATTAGGTGTACAGTTTGGGTGTGAATATTAGCCATTCTTATTTTGGACTTTGTTTAAAATCTCATTCAAACTGTACAAGCCATTTTGCAAGAGGGTAGATTATACATAAAACTTATTTCATATGCAGATGTTGGCATTATTTTAAATCGCAGATCAGCTGTCCGGAGCGGAGTAATAATATACCTAGATCTATCCTTTTATTTTTGTATCGCCGAGGAATTTTAATGCTTTCAGTATCATTTGATTCCTAAATTTCATTTTTAAAAGCGATTCCATTGGAAAAATCAAAATGCAAAAATAAATTGCAAGTTGCATGGGGTGTTTATTTTCTAATTAAGAGAAGGTGAGTTTAGTGTAGGATTGTCCTTTTTAACCTGCTCCTAATTATTCTTAACAATTTTAAGCATCTGGCCCAGAGCAGATACTCCATTTAAGAGAAATACCTGTGTGTATTACCATTCTCCAAAGACATCCCCAGTTCACACCACGCCAGCTTTATCCCCTGGGTGGGCGACGTGCACCCACCCAGCCCCACAGCTCTGCCGATGCAAAACGGTCTCCTCACGCTAGAACTGCGGCACTGGGCTGCTGCGGGGAGAGCTGCGGCTGGTCGTCTTCCTTCCCACGGCAAAAACCCCACATTTTAAACCACCGATCGAGCGGCTCATACTTTTTTGGTCACTTGAGCTCGTGCAGTGCCGCGTCTGATGCCGCTCTCTTCGTGCAGTTGTTCTGACATGGGGAGATGTGGGGCAGATGGACTTTGGAGCAGGCACCCACCGGGATGCTCAGTAAGGTGTGGCTTCAAAGTGATTAATGAAAGTAAAATTGCCCCTGATTATGGACAGTCGTGAAGGCCGTTTAGTCGCAGCGTCTATTGTCATGCTTGGCAGGGAACTGTCTGTGCCCCTGCCTTGGGCAGGGAGATCTTAAAAAGCCCGGGACAGACCCTCCGCTCCATGGACGCCAGCAGAGCTTTGGTCGGTTCACACCAAGCAAAGGTCCCCTCTGTGCCCACCTTGCTCAGAGAACATGAAGTGGGGAAAAGCTTATTAGTTTGGAGTAAAAAATCCTCATTTGAAACATGCTTTCTAGCACATATGCTCAAAAAAGTTCACCAGCTAAAGGGCTAGAGGACTCTTCAAATTTCCAGCTGATTTACTCAGCTCTCAGAGCCTCGTTGGCTGAGCAGGAGGATTGACAGTGTATCAGGGCTTCTAATTGAAAAGTAATAAAATCTCTGAGCGAAGCTGGCAAATGAAGGCCTCCAGCCAATTTGTCAGCTTGCAGTCAACTCCGAGGAGCCGGGCAGAGCAGCAAGCCATTAAAAATAGTCTGATAATATCTGTTAAAACATTTTGCGGGCGCTAGGGATGGAACTGAAAACAGCATAGACAAACTCTTTGGGAGTGAATGCAATCAAATCTATCTTGGCCCAGGGGGACAGAGACGATGGGGCAGAAAGCTGTCAAAACAGACAGGAGCCGGCCCGTGCCGCGAGCCCCAGGGCTGGGTGGGCTTCGCATCCCACGCCCGAGGATGCTGGAGAGGTGCCATGGAGGTGACACGCTCGTCGGGGAGGTTGTCCCCGTCCCCCGGGCCAGCCCTCGTGCTGCCACATCTCTCGGCACCGTCGGCGGCTTCTTCTGTCCCCATGCTGAATGCACGGAGCTGCCGGCGGAGGCAGAGGGGGGATTTGGGACCGGGGAGGGAGGCGGGGGGGAGGCAGCAGGACCCGGCGCACGTTGCGAAATAGGGGAGCGGACCCTCAAAAATTAACCGGCTGTAGGAAAAAAATCGGTGGTTATTCAGCAGGGTTTTGATGAGGAAAATTGCCAGCTACTGCTGAATTAAGTATTGCTAGCAGCGAATTGAAATGTTACATGTTTTAATTTGTCTGATTTCTTTCCAGTGGGTGATGTTATTTATATAGTTTGTATATAGCTAACGACAGACCATACAGAAAATGTAAAGATTGCTTCCAACGATCAGTAATATCTGAGAGCACAGACATGAACGAGGTATTTAGGAAGACATGCCATCCTTCACAGCTTAATATTAAATAGTAAAACATATATAAAAGAACACTGTCTCATTGTCATTTAAAGCTCTTTTTATTTTTTAATTTATTTATGTTATTAAGGATTTTTGTTTTTTCTGGTAAAGAGGGATTCTGTTTTAAACCAAATACAGTTACCATATACTACTGTTGCGGAAAACTGCATTTTTGTGTCCTTTCAGCCACATTGTTTCAAGGCCACCCAGTTCCCCTAGGAGGCTATAAACAGGGGAAGGATTTAAATCCTATTTTCTTTGTCGAGGATTTGGCAAGAACCCATATAGTAGGAAGCTGAGCACGGACAAAACCGAGTGAAAGGTGTCCTTTAATTCCCTGGCCGCTGGTAGAACAAAGCCTGCTCCCAGCGGGGTCCCGGCTGGCCGCACCCAGGCCGGCTTGGCGGCTTCATTTCAACTGCTGAATTCGGTGTATTTTTAGTTAACCATGTTGAGATTAATTAATTAGCCCCTAGGAGTTAGTGCCTGTAAACGTCACCCAAAGCAGAGAAGTGTGAATACGTTGAGGCTGTTAATTCACCCAAAAATGGCAGCTCGTAATCCAGGCAGAGGAAATTCAGTCCCTCCGTCGGGATGACTGGCAGCTCTGTTGCACCGTCGGGTTACTGCCTCAGTGACAACAAACTACATATCAATTTAACTTCTCAGCGATGCTTAAAAGAGCATCTTTTTATTTCGGTGAGGTAGCATTTAAAGTTGCCATTAGGAAAAAAATTGCCGTGGGGAGACAAACATTGGCATTTGGATAAAGAACAACGTAACTGGTCTGATACCTAGAAAACCTAGTAAATGTAGAGAAAAATGCTACAGCTGTAACTTCATTAGAATGGCAGAATCTATTATAATTAACCGCAACTATCTAAATAGGAGCTAATTTACTTATGTGAGCCAAAATTCTGTTAACTGATAGCGTATTGTAAGATACAGAGTAAGTTCTTGGGTTGTGTTCTGGTTTTAAGTACAGAGTAAATGCACTATAATGAGCAGCTGACAAGATGTTGATTCTAAAATCTTTTGCCTAAATGCAATAAGATAGTCCATAACTGATGCAAGTTGACAATGGGAGGTGAAAAGTGTACTGTATAGCCTGCAAAGAGAAAAGTTAATGGCAATGTACGGAAGAGGAGATATTTAGCTTTCATGCTTCACACTGTATATTTTTTTCTGTTGTATTTGTCAACTAAAATGTCTTATATCTCTCTAAATGGTGTCTTTCTCTATATGTATAAATGAACAGATGCAGATAGAGCTCAAAAGCATGGCATGGATGAATTTATCTCTTCCAATCCCTGTAACTTTGACCACGCTTCACTCTTTGAGATGGTTCAGCGCCTCACTTTGGACCACAGACTTAATGATTCCTATTCTTGTCTGGCAAGTATATTCTTTGGTCTCTAGTGATATAAACATCAAGCAGCAAAGTCAAAGCTAGTGCGAGTGGGGGCTAACCCCCCTGTTGCTGGAAGATTGACTTCTGTTTACACCAGGTTTGAATTTGGCCCAGAGGTATTGTCTTTTGAGAGGCTGCCTGCAGTGAACTGACTGCTGTTCTTCTCCAGTTGCACTGTCTTTATCGTTTCTGTTTGCAATGCTTAAAATGTTTCTTCCTGCAAAGACAAACTCCAGTGTGGGGATGTGAAGTAGGGAGCGGTGTTTTGCAGCCTCCCGCACTGCCTTCCAGAGTCTTCTGGATGAAGGAACAGGGGAAAGATGATGGTCTGGTACCACCTCCCATGTCAATGGAGTCCCACCAGGAATTATCTGTGGCCCAGCTTTGTGTCTTTTTACGAGCAGGGATTCCAAGCAGGTAACGGATGGGACTAGCTGGGTAACTGCAGTGGTGCTGCAGTCTGTCCATGCTCATGCAGTCGCATGCCCATCCTGATTATTCTCATGAGCACAGGTTGCAGCTCTCAGCAGCCCACTGCTGTGTAACGTGGGCTGTGGGACAGTGGCACTGAGATGCTCCAGGACACCTTGTAGCCTTTGGCTGGGGTGCAGTGCTTGGGGGCTCTTAGGTACTGTGACGGTTTAAATGACAAATAACCTTTAGCAATACAACTTGAACAATTAATTTTTAGCAGTTTCAGTGAGGAGGATGAAGAGGCTCTTAGTTTTCAAGAAAACAGCAGGATGAAGCCTTTCTAGAGGGGCCTGAAATGGAGGTCCTGTCCTGAACATGGCACGGGACAGATCCCGACCTGTTGCAGAGAAACCTCCACACTGGGGTGTCTTCATGGGCTTCTTCAGCAGAAGGACCACCCACCCCGTGCCGATAGCCTTCATCTTCTGCCAGCTGTGCAGTCGCTGGAACTGGAGCTCTTGAGTGGCTTGTTGTTAAAAGCAGCAACCCGGGAACGCAACCGAGCAGTTGGCAGTGAGGCTGTCAGTCTCCAATCCTGTCGCCCACGTCCCCCTCCGCGATGGTGCTCCTCTCACCCGCTCTGCTCCTTGCACAGCACGCAAGGGCTGATCTGCTCAGAAAGGCTAAGGTGCAGTAAATGCCATTAGCGGTAGTGAGTTGTCACCTTCCTGATGAGAGGCAGAGCTAGGAGGAATGGTTGTGGACGTCCCCCGAGGTAAGGATGGGGTGGGGGAAGGCGGCAGCGTGCACTTTACTGGCAGATACCCCAGTGGTACAAGGAGGCTTGGTGGGAGCATTGTCAGACCTGCAGCAGTTTCTCACCGGTTCCACCCAGGTCTTCGCTCTGGCAGGCAGTGAATTTGGCATGCAGCTTCTGCTCGCCACGCATGGCTGACCCTGGGAGGACCATCGCCATCCATGCATGCCGGACGGGTTGGCTTGCAGCTCGTTTGTCTCTGTGCAGTCTCCGGCCTGGTGAGAGAGCCGCGGCCGTTGAATTAAATTCGTAGAAAGGTGCAAGGCTGTCACTTGAAAATGATTAACAATGTTTCTCTTCAAGAAACCCGCCAGCCGCACTTCGGCGTGTCACTGAGATGTTTAGGCCCTTGCTAGAAGCTCCTGGTGTGGTGGAGCTCCCCTCGGCACCAAGGCTCGCGCCCCTCTTTGGAGCAGAGCATCGCCAATTAACCGCCTTCTTTCAAATGGCCCATTGCAGAGTGTTATAAAGAAGAGAATAACGGCCTGTGTTCACCTACACTTGGATTTCACGCGCTTCTTTACTTATTTTAATACGGTTTTGTCCTGATTATGGCGTAAAAAACCAGACTGACCTCAAAATTTGAGTTCAACTGCAGAGAGCTCCCATTGCTCTTGGTACGTCTGTGGGACGTTGGTGCTACCACTGCGCTGGCTTGCCTGGAGGAGCTGTGAGCCCGTGGTAAGCCTGCTCTGTCCGCTCTGCGTGCTGCTGGGCAGTTGTTGTTCTCCCTACAGGACGTACCCATGCAAGGTCCCGCAGAGTTTTGACTCGTCACACCTCTTCGTGTGTTCAAGCGTGGACGTGGAGGTGCCGGGGAAGACTTACCCAGACACACCGGCTTAGCCTGACACAGAGGATATCTCGGCGTCGCCTCCTTTCCGTGGAACCAGGTTAAACAACGTTATTGCGAGCCCACTCGCTGGCTGAGCCAGGCATCCCGATGAAAACAAACAGGCTGGCTGACTAATCTCAGCTACGGCAGAAGTGATGTTTGCTGGCAGAGAGCACCGTGCTGGGGAAGGGGAAGAGCGTTGTCTGCAGAGCTTGCTGAGGGCTCCTGCCCATCATCCACAAACTGGTAGCACAGTCACTTTCACCGCTTTTCCTGGACTTTTGGGAAGAGTGTGCAGCTCTTCCAGCTTAGTGTGGACCGCACACGTGCATGAGTCTTCCTTTCTGCTTGGACATGTGTGTTGTTTCTGAGACTGCCCTGCAGCTCTTCCCAAGACTTCCCCACCCGCTGCCAGCGTCCAGCTCATGCAGCGGGGTGCCTGCTGGAGCTGTATTGCCCGTGATGTGTCAGCACTCATGGGATTCACATAATACAGCACGGCATGTGCCGAGGAAAGGTGGTCTTCCAGAGCGCCCAGCCTAGCTGAGATGATGTGAAGGAGTCAGATTAAAAGGCCCGTGAAGCTTGCCACCAAATTAAATTCTTTTGGTTTTCCTATGGTAGACAGGAAAATTCAGCTACTGAAAAGTGATCATTTTCCCTCAAAAATTCTGGTTTTCACAAAAGCTGCATTTGCCATTAGAAAAATTGCCAGTGTTTCACCAACCCTGACCAAGCCTTGATTTACCCAGCTCCAGAGCTCCTCTTGCACTCTCTGCTGGTGCTTGGGACACATGTCCCCTTCCCGGTGCAGTTCAGCTTGTTGAACGCGGTCAGTCGAGCTCCCTGTGCGGCCTTCCTCCACTGTCCCCTCCAGGTTTCCTCATGCCATTGAAGACCATCTGGGAGAAGACTACACCTAGCTGCGCCGGGGAGCGAGACACCTGGTGTGCCGTCGCCATCAGCTGCGTTTGCCAGACTAGCTGGTTGTCAGCTGGTTGCACCAGGCAGATCTTAATCCAGAGCCAGGATCTGCGTGAGGATGTGGGGGATTTGTCTGAATACCGCCTTTCATCAAACCTTAGATGTTTTTCTGGGGCTATGGGGAGTAGCATTTACTGCTCCTTTGGAGCCCCTATTCAGCAGCAGGCTTTTTATTTCCTACCTCTGCCATGCAAAAGACGACCGCCTGGTCCTCCTGGGCTCTGGATCTCTCCACCCATAGTCTGCTTGCCTGTGCTCTCATAAGGTATGAGGCTCATCACTGAACCTCTGAGCTTCTGCTCATGCTTCCCCTCATCGAGCCGTGGGAGCGATCTTGAGTGTTTGCCCCCATCCCTTCTGTCCGCCTGAGGACCAGCGCTTCTCAGACCCCGGTGCAGGGGAGCAATGTGGGGTGCTCCGGATCGCTGGGTCCAGCCTCCTACTTCCTTTGCCGCAAACTCTGGGCTTGATACTTGGCTCTGCTGAAATTAGTGCCAGCCTTCCCGCTGATGTCATTAGGGCCAAGATTTCACCCCACAGGGAGGACTGTGTCCATTGTATCTATTAGGTGAATATAATAACTTCAACTGCATTTCTACCCCAGTAACCAAATGCACACGTCTTTCTATCGCAGAGCAATCACGGCATTTCTATATTTTTACCATGCCTGATCACTAAAGACTTGTGTGAAGAGAGGCAAGATGAAGAGACGGTCCAAGGATGTAACAAGCAGGCAATATAAAGAAGTCCAGAATCAAGCATAATACCACCAACCAAAAAGCAAACAAAAATACCATTAAAAGCGGTGAAGGCAAATATACCCCTCCCAAAAAAATAGCCTTCCAGAGTGCCGTCCCATCTGCATTGTTCTGTGTCTTCAGTTTGAAATGTGCACTTCTAGTGATCCCAGCACTGTAGCTACTCCCTATATCTATCATTTTCCCCTCATTATTTTAATTCTTTTCTCAATCTGTTTTGGAGTTGGCCCAATAAGGATGAGCAAATCCTTCTCTATGTCTTTGAGCTCTTAATTGATATTTCTTCAACTCTTTTCAAAGCAGCTATTTTGGCATCTAGAAAAGATTTGGTGTCATCTGAGTGGTAGAAAATATATTTTAATCTTTCACAGCAGTGTTGTTTCTAAGATGTAGCATTTGGGGTAACAGATGGGGTGGCAAAGAAGTTGCCTATAGGGGCAGTGCTCTGCCTCAACTACTCTCCCGCCCGCTGCAGGAACTTTTCAATTAAACGATGAAAGATTTTGCAGCTTGATGCATTCCAGAGCTGCGTCTTAGCAATTGTTTAGCACCCAAATTTCCATGTAAATATTGACGGTTTTGCAGCATTTCAAAAAGCGATCTACAAGAATATTCTTGTTCTCGCTAGCGCCTTTCCCCGAAGACAGAGGCGCGCTCCGCTTCGGCTGTCCCGGGACGTTCTCCGGAGCCGTCCCCTTGCGGCGAAGGGCGTCCTCCTCGGGAGCCCAGACATTGCACCACAGGCCGTGTGTCACCAGGCCCTCAGGACTGACAGACAGAAATAGTCTGAGGTTTCTGGATGTGTAAAGAAACCCTGCTCGTGAGCAGAGCTTCCCTTTGCTTCAGTGCCGAGGAGGTGGGCGATGGCAGAGCACGTTGCCAGCGGTACGCAATAAGGATGATGGGAGACATCCCTTTCTGATACTGCGGAGCTGCCTTCCTCCTTCTGCAGGATGCTCCTACCTGCCAGATGCAAGAGGAGTCATTATTCGGTGTAATCCTCCATGCTCTCCCCCAGATCAGTCTTGCTCCTGGCCAAATGTACAGTCCCATCCTGGAAATAAGATTACTGTTTCATGCTGCTTAAATAACCAAACCTTTGTCATCTCTTAAAGGTTTAAGTATTTTTTTTTTTTTTTTTTTTTTTTTTGCTAGGCACTGACGTGAACTGGCCTAACTTTTCAGCATTTTAAATGACATTTCCTTTAACGGTAGCATAATGTGTTTCTGTTAACAGTTGCTCTGAGTATATGCTGTGTTTGGGTGATGATATACAGACTGTATTGTTTAAGAGTGACCTCTCTCCTTTTTCCTTAACGTAGCCGTAGGTTTGTATTTCTTTTGTTAGAACAGTTGACCACTACACCTCCAAATCTGATAGCCTTTGTATTTAATAACTTATATTTAAAATCAAGTCTCTCTATTTCTAAACAGGGCTGGTTTAGTCCTGGCCAGGTCTTTGTGCTAGATGAGTATTGTGCACGTAATGGAGTGAGAGGCTGTCACAGACATCTCTGCTACCTCAGAGATTTGCTAGAGCGCGCAGAAAACGGAGCTATGATTGACCCCACCTTACTTCACTACAGCTTTGCCTTTTGTGCATCACATGTTCATGGCAACAGGTAAGGAATTCTTCTTGGCTAGCAGTTCCCTGCCAGCAAGGGATGACTTTGTCAAATATAGGTTTCCTTGGATAATGCACAACGGTCCCCGATTTGTTTTCACAGTGGATGTTTGGCAGCAGCGCTTCTAGTGGCATAGTCTGTTTGTTTGTTTGTTTCGTTGCTTGTTTAATGTAAGCAATTAAAATGCACGTAGAGGATCCAGAAATGAGGGGTTTTAACTTTCTTACCCAGGAACCTGCTGGATGCAGTTCTGGACAAGATAGAGTTGAAGTTGATGTGACTGTCAGGGGTTGAATAAATAGCAGTAAACAATACACTCTGCTGATTTAATAGCTGTGTGAGAGGATCTGACAAGTTGCAGCAGTGAAATTTTCAGCAGTATCAAACTTCAGTGTTCAGAAGGGCTTTAAGCCCTTGGGCACCCATGTCTCATTTAAAGTCCACATGACGTCAGTTCGGAAATTGCTTAGACATAACTGAAAATTTTATCTTGCTGCTGTTGCAAAGCAATTTCAATTTCAGAAGTAGCCCATTCCTTTCTCTCAAATGTGGCAAACCTTTGATGGGAGGAACTGGAGCTGTGTTTTTTCGTTTTCTATTTATTTTGTTGACAGCTGGAGCGTCTATTTGCAGCTTCCTTTTCTGCTTTTTTTCTGTTAAGTTGTATTATATACTTTGAGATATTGCTCTCTGTCCTGCATATGCTGCTGAAGAAAGGAATGTTATAAAATAATTACATGTTTTCATAAACCCTCTGGTAAATACCATCCCAACTTATGACACGCATTGCCCAGGTTTTATGTTGCAAGGCTGCCGCTTGCTTTTGCAGTTACTTTCATACATCTTGTCATGGAAACCGAGTTTTTGCTTCCTTAGTTTCTTTTTTAGTTCTGACTTTCTTTTGCTCGTTCGTTCCTTCTTTGCCAATTGTTATTTGATTTCAGTTGTTTCCTTTCAATTTAGTTTCCTTTGGTTTTGTTTTGAGTTTTTTCATGCTTTCTTCTTGTTTCTTTCACTTTTGCTGCTGGCCTTGCCCCCCGTGTTTCAATCGCTCCCCAAAGCCAACACATGGCAGAATTACTTGGTGGGTCACAGCCAAGTGCAGAAGGCGAGGGGGCCAAAGTGTCTCATGCCTCTGCCGCTGAAGTGGAGACAAAAAAGGATTCCAAAAAGGAGTCCAAAAAAAGGAAAGATTCCAAATCCCAGCCGAATCCAGAGCCAAAAAGGTAAGTGAAAGCGCGCAGTGCACAGAAGTGTGTTGTAGAGGCCACCGGGCTCCTCGGTCACTGAGCACACTGGGCAGTTTGCGTCCCTGCGGCACTGGGAGACCCGCTGCGGCACCCGCATTGGGGTCTTACACTCTCCTGGGAGTTGGATGGCATTTGGGCAACCCAAGTCCCGTAGGGGGTCGGGGTCTTGAGTTTTCTATGCCTGCGTTTAGGAGATGGCTCACACAGCGTGTAGGGGATGGGGCTGGGCAGGTGAAACTGGCTGTCCCCATTGCCTCTCTTCCACAGGCAGGAGGCTTTTGTGGGGACAGGACCTGGTTCAAAGCCCATTTGGCCCATAACAGAGAGGAGGTTGGATACCAGTCACGGCTACCCCAAGTACCTCTTCACAGGGCCCAGCATAGCCGGAGCTGGAGCCTCCTCTTCATCAGGGTCGGTGACAGGAGGTATCTGACGGTACTGGCCATGGTGACACCCCGCCATCCCTTTTTCATGGGGCTGGAGAGTTGTGGGCTTAGGAAAATATCTTGCTTTAAAACCTGTGTGGTGTGCAGCCCCCAGTCCCGTGCCTGTACAGCTGCCCAGGGCTGTGTGTGGCTCCCGCGCCGTGCTGGGAGGCTGCTGGGTGCTGCCAATGGGCAACTCCGCCACGGACAGGCTATTCGAGTAGTTCATTTCAGATATTCCAAGAAAGGAAATAGGTGTTTTGCTGTGACTTTGCTGTCTTTAACTGATGGTTGACTTCACATCAGAAGGCTGAAGGTTCATATTCCTTCTTGGTCGCCGCCGTCTCTCCCTTACCTGGGGATTACGGGAGGCTCTGTGCTAGAGCTGCAAGGCTGCGGCATTGCACTTTCTCACCGAGGGCATGCTCTGCGTGACGCCCGGGAGTCTGGTACGGAGATCGCGGGGTGCAGTTTCTGGCCTCTGCTATTGGGAGGTCACAAAAAGGGACCGCAGGGGGTCTGGGAGAAAACACGACTCCGTATTTTTTGTGTCTGTATCAGAAGTCTGAGTATCTGAGTGGAAGAGTCACGATTTCTTTTCAGAAAGCTGTTTAGGCCACATGCATCATGCATTTGCGAGCTGGCTGGCAGAGAGTGACAGAAAGCCAGTATTTACCCATGCAGTCCTTACTGGCAGTTGCGACGTATGTAAAGCCGGGTTCGCTTTAGCTACGTCCCTTCCTCCCACCTGCTGCATCCATACGTTGCTCGTTGCCTTAGGGCTGGCTGTGCTCTCCCCAGGAAACCTACAGCTCATGGCAGAGCTGAAAACTTTCCATGTGAGATTTGTCAAGGCGGGAGCGCACCTGCCCCGGGACCTGGCACAGTGTCTGATGAAGCATCTTGGAGCAGCCGTGGATTGCGTTGTTATTGGTATGCACGGTGGTCTGGGAAAGATTCAAGTTACAAGACATTTTTCCTGTTTAACAAAAGCTTCATTTTTCTGTCGAAAACGAGAGTGTTGATTTTCTTTACAAAAGGAAGTTTCTTCACTTTAAAAAAACACGGAACGAGTGGTTTAGCTTTCCCCAGAATGAGGTTGGCTGTCAGTCAGAATATACCACCCAGTAATGAAGGTCGAACAGGGAGATAATTTCATGTGGCTATCAATCTCCTGTATTAGCAGCAGACAGTGATGGAGCTGAGGTGGGCTGTCTGTTTGTATCGTGTTTGCATAAGGTCAGGCAGCGAGACAACAGTCGCTCGCAGTCAGCGGGGAAGTGCAGGCAGGCTGCGGTGCGGATGCTGAGGACAGCCTGAAGGTCAAGGCTGACAGGATGACAGGCGTCAGCGCAGGGACGATGCCTCCTCGCCCGTCCGGCTCCCGCCTCGGCGGCACGGCTGCCGCATCGCAGCCGGGACGGGAGCAGGACGGCTGCTGGTGGAAATGCATCTCCAGCTTGGAGCTGACCCTGCGGCCGCAGCAGGTGAAATGGTCAAAACGGGATTTGAGGGACATTTTGGAGCCCTGTTGCTTCGTATGTCACGGTCTGGTCTCCTCCCCTCCTTTGGGCTCACGTAGCTTATTCAGACCCCTGAAAGCCTGACATAATCTCTCCAAACCAAGGCTGTAAATCTCTGCTGTTTACATGACAGTCCCCTTAATTTTTTCTGCTAATTTCGTCCTTTTCCAAGTAAAAATGGAGTTAAATTTAAATTGCTTGTCCTAAGTTTAACCTTCTGCAGACACCTGAATATGTAAGGTGCAGGCTGTCAGGAAGGCAGGGACCAGCAGGAGGCAAAGACTGCCGCGTATCCGCATGGTTTGCTCTTACCCAGGTACTTGCCCTTTACTAAGACTGAGAAACTTGAGGCTTTTTCACTGTTGTGGTCACTAGTGAGTTGAGGAAAAGGTTTTGTCCACCAGGTATCACTGGAAGCCTTTTGTAAAGTCCTGCCATTACGAAAGACGATGTGGTTTCTGATGCATTTACCTACGTGACAGGTAAGGCATAGTGTTATTTAGACATCCAACAGCACACGCTGTGTGTTCATTGATGTCGGTTTGCTTTTGGTACCACCACTATAGTACTGAGGCTGTTGCTTGCCTTTATTGATAGTCGTCCAAAAAACTAGCGCAGGCAAGAAGCAGGAATGGTTTTGAGAAGACATCGTGATTTGGGGTAGAATTGTGAAAGGTTTTATGTGACCGCCCAGGTCTTTCCCTGCCTTCTGTTTCCATGTTTGTCGCCGTCCTCACGTTGGAGGGCTATGACAGTACTGCCAGCGTCGTTTGACACACAGAGAAGTGATGTGTTAGAGGAGCCTCGCTGCTTCCCTGTCTGCGCACGGGAGAGGCATTGCAGAGCAGAAAGTGGAGCTCAGCTTTCCCAAGCCCAAAGTTAGCGCCTAAACGTTGAGCGGTGGTTCCTGCCCCTTTCAGGAGTGAACCTTGGTTTGGCTTGTGCCTTTTTTTTATTTAGGCATATAGCAACAACTTTATTTTTAAACTTTAAAGTTGGCACCAAAAAGTACTCTCTCTGTGCTTGTTAATCCCGAACTTTTAAAAATAAGACTAAAATATTGATTGTGTGCATGCTAAGTCTTAGCAGACATTGAGCTTATCAAAATCAGGATGCCGACCTGAATCTAATAAAAACTGAAAACCATAATTTTCTGCAAGTTGTTCAGTGACTGTTTACCCAAGGTCCAAGCAGCACAAGTCTCTCTGTTAATTAATTTGGTATATTAGTGACTTGCCCTTTCCTCTGTAAGCTGTCTTTTACGGCATCAAACTTGTTTTCAAGAAGTAGCTCCTTCATTAGCTAACATTACCGTTAGCTTTCATTAGTTTTTTACAACTGTAAGCCAGCAGAAATAATGTTATTGTCATAAACCTTGAGGAACTGAAAAGTCTGCATAACGTATTCATAATTTTTTCCATTGTATTCTAATTACATATCTGGCTGTTTCACATAAAGGCAAGATTTCCATACAGCTAGTTAACAAAACAGGATGATTTTGGTCCCTTAAAAGAAGTAGTAAGTGTATGAACACTTTATCACAGTATCTTCATATGCTCCCCTAGTACTTTGTGTTTAGTTTCCACATCTCATTCAGATGCATAGCCCTGGCTGCGGTAAGGCGGGTTAAAATCTGGCAGGGCGTAATGCCGTAACCTTTCATTAGGTGCCGGCGCTGTGTCCCGACCAGCCCCATGATAAGGCCACGGTGACAGAGTGTGCGTTACGGCTGTCTGTCGGATAGGATCCGGAGTCTGTGCTGAAGGGCGGTGGGTTGCCAGCCACCAGCAGATAACCAGCTCCGTGCGGCCGGCTGACGTGATTCATTACAATGGGTGTAGGATGGCAGTGCTCAGAAACCATCCGGTTCAGCCGCGGTACGTCAGGGGTGTAGATCGCACATGAGAAGCGATGAGCCGTGACTTGGCTCGGCGCTGCGGCGTGGAGGAGAGCCCAAGCAAAATGAAGGCAGGAGTTGGGAGGATGAAATGGCTCCCATGCTCTGCAGCATCTTGAGCAGCGCCCAGGAGAGCGGGCGGAGGGCTGGGCTGAACAAAGGGCTTTCAGCCGGCATTTCGCCCACGGTGTGAATTCCCAGAAGAAAGGGGAGTTGGGGAAAATCGATGTTTGCTGAATAAGCTTTTTTTCAAGGGGTCTAAACAGGTGGGCTCTTTCAGGTCAGATTTGCTGGGGGAGATGGAGGAGGCAGCCGGCAGGCAGCTGTGATCCTGCCCACATCCCCAGAGCCAGTCCCCATGCAACCGGTGGGACTTCGCGCGGGCAAGTCTTCCTGCGAAGGGATCCTTTGAAAGCCTATCCTGACACATGCCGTCCAAGGCACTAATCATCGATGTTTACTGTATAGCTCATATGTGCTGCACCTGGCAACCAGCAAGGGAGCTGAAGGCAGCACGTGTTTTATATTTGAGTTGTTACTTCAAAAATCAAATTATTTGCATCAGTTTTTGACATTGTTTTTTTTTCCTTGGCTCTGTATGCCAGGGCTCACAGTGCGTGCAAAGATCTGTTTGCTACGTGTAAGCAATATTTTCCCCAGTAAAAAAAAGTGTAGACAAGTTAAACATAAAAGGTGTAAAAGATGATATGTCTTTTCATTTATAAGCCGCCATGGTATTTCATGCAGGCTTATGTCAAAGAGATTAACCCACTGGAGCTATACTGTATATTTATAATTGCATACAAATGCATGCTATTGCTTCATATATTAGTCTTTGTTAAAAAATCATTTTGATATATTTGTTTTAGCAGCATAACTAGCCCTGGGGGCACTGGGTATAATTAGAAAAGGGCATGGGGGGAGGCGGGGCTTGTAGAATAAAGCAGTGGCCTTAGGATCACAGGTCCTAATTATAATTTATAATTAACCCCGGAATTTGCACAAACCATCTAAGCTAAACAAGGACTATCATTTTTGCTGTTTAAATTGCAACCCTTTTTTTTTATTTCACCACCTGCTTTGTTGATGTTGTTGTTTTCGTGGCTTAAAATTTAAAAACAAGGGGGGATTAGGAAAGCGGCATTTAAAACTTTTCATATGAAATATTTACAGCGGGTATTTACTAGTTTAGAGCCAACATAGTGAATCCGCAGCAGAAGTAGTGATTTGAAACTTGTTTACTTACAATTAAAAATCCCCTTATTTATTTTTCTTGCCTTCTTTGCCCTTCTGCTTCCCTCTGTGCCCACAACTTCTGCCATACACCTCAAGTGTCCGTGAGCAAGAGCTACAGAGAATCAGATTAAATTGTGTCTCCACACAGATGGAGACGTTTATGTTGTTTGTTGCCCAAATTCATAGTCCCAAACCCATTTTGTCCTTCATGCATCTGTATATACCATGTACATACAGAACTTTTTTTCGCCCTTTTGCTCTCCTTTCGTTCCCCATCACTGTTTCAGTGTAATAACGACTGTGTGTGAGAACATCCATTTCCTTCGGCTGCCTTTAGCTAGCCTTGCTGCAGAAATGCTGCTCGCTAGAGGAGTCGGTGCTTCTGTCCATGAGATCAAACAGTAAAGTTGAGCTGGAGACCTTTTCTGAAAACAAAATTGCTGATAAGCATCAGAATGAGCTGGTGCGACTTGAGCTTCTCCTGGGGATTTTTTTCAGCCCCATCAGCCATGTACTGGAATTGTCTAGAGCACAGAAGTGAATCTTAAATTATAGAGATGCTAAGTTATATACCCTTTGTGTTCTTGCAAAAGGGAAAATAAATATGTTCCCCAAACGGATTACATTTTCAAAGTATATTTGACTTCAGTATTTAATTAGGTTTCAAAATTACGGAGCTAATAAATTAAGTGCAAGGCTTTGGGTAGTGTTTTTCCAGTTCTATGTATATCCTGCATTTGTCACTAATTAATGAGTTCCTAATGCTTCAGCTTCTGGGAAGATGAGCAACAAAGATTAACATAGCTAGTAAATCCGAAGATGTGCAGCTGGGTTATAGTATTTGAAATTTGACAAAAACATTGGAAGTATTATTATTTGTGACATGGCTCAAGATGGGGGATTGTGAGGAAAGCAAAGATGACAGAACTGGTGCTAACCACTGTGACAACAACTTGAAAAGCAGCCGACATGACATCTTTCCTATCATGCTGCCGAAAATGTCAACTTTGTGAAGGACAGTGAGAAAATGGTTTGCCGAAAATTTGAAAGGTAGATTCAAGAGATGCTCATCATGTCAGATGCAATATAGTCCACAGCTGGGTGAGAAAGGGAGTCCTTGCCGTGGTGATGGCTCTCGGTTGGCAGGCCCTTCCAGACATCCGCGCTGCTCCAAAAATGGCTACAGCTGACCTGTAGATTGTCTCAAGTTGCAGCAGCATGATACGCAAGAGCGGCGTGCATTTACGTCGCGCAGCGGGCCCTGCGTGGAGGGGGCGGTGGCCGGAGCCACCGGTTTTGATGTCCTCCTGGCTCAGCAAAGACCCCGAGAGAGGCGAAGACCAGGAGGTTAAGCCTACATGGTCTGTGCGCGCCTTGGTGGTTGGGTTGGCATCCCTTGGGGCGTTGTGACTTGGGCAAGAGCCGCGTTGCCCAGAGGTGCCCTCTCCAGAAGCCCGCCCTGCGTCTTCGTGTGGGTCGGTGTTATCAGAGCGATGCTTCGGGAGCCGCCACTGCCCAGCCGGGACGCGACTGATGCTGTCACATCAGCCCATTTCGGGTGTCCACCATGAGTCATTATGTGGCGAGCGCTAAATAACCGGTTCTGGCAAAACTGAAGCCCTTTGAATACAGTGCGAAACTGAGATTCATGTGAAAGGGCTGCGACCCAACCAGAGCTGTCAGATCCTGCCACTGAATCTCTCCGCTTGAGGTTATTGACCCAGCAAAGGGTAACATAACTACATAACTTTCAGACCATTTTCAGTCCATCAGCAAATCACTGCCAGGGCAGGCGGCTTTTCCTACCTCGTTTGTCAGCGCTGATACAATTAACCTAGTGACACTCTGTGAGCTGTTATGGGTACAGGGGGAGAACCGAATGCCAAAAGTCAAATGAGAGCTTCAACCCTGCCCCTTAATGTATGGCATTTATTGCGGTCTGCCTTGAATTATCTGCTCTTCTGCTTGGGAGCAAACCAGGCGCTGTGAGGTGCACAGCATCACAAAAGGCATGAACATCTCTGTCTGAATATTAAATATTTTCTGGAACTTTGGAATTAAAATATATTAAGCATGTTCAGACATTAATTTTTGCTCGATATCTAATTTGGTTTTTTTATGGCTTGCTCATTTCTTCAAAATAACTAGTCCTAATTAGGTACTAATGAGACCAGATCCATACTTCCCAAATTGTTTATGAAATGTGTTCCCCAGCTGAGACATTTTATCCAAGTTTCAGCCTAAATCTTTTTTCCTTTTTTTTTCCTTAATACACAACTGAATTTGGCAAATAATCAAGTAAAAATTTCTGATTAAACGCTGTTTAAATTTAAATACATCCCCTGGTATTCAAGTCTTTTTCTGTGTCCATGTTGCAAGTTTTATTTAATGTATATTTAGCTTTAAAATTTTACAGTAAATATCATGTACCGTTTGCAAGTTCCTCTTCCAAAATATTTTAATAGTTTATTCACCTGTGTTGGAATATCAGAGTTCATATTTATGATATTAAGAACTTACTAAATGCAGGGTCAAGGAGAAGTGACTGTACAGATTTTACAGCTTTTAAATTTTTATAGCTTTTTTTTTTTAAGTTTAGGGCCTTTGATTCTTTAAGAGGAAAATAAAGCCAACCAATTAACCCCTGACAGGAGGTTCATTAGAAGCTTTGTAATCCCTTGCCAAGTCTTTTGTATAGCCAAACCAGTCTAGTACTGCGGATTTATGCAGCTTAAGCTGAACACTGGAGGAGGCCTTTAAGTAAGAACATTTGTTCAATTTTAAGACATCTTACGTTACCTAAAAGAGCGCCTGTGCCGGCAGAGTTGTCCAGGAGCACACAAATGCGTAGACTTTGCTCGCCAGCAGTGGGAAGCCGTGCCGTTGATTGTCTGCCTGGCCGCTTCCTTGGGTGGATGGATTAGACTCGCTCTCTCCTCTCGCCCGGGATTCTCTGCTGCGCGGCGTATTTTGCCGTGAGGGTGTGGGGGAGAAGGAGGGGATTGCTGCTTTTGGCTCTGGGATGGGTTGGCATCGGCAGAGGTAAGGGGAGGAAGAGCGCAGGGACCACTGCATCATCCAGCCCCGGGAGAGCTTCGGCAGGGTTCGCCTGCACACTGTGCTCTGTGAAAGAGGAGAAGTACCCCAAGGCGGCAGGACCTGGGTGTCTCACAATGCACTCCTCTGCACTCCTGAAATACAAGAGTGTAGTATGTAGTCCGAGAAATTCTTTACTAAATTGTATCAATGTGTTAATTTTTATAAATCAAAATTGAATGACCAAAAAGGCATTGCATTTCCAAATACAAAATGCATGTCGCTCTCTAGGCACATTTCGTTAAAAAAATACTGAAGACGGTTCGCTTCAAGAAATCACTATAATGGGGTGATTTAGCGGTTATGAAGGAGTGCAGAATGTTGTATTCTGTTTGTATATACACCTGTTGTCGATATTCTTTCATACTGTGAATTGTATTAAATTAGCAGCTGAATTTTCCTGCGGAAATTGAGTCCCTATTTTGCCAGCAACGGGCCCAATCCTGCAGTGAGAGCTGGCATTGTGTTCCCTGTCGCATACCTGTATTTAAAAGGGGATTCTTCTTTTTCCAGCTTCTCTATCACAGGAAAAATAAAGGGCGGGGGTGGTCTCCAGATCTAGATTATCACTCTGAGAGAGAATCTTTCTTTCTTTCTTTCTATTTGATACCTCGGCAGTGGTGCTGCCGTGACCACCCATGCCTCGGTGCGACACATCCTCTGTCCCGGGTCTCATAGCTGGTGGCGTCCCTTTCCAAAAGGGCAGTGAGCTGTGTGCTGTGGGGATGAGTTACCAGGGTGGCGAGGTGGGGTCTGAGTCATTCGTGGCATTTCTCCTCCAGGCCTGACGGGATAGGAACTGTGACCGTAGACGAGAAAGAGCGTTTCGAAGAAATCAAGGAACGGCTTCGTTTGCTTCTGGAGAATCAGATCACACATTTTAGGTAAAGGCAGAGAGCCCAGGCTGAATGCGAGAGGACTGATTTCCTCCCAGCTCCCTCCTATAAGCAGCAGAGCCAAAAGTCAGGTTTTAAATGCATACGGGAATTTTGCAGAAGCGGCACAGACCTACACAGGGCAGTGAAGCTTGCACTGTAGCATGTTTGTAGCTGGAGAGCGATTTTAAATGTATATAACCTTTAAAGGATATTTCAAGCCATCTTGCTCCCATAGGCATGGTAATGCTGTGGATTTTTTTTAAAACTATGACAACAAAAAAAAAACCCCTTATCCTCTTTTTTCTCTTTTCCCCTCTGCTCAGTTATTACCCATTTACTTTCCCTTCTCCTTAGCACGGAGGCAGGCAGGGCTTTCTGCAGGAATGTTGTAGGTACAGCAAGGACGGATACTGCCCCCACAGAAATGGACGACTTGCCCCCAGCACCGCAGCCGGGTCCCGGGCGGGTGGTGCACGTTCGCACGCAGAGTCCCTGCGGGAGCCCCTTGGAGCTGCCCCTCGCCAGGGACGGTGGCTGGTTCAGCCAGTTACCTACTGCCTGGTGCATCGACGGGTCTCGTGCTGGAAGTCAATGTCCTTTCCAGAGGGGCTTTTTTTTTTTCCCATCTTTACAAGAAGATGATATTTAACTCTATCCTGTGAGATCTAAAAACACCCAGATTTAATGAGCTGCTAAAACAACCAGCTTATTACTACCCCATATTCTGTTTGGCTGCCTTAGTGTCCACAGCATCAAACCCTTTCAGAAAATTACCTTGTAGAAAGACTGCTCACTCCAGGCAGAGGGACTAGGTCATTGCTTGGGCATATTTGGGAAAGCATCTTTATAGCGCTGGAAAGGCTTGTTCGCATGCATCTGGTCTGATGTTAACGTGATGTGGTTTTTCTAGGTACTGCTTTCCATTTGGCCGTCCAGAAGGTGCACTAAAAGCTACTCTATCGCTGCTGGAAAGGGTAAGCATAAGAATAAGAGAGAGTAGTTAAAATCACCTGTATTCATGTATCTTCATGTATCTTTCCATCCAGAAGAGCTTGAGGAACTGTTGTTTTTGCACAGGACATGTAATTAATCAAAGTTAATATGGAAATGTGGGGTATTAGGTGGGGTTGTTGTCTCTCCTGCTTCAGCTCGGAGGCCAGTGCGTAGCCTGGCCGCTAAAGGCAGCCCAGCCTGCATCTGTGTTGATAGTGGAGGATCTCGCTAGCAAGCATCTACACCGCAGACTCTTGCAAGCAATGCCAGGCTGCTGTCCGGTGAAATTCCCGTCTCAAGGCAGGCTCTTTCCCCTTGGGCATAGAAAACCTGCTCACCGTCATCCTCCCCGTCTCTATTTCAGCCTTCCTGCTGCTCCGACATCCTTCTCAGCCCTGCTAACACGCAATATGGCCAAGCCCAGACCTGAACCCGAGTCAATCAGCAGAGCCCGGGAAGGGCATAACATTGCCTGGCACTGGGGAAGTCGTGATAGATCTTAATGTCATGCCCTAAAAAATCAGAAGCACAGATTTCAGGGCATGCCATAGGGTATGGATACAGAAGGGGAATAGTACAGCAGGGGTAGGTCCCATGTCTCAGGCTGGCCAAGGTGACCTTATAGTGGATCCTACATATTGTACGCATACCCCGAGAGCCACGCAGCGCTAGTGTAGGAATGGGTGTATGTGCTGGGCTTGGAGAAAAGCAGTTCTGTGTGCCCGATGCCACAACAAATCAGATTTTCTTGTGTCAAGGTTCTGATGAAAGACATAGTTACTCCGGTCCCTCAAGAGGAGGTAAAAACAGTCATCCGTAAATGCTTGGAGCAAGCAGCTCTAGTCAATTATACTCGACTATCAGAGTATGCCAAAATTGAAGGTAAGGCTCTTTCTTTGTGAAATTACAATTTTGTTATGTTTCTAGGCGGCAACTGTGGCTGGGAGCTATTTAAAAGAAGCTCATTTGCTATTTATTCACTTGTCAATAAAACTGATATGATTCTGAATCATTTTTGTGGAGTTGGCTTCAGAAGCAGTTAAGAATGGAAGCTATGCAAAATGTTTCTTTTTCTGGAAAAGAGAGAGGAAACAGTTAAAAGGAACTGTAGCTTTTTTTTTTTTTTTATCATTAGTGCATTTGGCCAGTGGTGTAGTATTCAGACTCATGTCGTGGTTTTAAAAAACAAATTGAGAAATACTTGGGATGTCATCTTTGCAGCTGAAGGTATAGTGCAGCTAATTGCTTGTGACAGTGGAGTTCAGGAAACAAATTAAAAATAAGAAGCTGAAAAACTGTTTAATCTATGCTTAATCATTTGTAGCCAATTTAAAATGTGTTTTTTTCTGGGAGTGTTTCATTGTCTTTGCAGTTTGCATAGCAGTCATTGATCAGTGATCCCGTACTTGCATCAGATTTCTTTCTTGTCACTCTAAATCTGGCATAGCTGATATTATTGACCTTTTAAGTTATGGGAGAATAATAACCAGTGACCAGAGACACATGTAGCCATCAAAAAGACATTTTAAAGCTTGCTGGAGGATACGTGTTAGCTGAAGCTCTACGATCCAGTCATTCTTTACATGTTAATCAGTTTACGTTGGTACCTTGTTGGCTACTATTCCCAACTTGAAGCTACTACCCAACTTTATCCGATTTCCCAGTTGCGTAAACCTGTATGTTCCAGATGAATGGTATGTTCTGCTCTACACTTTGGGTTTCTGTCATGTGTGATGTGAAGCTTTCCCACAGCTGAGATTATCGTTGTATGCCTCTAGGACAATATTGAGAGGAGAAAAAAAAACCAAACCAAAATTCCCTACGATTCATTCTTAGTTCTTGTTTACATGAAAAATTGGGTTATTATATGACAAATTGTCCAGGTTCTGTACATGACATGTCCTCTCTTTTTCCATTTTTTTCTGTCTAACGATGCAAATTGTGTACCAGTGGTAATGAATTCATTGTTATGCATCCAGTGAGAAACACTTAAGAATTGGGCACTAAAAGGATGTTTATCAACTCTTGACTTGGTAATGAGTGACAAAAATAGAGAAGAAACGAAGGTTTCATAAGCACTGTATTATCAGGCAATTTATCGAAGTACTCAACTTCACAGGATATTTTAATTGGTGTATTCTGTAAAATGCAATGTTTAAATATACTTCACGAGGATGGAGAAGGACTGAGAATCAAAAGCAGCTTTTCTGTTGATGAATGTTTCTACCCAGGGCTGGCTCCCTTAGGTTCTCTGTGTAAATATCACTAACTCGTTGGTAAGATTTGCTCTCTTCTTTCAGATAAAACTATGCAAAAACAAACTTTATGATCTGTAAGTAAAAATGCATTCATTTCCAAAGTAGAACAGTTAGTGTGTACTTTTCCTTTTGTGCCTCAATTCTTCTTGGTTGTGTTAATTATCTGCCCTCTTTTTTGCACTGTGACTTTTAGGTCTGGGAATACTTTGAAGCAACAAACCTATTTTTTTTTCCAGCTACCTTTTCAGAGAAATAGTTCATTCCACACTACCTGCTCTCTTCTGCTTTTCTCCTCCTTTATCTGTGATTGGCCACAGCCACTTTTTGATACTATCTCTATAAAAGTGGTTGTAACACCAATTTCCAAGCATGCTGGGATTGTTAATTCGAACAACCCAACATCCGCCAGCTGCATGCATCAGGTTTTCTCTCATGAGCATAGTCCACTACATGTTCAAATACTTCCTTAGAAGAGCAAATAACAAATTTACCTTGGTGAGATGCGTGCCTGCGCGCCATACGTGGCTTTGAAATCTTGCTTTTGAAAGCTGACATTCGAATAGCCACATGTTTAAGAGTTGTCAGAGATGCAGAACCAAATCGGTGGCAGCAGTGCTTGAGGCTATGCTTATGAAGAAATACCTGTGAAAGCCTTAGATACTGAAGGCTGAAATCCTTAGTATCTCGGAGCCTTAAACCAATGAAATTCTATTTCCCTCTATTCATGACGTTTTGATCATTATATTCTTGCAAAGAGTTCAGAGCAAACCTCTAGAGTCATGGTCACAGCCTCTCTTGTGACTCATGGGCATGCTGAATGGTTAATCCAGTAGAACTCCAATTTTAAACCTCCTTTTTTTTCTTTTTCTTTTTTTTCTTTTTTCTTCCTTTTATCCTGTGTATATCCCAAAATACTCTACGGCTACTTTCCTTTTAACCTAATATAAAGTTTTCCTCTGACCTATAGCCTATAACCTCTTTACCTCTGACCTAAGCCTCTTGCATGCCCAAATCCTCTTTTATAGGGAAAAAGAGAGAAATGTATGAGCATCCTGTCTTCTGCTTGGCCTCTCAAGTGATGGATTTAACCATTCGTGAGTACCTACCACCCTCCTCTCCATGCTGTCCTCACTCTTTCTGTTTTCATTACCTCAAGAAAGTCCAGATCCAAACCAACTCACTCTCCTTGCTTCAAGTCTTTTAGCATTGGCTTGTCTGTTGCTTCTGTCTGTGAAACCCAGTGTGAGAAGTCCAGTCACTTTTTATCAGCCTAAACCAGGTTAGACAATTAACCCATCTGTTTGCGATAAACTCAGATCGTCTGTAAGTTTTTTCAGTTCTTCTTTATGTCCGTGACCTGAATGCATTTTTACTTTGCTTCTGTGTAACCCCAATTTGTAAAGTGCTTGTCACTGGTACACAATCAAAAGGTAGCAGCTACGTCGGGGAGAAGTGAGCTAGAGGTCAGATAAAGGACACTTGGAAAAAGCCATCCCTTTGCCTGTGTACAAGATCTTTACCCAGTCCTGTGTATAAGATCGTATAAGGCTGTCCTTTCTCTGTACATCAGATCTTACATGTCTCCTGTCTGTTAGCTCTCGAGCGGAAGGATGCGCTTTGGTTGCTCTCCTCCTCGATTTTTTTACTGACTCCTTTGCACCGAGCTCTGGAGGGGACATCCCGGCCCCACTGTCACTTGGAGATCCCCCCTGGGTCCTCAGAGCTCGCCCTCTCTGGTTTTCTATTTGTGCAGCGTTTTCTCTCACCTCCGTGAAAGGAGCTTCTTTTGGTAACCCCATGCTTTGTGGGGGGCGGGGGGCAAGATGGGGCGACTTTTCTTCTTTTCAAATGTCATATGTCACGCATAACTGGGGGGCTGTGCGGTCCACTTGCTCATTAATCCTGCATATCTGTTCTTGTTTCTCTCTTTTCTCTCCTTGTTGCTTTCTCTCTTTCATATAGAGAATCAAAAGGACGCAGGTGAACAATTGTATATGCATTATAAATTGCTAGGACTGTTGAGTTATATTTATTTTGTTTTCTTTTTTCATAGCTCCTTAAGATATGTACTCCTTCAGGCTGAAAACGGAGATGCATTAATACTTAAGGAGTTAATTTGTGCTGTCTATGTAATCTCCTTTTCCTCCTTCCTTAGAATAGAGTGTAGATTAGACGTACCTTATAGAAATATAGTATCTTCTTAGGAGACAGTTTTAGAGGAAAATCTAGCCTTTGTAAAGAGAAAGTTTCTTGTTTTCCAAAAGAACCACAGCTCATTTCGGTGAAAAAATGTTGGTGATTTGGCCATTAATTTAACACACTTAATAAGCACATTTATAACTAAAGTAACGTTCATTTTTGGTTTTCATATCTTCTGTTTTATGCCCTGATGGGAGGACTGGGTTTTTAATTTTTTTTTTTTTGTATTTTCTATTTTTTTGTTAATGTGTAACAAATGATTCGGTGGGACAGAAGTCATGTTTGTCTCTCGTTTATAATCTGTGGTGACATGTAACAAGGCAAAGGCTCAGCTCAAGTGCCCATCTCTTCAGAAGGGATGGTGGAGCTCTGCAGCCCCTGTTCTTGTTTCTGTTGTATCCCCGAGTCCTAGTTTGAAGGTCCTTGAAACCTGAACTGTTCATTTCTTTTTGTGAGTAGATTGTTCTGTTTTGTGGAAGAAAAAAAAAAAAGGATTGGGTTGATTTCAGCTCCGTTTGCAAAGGGAAATTGCTTTTAAAAAGCAGTGTAAGAGGCTGGGCCAGGTTCTGCCCTGGCTTCCCCAGGCCTCTGCAGCTCAAATTTGGCCCATGATCTAGAGCTATGGCATGACAGTAAAAGTAATTTTGAATAGCAATAAATATTTAGAAAATGGAGAACAATTTTTCCTTACGGCTATGAGAGGTGCAAATAAACAAATAGCAAGTAGAACAATCCCAGCTATTACCATGAACTACAGCGGATTAAAGTGAGCGCAGGCTGTTGTGCTTTAAGCACAATAAATGCACTGAGCATCGTGCTTGCTGGCAACGGCTTGTCACGTGCTTACAGTTCAGAAATTCAGAAAGACGTTTCTATGGCCCAGCTCGTTTAAAAATAAAACTGCTTCTTCTCGGTGCTTGGAGCAAGTGAAAGGACGCAGGGAGTAGCAACTCTGCTGCTTTGCACCCACAAACCTCCCGTTGTCTTAAATGAAAGATTTTCGGGCAAGGTCGGCAGGACTCAAACTGAAACCAGTTCCTCAGCTGAAGTGGAGTCAAAAGTGACTGGGTTTGGCCTGACTTTTTATTTATTTTGCCAGAAGCAAGAATAAAAATAAGATACTGAAAACAACTTCTTCTTAAACACACGAACGTCACCCTTTGATGTCCTGTCCCCTGTAAAGTGTGTAGTCTCTTGCCTTGCTTTAAAAATACTGAAATAGAACATTAAACGGAAGACTACGCTAAAACAAAGATGAATGACTTGCTTTAATTATTAATCAGACAAAACTAGTAACACTCCGATTAATCAAGTGCAGCCTTTTAATAAGTGTTCTGCTTATTTATATAAGTCAGGAATCCATCATTCCTTTAGAAAAGAATAAATTCTCCATCCCTTAAGCACAGCATTTGTGAAATGTGCTGCACTGTGTTGGAGTGCCGTGGCACTGAGGGATCCCGTGAACACGAGTGCCACTTTGCATTGCTGGGATTGGGTACAGGCAGCTTTAGAGCTGGTGCCAGCCAAGGCGATAGTTGTCAGTTTGACAACTGATTGTATTTAGTATAAGACTTTTTTTTGAGTTTTCAGACCGAAAATTTCTCATATTGTGATTTGGTTTTGGGCTCTGTAAAGAGAGCCTTCTTGTGGTACTGCTGAGTTGATGTACAGAGATGAGAAGTGAAGGAGACGTGGGGATGGAGGCAGCTCTCGCCTCGCTGCCTGGTGCCAGGGGAGCAAAGCAACGGGGCACGGACGGCAAGCGGAAAGTAACTGGAGAGCAGATGGACCCACTGAAGTCCTATTGCTCTGTCACCAAGGGAAATCAGCTACTCTTAGGCTATCCAAAAATGCCAGGTTATTGCTTGTCCCACAACCTCCCCAGCCCCTGTCCGGGGAAGCAGGGCTCCGGAGGCGCAGCATCTCACCACGCGGCATCGCTGGCGTGCACCATCCTCCCCAGCCCTGTGCCTCCCGGCCAGGCTGGCAGAGAAGCCTGACTTCCCTCCAAAACGCACCCAGTGGTGGTGCCGGGGTGGGCGCAAAGCCAACACCCACCCGCTCAGAGCTGCCCGCGGAGCAGCGAGGGGCAGCCGCGGTGCCCGTGCAGCGGCAGACATCCCTCAGGTGCCTGCGACAGGCTGGGGACCCGGGTGCAGCCGCGGGAGAGGGACTGAGCATGGCGGCTTCGGCTGCGTCAGCCTTGGCTGGCACCGGCCGTGGAGCGTCTTGCGCGTAGCACTCGCCCCAGCAGGCATGGAAAGCCTCCTCAGCCGAGGAAGCGGGTGCGGCGGAGGTCGGGTTTTGACTAGAGCAGTACAGCAGGTTGTTAAGAAGCAGTGGTATTTTTCAAGGCCCTTGTCACAGTCCCCGTGCTCACTTTACGTCACCCGCCTTCCCGGTTTCTGGATCTCAGCCTGGGAAGCTCGGTGCGCATATCCGTGACTCTCGGCGAGTGTGCTGGAGGATTTGGGGCTGAGCTGCCTGTTGATTAACCTGGTCCGAGTCAAGGAGAGGTCCTGTGTGATTTGTCAGCCCAGCCGCCACTGGGCAGTACTCCCAGCATTTGTGATGAACCACAAAGCTTAAAAAGAAAATATAATTACATTACCCAAATAAATACAGATGCAAAATGTATGAAAACCTCAGTCTTTGTATGCGGGAGTGGAGACTGAAGTCATTAATAAATTATATGCTTTAAGTCAGGCATAGCTATAACCTGTATTTGTGTACTGCTGAACTGCTGCTTTATTTGTTTCATCCTTGAAGTGGCATTCAGTTGCGTTCAACGAAGAATCATTATGCAGCTTTTGAGATTTCCTCTTGCCCTTTCAAAGACTGTTTAAAGCAGTATGAAAGTTATTACAAGAGCTTCAGAAATCACAAAGATCTGCATTGTGCCGTTATCTTTCTACAAGTCTCCTGCCAATTGCAGAGCAACTTGCTGCCTGAGGCATGAGACATAATTCAGATGGGCAAAAATTCCTCACTAGGCTGAATAATCATCAGAAAGTCAGGAGATCAGTTCTCTTTTCAGTACATTGAGTTTTGAGAGCTGAATTAGTCTCCTCCTGAGTTGAAAAAAAAAACATTTCTGTGAATTTTTCTTACTTTTAAGATAAGACTTCTTATTTTGAAAGAAAAAATTATCATCATCACTGAAATCCCTTTCAGATACACGCAAATTCATTTCACGGATATAATAAAAGGCTGCTTTGCCTCATCCTCAGGCTAAGTCCGTTATTCTTTGTAGTTATCTTGAACAGCAGCTCTTTTTTATCATTTTCATGATTGGCTCACAAATGAACACACACATAACCCTTGCATACCAAAGCCTTTGGCAGGGGTCATATATTTTTAATTGTTACAAGGAAATCATTGAGTCAGTGGCTACACTTTTAAAAAATATGAAGTCAGTAACACTCTACTCCTATTGCAAGTGTAATTCTCCCTGTTGCTGATGTGCTAGTAGCCCATCTAGCAGAAATCACGATGCTGAGTGAGAAATACGTAGTTTGAAAATCTTGTAGTCCACAAAAGTCACACACAATGAATTGTATGCAATATACATACCCAAAGTAGCACAGATTTTCTAATATACCTGTTATTGCAGGCTGAAACTTATTGCAAGCACCACCCCAGAATTTGCCAAGTAATTCAGGTTTCTGTAAGGATTTTATTTGCAAGTATCACGCAGAAGTGTAAAAGCCTTTGGCAGAAGTTTGTCCAGAAAAGCACCTTGTCAGGCTGTTAGTAAGGAAGAAGCTGTTTCTGCCTCTGATTTCAGTGATGGAGGTGTTTAAATCTTAGCCATTTGACACAGGTGAGCAACAAATACAAGAGCATTTTTGATGCTAAACTGGCTGCGGTGAGGAATTAGAGGGGAGAAGGACAGGGAAGAAAGAAAAGCCAAAGTGAAACAAAACCTGCCACACACGCTGCAGCTGATCACTGGCAAGTGCCGTGAAACCCATCCAGCATTGTGCATCTCCCTCGCCCTGAGCAGAAGCCGAGACACCTCGTGAAAGGGACCCCACGTATCATCTCCGAGACCTGGACCCAGAGAAGCATGTGAACTCGGTGCCTTCTGGGGCATTGCAGTCACAGCCCCGTTTTTATTTAAATTTACAGAGGAAATTAATCACTTTCCTTAGCCAGACGTTAATCTTTTAAATTTCCTTGCAATAAAGAGGCAACAAAGAAAAGCGTGGGTCGGGGCTCACGACGCGTTCAGTGCCCCCAGGAAGGGAGAGAACTCTTCCTCTCCTCTCCTCCGGCTCCAGGTGGTTTTGCAGCCATCATGCAAGAGCCCTGGATTTGGGTCTGAAAAATTTAAACGAACGAAAGAGCTGAACATTTGTGCAGATCGGGCCAGATCAGAATTACATCAAGAGTTTGCTGCTTAACCTGCTGTAATCCCTTGTGGAGGCTTGCTTTCAGGAGCCGGTGGCAGCGGGGAGATGCTAGGAGCAGGGGTAAGGCGCTGGGGGGGGATTTCTCGCCGGCCTCCCAGAGAAGTGAAAGCCACCCCGGGGCACTGTGCTGGCAACTGCACAGCGGGAGCCTCCTCCAAGCTGTTTTGTACACGCTGCACTAGCGATTCGTGAAGTCCTGGTGCCGCTGCATCTCTTGCCTTTTCCTCTTCCTTCTCTGCTAATGACTTTTTCCCAGTACAGAAAACACTTGCACAAGTCAGGCCCATTTGACACTATGGGGTCTGGATGCCCGTGAAGCCTGAGATCTATTTTTCCATGGGTAGCTGTTGGGGGTGCAGGGGCTGGACTCACATTTCAGGGTGCTTGAGGGTCACAGCACTGAGAGGTGCAGTGCGATGCCGTTCTGGGATGCGATTTTCCCCTGGCTTTGACGCTCTTAGGAGGAGCTCTTTCTCTTTGACGCTCCCAACTTCGGAGCCCGACGGACTCCCCTGGGTGGCGAGGGGTTCCCACCACGCGGCTGCCAGACGCGGGTGGGAACAGATGTGCGGTCCCCTCTCCCCACGGTCCCTTCCCATCCGGGGACCTTGGCCACTGCTCTCCGTGGTGATAGGCAGTAAAATATCCTTCCTACATCTACGCGTTGAGCTCAGGAGCCATCAGTGAGTAGCCAAATTGAATTCTTGCTTATGTTTTAAATTAGAGTGAAAGTCATTAGGCCAATGCCCCAAAAGCAGTTATTTTTGTCACTTGAGGCTGAGAGGTTTGTTTCTGGGGATAAAGCCACCCTTGGTAAACACTGAACAAGGATCAGGGTGACTCCAGAGATGAACGAATAGATTTGCTTTTCCGGTTATCAGAAAACAACAACAACAACAACAAAAAAGCTGAAACCAGTAGCTTGAATCTGAGAGTCTGAAATAAATCATTACACAGCCTAAAAGACTAAAAATATGTGTGTGTGTGTGCGTGCGCACGTGCGCGTTGTATGTGTGTTTATGTACGTATGTATATCTATCTCCGTGTGTGGAGAGGGGAACCAACCTAACTCATACTCTTTAACTAACGGTTTACTCGAATATTCTTTATTATACTTTGATAAGTGTTATAATTCTGTGGGAATTAAAAGCAATCAGAAATCTACTTTGCACAAGCCAACCGAATTTTTTTTCCCCCGCTGGAAAATGCAAGCAAAATGGCAAGGACTTTTGGCAATAGAATGTCCAGGCAAATATGCCAGATTCCTTGCAAATGGCATTATTAAAAATAGTCACAATGCTGCTAAAAACTGTTATTAAATGGAACAGAAACTATTGTGTTAATATATTCACAGTATGTAATTTATTCTCTGAGTGTATGCAAAAGGAAAGGCTATTTTCTTTGAATTTTTCCTATGCTGATATTGTAAACTATATGACAGATGGGTCAAGTCCTGATTGCAGTATTCTAACATTTGGAATAGCAAGTAACATATTTGATAGAGCTGGCAAGTTTTTATATATGATTCAACCCAGAATATAAAAGCCACTAGAATTCCAAGTTGAAAATAATTAAATGAGCTGGAAACGATCAGGAACCACACATTTTTAAGTGACAGATTTTTTTACATGTTTAAATTGCACAAGAATATTTTATAGCTCCCTTTAACCAACAGTGACGTTTAATTCTAAAATGTGTAATTGATATTTGCAAAGCAATTAATTCCTGTGGCTCATTATTCTATTGCTAAATGTACCTAAGCACTGGGGCGCTAACTTAAAGTCATCCTTTTTAGTTCACCTTTTCTGAATTCCAGAGTTTTGACTGAATTAACCTATTTCAGTTTTCTCACGTGGCTGCATGAAGTGCAGTTTCATACTTGCATTGAATTTTTAGCTTTCTGATTGCACAGCACCGTATGATGTTCAAATCTGCTGACTTCTAGAATATGTGTTGTCAAATGGTGTCATTGCCGTGTAATACTTCAAGTACCAATAAGCAAAAACCCAGCAGCTTATTCCATTTGTATTTGATCATTTCTGCTTATGTTCCTTTTGAAGTTTCCATCTTTTTGTCACTGTTTATGAAGTCATTTGTCTCTTTACTTTTGGTGTCTCTCTCCATCATGCACAAGCAGCCCGTCCGTCCAAGCCTAAGCCACCGGCTGGGCCACCATCATCTCCTCAAACGCAGACTAACATGATAAATCATATGCTCAAAGGCATGGCCAAACAGCCGCCAAGTACTGTAATAGTCTTCCTTCCTTTTATTCAGTGGTTTTCTAGTCTAGCAGTTGCTTGTGTAGTAGTAGAAAGCTAGTTCTCATGTGCAGCTTTATACAAAACACCTAGCGCGATGTGGTAGGTTTTAGAGATTTAGAGGTAGCATTTATTTCAAAATGTCCACATTTTTTTGTCTAGCAATGTCTGACATATGCAACATTTTCAAATATCAACGTCAGCACAAAATAACATTGTTGTTGCATAACATTTTGCATGAAAATTATAAATATGTATGAGCTTTACATGATGTTGGATGAAATGTTTGATAAGTATATCGTATACGTTTCATGTAACTGTCAGTGCTCCAGCTATCTTAGCAGAATATTCTGATGTATAGTAACTTAACCAGGGAAATATTTAAAATAAGAAGAAAAAAAAATTAAGATTGACATCTGCTGGCTGCCAAAGTTGTATAAGCATCAATATTTTCTTTAAAGACAGCATCTCTGAGCAGTTGTTCTTATTAACACTTTTGTCTTTTAGTTGTATTTGAGAGCAGATCAGTGTTGCAAATGAGAATGGGCCTGATGCTGCTCTGATCAATGGAAAAGCTTCCCCTTGGCTTCAGAGGTGCAGAAACAACCAGAGCTTACTAAGGGACTTGTCTTTGGACTCCTTTTGCAAAAGGAAGAGGTTTCTACTTCTTGTAGCCAGTGAGGTGCTGGATTGAATAGCAGAAAGAATGAGGAGTTAACCAGCAGTTCTCCAATTTCAGTATTTGCCCAGTAAATTATATTAAGGGGAACTTGGGGGTTTTTTTGTTTCCAGTGATACAAGAAACAAAAGGAAAACTGGAGAAGAAACCCCCAAGGCCCCTATCTGTGGCACAAATCAGCAAAGACGTAGAGTTCATTTGCATGGTGCGTTGCCATGTTGCACCTCTCGGGCAAGCTGAGCCCCTGCAATGCCAGACTTCAGCTGACTGGGTTGCTGAGCCCCTCTGAAAACCAGCCCGTGTACCCCTCGCTCGACCGCCCAAATGTGACCGTTCTGAAAAACACGGCTTTCCTTTTTGTGGGAAATTTGTTAGCCGTAAACAGGTATTCAGGGAAAACTAGGAGCAGGCAAGATTTTAAGGGGGAGAATTAAGTCCTGGAAGCTCGCCAAGCCTTCAGCAAGGCAGGGATTTCTCCCGAGGTGACCCCGTAGAGCAGAGCGGTGCCGTCTGGGTGCAACCACGAGTTTCTGTCCCATCAGTAAAGAAGACCTAAACGCTAGCAAAAAGCTAGTGCGTGCAGAAGGCTGGAGCGAGATGCCCAGACGGCACCTTGCGTGTCGGCACGACCGAAGCTGCTGCCTTAGCTGGGCTCCTTTGGAAATCCCAGGGTGGTTGCCGGTAGCGGCGCTTCAATGCATGCGCTGCTAGCGTTTTGCCGTGTTGGGGGACATACAGTCTGTTGTACACTGCTAATTGCAGATTGATTTGGCTGTTTGGTTTTTGGGTACTTCACCCGTTTACAAGTTCTCCAGCTCAGATATCGCAGGGAGGCCAAAATACTCGTCGGTGCAGAGGTATGAATTGGCTGGTGCAGCTACCAAAGCGCGATGCCGTTCTTCGCCCCAGCTGCTCTAGAGAGCTGGGGTCGGCCCCCGGTCGCTAACCGGGGCCACACGCCTGTAGTTAACGTGGTGACGTGCTGCAGCGTAGGTGGGTCACCGGGGAGCAGCCCTCCTGCCCGGCTTCTCCTCAGGGCGACCCTCGCAGCGGGGTTTTGCACACCTCGGGGAAGCGAGCCGTGGTGTCGGCTCACAGAAACCGCCGCGGTTGCACGCAGCCAGCTCTGCAGCAGCTGTCGTTCGATGAAAATGTGATTGTTTTCGTTTTCTCTATATTATTTCTAGTGAAACATTCTAAATGCTCCAGATTCTTAGCACCTCAGTTGTTGAATATGTTATTAATAATATAAATTACCTAGAAGAATATAATTTAATTATTTTTAAAAGTCTTCAGAAAACGCTGCAAAATAGCTCAACATAGCTAAACACCACGCTCCAGGATTTAAACTCATTGGCTTGTTTGCAGGGTTTTTGCTGTAAAGTTGCATCTCTTTTCCCATATAAATCTTACCTATGAACACCTAGTGGGATTTACCACTTTCCACTCCCTCCAGCATGCGTAACTCCTTGACCCTTGTGGAGTTAAATCCTGGAGCAAGGCAGACCTGCAATTTTTGCTTTCAGTAGCAGGTGACATTTAAATTGCTCGAGCCTGACAATTTATTAAAAATACAGACAGATTTGTTTGAATTGATCTTCTTAAAAGAATTTTAAAATTACATAGACATGATTTCTGTAATAGCATCATCTACATTGAAGGATACATATTGTTCGTGTATTAGTGGCCAGATGCTGTCTTTAGGGAATGTGATGTTCTTATTTGAGCTAATAAAGTGCCACCATCTCATCGTAAAGCAAAACAACTCTGACAGTATTGTGAAATTTGGAGCTGGAGCACTGTATTTTCATAGTATAATAACGAATGTGGCTTTCTGGTTTGCTCAGTACTAATTATATAAGCATTTAACATATGCATGAAAGATCTTTAAAGCTGTAGAATATTATGAGATTTTTTTTTTAAACCTCTAAAATAACTTACTGTACCTCTAGCTTTTCATTCTGCCTCCCTTTTAACTCGAGTTCTTGTACTACAGAAAATGTAGGCCGGTTAGTCACACCAGCTAAAAAGTTAGAAGATACAATACGTCTGGCAGAATTGGTAATTGAAGTCCTACAGCAAAACGAAGAACACCATGCGGAGGTGAGCAGCGGTGCCCTGCGAGGTCGCGTCCCCCAGGTCTTCGGCAGGCTCCGGTGGCTTGCTGGGAGCTTTGTATAATTGTGCGATGTTTTCCCGACTGGTGCTGGCTTATCTTCTTTAAAAGCCAAAAGTATTCTTAAATAACGGTGCTCGAGCGCGATGAAGGCAAAGTACAGTTCAGGAAGATTGCTTTTGCAGAGGGGAGGGAGGGCTAAAGCAGGAATTAATTAAGTTCTGCTCTCCTCTGCGTCAGTCTGCAGCCTTTCATACAGCGCCAGCAGGAGCTGAATCTGGCCAAATATATTCACCACCGACTACATACAAGAGCAAGCCTGTCCACTTTTGAGAAAGGTCGTATTTCCAAGTAATGTCATCTGTTTGTGCCTCCAGACAGCATTAGCGGGGTCCCTGCAGCAGCTTACTGCTCCTGCCGTCCAAAGCTGGAGCAAGGAAAATCACAACAAAACAGAACAAGTCTTTTTTAGTCCCTTTCTGAGCATTCAGGTCATTTCCAGGGGTTTCCCTGGGCCCCTGCGCTACATTATTATCTCACCTGGTTGCCTGTTGGCCTCTTCTGCGTTGGCTTATTGGGAGTATCTCAATTACTGGTCACGGACATTAGGATTAATTATTCTCTGTTACTCATTGTTTGGGTTATCTAAGGCCTAATACAACTACTCTTAACTCTTCAAAGCACTTTAACAAAAAGAGTTGTGTTTTAAAAACCACTGAAACCATGTCAGATATAGACCAGAAAATCATGAGGCTTGATCCTGGAAACACTTGACCCCACAGGCAGCCAACATTGCTGGCTGTAGTCCCGCTTTCAGCATGTCGGGACATTTCTGCCCGAGCAAGTGACGTTGCGTACCCATGTAAGTATTTGCAGGATTGAACCCTCTGTTCTCTGTAAATCTGGTGCTCTTGGCTACGTATTGAAAAGTTAATAATTTTGAAATTCAGAGTGAACAGTTATTGTTTATGACTGTAGGTAATGTAACACTCATTCACTATTTTCTCTTTTCCTTCCCATTGATATATATATATACTCACTATATTTTGCATTAAGAGCATTTGATAAATACTTTCACAATCACCTAAAAATCATTCCAGTGTATTTTAAATTTGCAGTATAATTTAACTTATTGATAATACACAACAGTCCACAACACCCAACTAATGCCTGATTGCATATTTAAATTTCCTCCCTGTTTTTCTACTGTTCATTCAATCTTGGATGATCCTGGCAGGGGAAAGAGGTATGTGACTAAACCGAATGAAACGAGTCACTCCTGTCATATTTCGTGCATGCCCTCTCAGTGCCATGTTTCCTACTGGGATTTTACCCGGGTTGCCCTCGCTTCTGTATCTTTGACCAAGTAACAGCAGCTTCGAGTCGGCTGCTTGCAGAGCTGGTAGCCTGACACAGGAGGATAAATGTGGCATAGTAGTCCGGTCCATGCATGTAGCAATGGGTATATTTTACGAGCGCTGCAGTTACATCCCAACACAACCCTACCTGCCTGGACTCTCTCCTCAGCCTGTTGTTACCTCTGTTGTTTTGCATTCACCCAACCTCTAGCACACTGTGGTGGAGATGGACTAAGTACTACACGAGTGCCTAGAATGGTAGTGGTCTTCCTCTGGTTTTGTCTGTATGTGCCATGTACTGGATATACAGTATTTATATGTAGAGAGAGAATATACGGGGTGAAGAGTGAAATGAACTTCATTTTTACAAAAGCGAGGGGGTGCTTGAGAGAGCTGTGCTTGCGCACCAGCTGTCATAACCTGACCAAGGATAACGAGTGTTTTATTCCACTCATCACCAGCACAGGCTGGATGTGCAACCAGCCGGGAAGGAGCTGGTTTTAAAATGCGGGTTATTTTGAAAATAGTAGACCTCTGAAGGAAGCGGTTACAGGGCCGGTCACGTCAGCCAGCCACGCTGCCGAGATCCTCACCAGGAGAAAGACTCAAAACTGTTCTCCAGCATCTTTTGTGTCACAAGGTTTTGATTAGAGACAGAAGGTTAATGCCAACACGGATAGAAGGCATCCTGGTCCCTTGTTCTGAACGGTGACCTGGAAGGGTGAAATTCATCTCTCTCCAGAAGCCCGGCACACTGTTGGTGCGTTACTGAATCCCTGTCCTGAGGGTGGCTGTGGCATTTCAGCAGTGTACAGGCAGTTGGCCAGCTCTCTGCACACTTTGAATTGCACCCAGAGGAAGAGAGAGAAGAGGCTGGGTGGTTTATCACTGATTTTTGTTATGCGTTGTAGCCACATTACGATCTCGCTGTGCAGTGAGAATTGCTGAGGCATTGCACTTTTTTTTTCCCCAAATTATTCCAGGTGAGGGTTTCTTGACATGTTGTCCTTTCACTTGGAGAAGGTTCGACCTGCGAGGTGTGACTCTTCGGTATGCTTTGGAGAAAGCAGAAAATTAAATTGCAACACTTACTGAAGAAATGCCTTAATTTACTAAAAACCAACAGTTTTTGCAATTAAAACATGCCCCTGTTTTCCCCACGTGGACATCCAGGCAGACTCCCTAATGAGAACCCAGAAAATAATACTCGGAGCGTGGAAAATGTTCAAAGAAACATTACAACAGAAGTACCGTGTCTAGTCAGTTGGGTTTGTCGTACCCATAAGAGAGAAGCAAACCAGCGCAGGCAGAAATGCAGCAGAAACCGTGTGCCTACGTCTGTAGTCTGTGAGAGCGGGAGGTCTCTGTCATTGTGTCATCTCTCCCATCAGACGTCTCCCACCTCCCTTTCCGTTCCTCTGGATGACTGATGACAAATGCCAGAGACGATGGCATTCACCTATTTTTAAACTTGTGTTTTCTCTCTCTATGTATACGTATGTGTATATGTATATATGTATTTTAACTCCTTGAGGTCATACATATATACATGTGTATCCATGTGTAAAATATACAATAATAGGTGTGTTTGGCTAGAAAGCACACTTTTTTTTCCCCTTTACATTGTGTTTTGAGCAAAGCAGGTAAGTAGATGGTAAATAAATGAAATGTTACCATCCTGAAGGAGATTTTCAGGAGTACGGTGTTACCACTCCCACCGCAGGAAGGTCCTGCTCACCGAGACTAGGGAGGAGGAGGTTGAGGATCCTGACATAAGTTAGAGGTTTACAGAGATAAAATTTGACTTTTCCAGCAAAAGGGAAACTGTGAGTGGTGCGGGCATATTTTTTTTCCACAAATGATCACATGCTTTTCTTCATAATTTCTCTTAAAAGTGGCTTTTTTTTTTTCCCCCTTTTTCATGGAAGCAGGTTTTCCTTGCAGGACTCTGAAGTGTTTATGTTGGGATTTGTTGCAGAAGATATTCTTTGGCCTCCCCTCTCTTCCCTCCCCCCAAAATGCCGGTTGCCTTCGGTCCTTCGTAGCGATCGCTCTTTGCCCACAGGCCTGTGGGCAGTATCTGATGGGGAAACAGCATGGCAGGCTCTTGGCAGGCAGAGGCACAGCCAGAGAAACCCTGCCGGTGCAAGGATAGGCCCGGCATCCTCCTTGAAAACCACAGGCGAGCGCTGCTAATTTTAAGAGGACCCTCCACAGCCCCGTTGCTCAGCATCTGCTTGGTTCCCACCTGTGCTCGGGGGAGAAGGTCGGAGCAGGCATCAGGAGCAGACCTGGGTCTTGACATTTTCGGTTCCTGTGCGGTTTCGCAGCAGTTTGATGCCTCCGGATGCGGCACTCCCAGGCGTCCGGCTGTGCGCTCGGCCGGGCACCAGCGCCAGATGTGGGAGGAAGATCTGAAGAGCATTGCCATACGTACTCAGCCCTCCGGCCTCCCTCACCTCAGTTTCGGCTTTTCCAGAGTAACGGCTCTGCAAACGCCCAGGGCCACCATCACTGCTGTCTCTGAGCTTTCCAAGCACCCCGAGGCAGGTGCTGCTGCAGCGGTGCCCGACGGCTTCCTCCGTGTGTGTGGGGCTGAGGGCGGTTTGCAGACGAAGGAGCTTGGTGTAGTCACCTTGTCCCCGTGCCATCACCACAGGGACATTGTAACCTGCTGGTGCTGCCGCTCCAGGCACGGCGTTTGCCCAGCCTGCCCCTGGGCGCACTGGAGCCGTGCCTTCATGCCGCAGCCCGCCTCATCCACGTCTTCAGCCCCATGACAGGGCAGGCCCAATACTAAGAATAGTTTGGGTGTTATTTGGTTATTTTGGTTATTTTATATCCTGGATGTGCTCTGGGCGCATAATGGCCAGTGCTATGTCCAGCCTGTGCACTGGTGTCTTCACACCAGTTTTATATCAACTCATGGAATAATAGCAGGGCAATGTCAGTCTGCTTTATATATGGGGGAAACGAAGGAGTGGAAATAGTCCCGAAGACCCCCTGCCAATGTCACTGGCAGCTGAGAAGTCAGACCAAAATAGGAAGAATTAAAGGGGTCCATGGCAGTAGCCTGGTTTTGGGACACTGCTCCCCTCTCCATGGCCAAGTGAACCAGCAGCTGGAGTTGTGCTCTGCACATCAGTGCAGTTCTTCATCAGTGACTCAAAACTGAACCCTGAGAAAGTGGAAGTCCATTCTGCTTATTCATGTCTGATAAAATCTGCAAAAAATACCCCTTCCTGACTGGCAATTCCTCTTTGAACTGATTCATCTAGTCCCCATCTTTTCTGTTTCATCTCCAGTCTTGTACCTACGCTAGAGATTTCTTTTTCTTGCAAAGTACCGGAAAGCTGTTTCTTAGATCCTTTAAGTCATTGAATAATTTCCTATCACTTCAAAATGACAGCACATGGTCCTAATGACAGCACTTCTCATATTGCATGTTCCCAGCCAGAAGTGATTACTAAACACGCATGCATGCGTTTGCAGCATTCACATCTGAGCCATGTATGATGTGAATGTCACGTCGGAGAGCCCGTACAGTGAATTTTAAGGACCCATGTGCATGAGAATGAGTTACTTCACTGATATTTTTTGGTTTTCAAATTTAGATATATTTTTTTCCTGCCTCTGTGAAAATATAGGCTTGCCATAGATACTTTTTTTTATCTTGGCATGTTGATAATAGAGCTTTGTAATCGGTTTCCTAATCAGTAGCATTATGAAGGTGGTAGTGTGTTTCTATGGATGTGTATAGCTAAACATGTAAAACGAACAGTGCTGTAATAACTTTTACTGGTGACGTCTGAAATATCGCTAAAGGAGAGTGTGAGTGGTTTAGGACGGATTTTGATGTCTTAGGCGTCTCGTTTTTCAAGACGAATAGAAGTAGTGAATCCAAATAAAATTTAAACTGTTGAAAAACACAGCAGAAAACCCACAAGCACAATGAAGAAACTCCCAAATTTCTATACTTTAGAATGAGTAGATTTTTTCTGATAATTATCATAATTAAAGATGAATGAAGTCATTTATTGTAAATTGAACAGACAAAACCTTCTCTGCCATGTTACAGCTGCGTGCCTTTACGGTGGACCTCTGAATAGATCCTCTACAAGAAACCTTTGTATTAAAATAGCAGTGCCTAATTCCTGTGATTAGCACTGTCTGTGCAGGCTAGCACTTTAAAGCACTGTTCTCTTTACAATAAAGGTAGTTTCCATGGGATGCACATTCTTTTTGAGATATGTGGCCTAACATCTTTCCCTGTGCTTTATTAGAACTAATTTACTTCTTTATTATCTTTTTCTACCAACTCTGAAGGCCTTTGCTTGGTGGTCAGACTTAATGGTTGAGCACGCGGAGACCTTCCTGTCACTGTTTGCAGTGGATATGGATGCTGCGTTAGAGGTGCAACCCCCAGACACCTGGGACAGCTTTCCGCTCTTTCAACTTCTAAACGATTCCCTCCGTAGTGACTGTATGTATTGTATTTTGATCATTTCTTTTTCAGTGGGCAGCTCAGGTTACTGATAATACTTTCAGCCTCTCCTTACTGCACAGAGAACTGAGATGGGTAGAGATTTACAGTAGATAGTCTTTTAGCATCAGCTTGGGTTTGTTCCATTTCCACTAGAAAAAAGCACACAGAGACCCCTTAAATCAAATTCCTCAGTTGAAGGTGAGAAGTTGAACTTTTATTTTGCCTCATCTTCTCAAGTCTTTTCATAATGGCTGCCTGATAAGCAGGGAATTAGGTACTCTATCTCCCTGTCATTAGATGTGTGTATCGTTTTATATGTGTGTACTGCACTTATTTAAAATGGAGTAAAACAGCCCATGCTTTAAAAGATTTTATTGAAGGGAGGGAAATATTAAAGTAAATGGAAGCAGAAGTAGTTCAGAAGAATCGTGCTTTGTGAAATAAAGCTCTTCTCCAAGGCACGGGGGCCCATGCCTTCAAAACCCGTGGGGATTTGGCACTCTCCTGGGTGGTCTGACCGCTCCTGGGGGAGCTGGTGGCAGAACAGTTAGGTCCCAGACCGGGGCCCCAGTTAGCTTTCTAAGACCACGTGAAAAAGCCAGGGACTCATCCTCAGAGAGCAACTTCCAGCATCATGGTAGTGAGTAACCAAAGAAGAAATGATTCTCCTACCTGCTAAAGCCGTATTGTTTGCCATGCTGTATTTCTTGCATCCGTTTTATTCGCAGGACATAATAATGTATTTGTAAGTTTGACATTAATGGAAAAGAAGATTCATTGTCTGTTTATTTGTTTGGAGTAAGAAGCCATTCCTGCTGTCTTTGTCGTGAACACTGGTGCCTGATGCCAGCTCCTGTTCTGTTCTTGAAGTTTCTTCCTGTTCGCTGACAAATTCGTTGTGTAATGAAGTGCCGCGCTGTGGTTTGTTACAGAGGTTTTAGTAACAGTAGTGTCTTACTATACTTTTATTTATCTATTCTAGATAATTTGTGCAATGGAAAATTCCACAAACACCTCCAAGACCTGTTTGCTCCACTTGTTGTTAGATATGTCGATCTGATGGAGTCCTCAATTGCACAGTCAATTCACAGGGGCTTTGAGCGGGAGTCATGGGAGCCAGTAAAGTAAGGAAACCTCCTTTGATACAATCGGAATTTGGGTGCAAATGGATGGAGATTCATACAGAGATGAATTAGCAAACATTAGACTGGACATGCAGAAAGTGCGTTAGATTTTCTAGTTTAATGCTAAAAATAGAAGGCTTGATCTCTTCAGGGTTTTCAAGTTAATGAGGGAAATGGTATTTGCTTTTTAAAATGTATTGCCGCCTCAATTTGAACCGTGTGCTTTTGAAAATGGAAGCATGAAAATGTCAAAACCTTCTTAGCTGGCATGGCTTTTTGGATCCCCTTCTAAAAGGCCTTTTCCAGTGCTGCTTTTGAACTCAAATAGCTCTTTTTCAGAACAAAAAACCTTGCTTCACTGTGTTCAGTCCAGCCCTATAACCTGTGTGAGTCATTGCTGTACTTACTCTTCCCAATACTCATTTTTTCCACCCACCCAGTGGAGGGATAGTGCAGCGTTGTGCTTCCTACGTCAGCCCCACGGCTGATGGCTGCACGTGTCCCCGTGTCCCAGGGCAGCTCTGCCGGGTCCCACCTCCCTTGCCTGTAGGATTAGGCGTGCAGAAACCATCGTGAAACACAGGCGAGATGATTCAAGCAGAGTCAATTATTAGATTTGGAGAACTAGGAATTTACCAGCAGGAAATGAGTAGCCTGAGAGAAACCCAATTTGAAGTCTGGTGAATGATAAAAACGTGGCACGTGCTTTGGATTATTGTTGTTATTTCACAGGTTTTGAAGCATTGCTGAACTCTGTCACGCTTGCTCTAAAAAGCCAAGTCAGATCCTACAAAGGAAAAGAACTGACTTTTCCTTCCAATAAAGGTATTAAAAGAGAAAGTTCGACCCTTTGCAAACAGCGTGAGTCTGGCGGTGCCTCAGTCAGGGGACGGGGACCAGGTGACCTCTGGGGAGACGGTTTTCCCTGCTTTTTTGTGATTCTCTAGGCAAAGTTAAGTGGCGCTGCACTCTCGGAGGTTGCTGCATAAAAGAACGTGTGGTCTTTCAGGGCTTTTCACACCAAATATGTTCCGTTTACAAGGAAAAGAGATTTTGTTCGGCAGCCAGCCTCCCCATATGCAACCTGGAGTCTGAGCGCCCAGGTTTTTTCCTTTCTTTCTTGTGCATCCTCAGCATCCGTAAGGATTCTGCCTGCCAAATCTCAGGCCTTTTCTTGACACCTGATCATCCCCTCTGTTTTGAGTGGGGTTAAGTGGCTGGCATTCAGGAGCCTCTCTCGCTTTCCATTTGCTGTCTTTGGTCTGCAGGCTAACAGGATTAAAAATCCAAAAAAATCTTGTTTCAAATAAGCAGATGTGACCCAGAAAACATACAAGAAATAGATCTTTCGAGTAGGAGAATGCCATTTTTACAGCCACTCCTTCAAGCAGAATTGCACTTTGAAGTTAGCATTAACTTTAGTTTCAGAGCTCTGCTTTAGTAATGAATATGTTTGTATTTCCTTGTCTGTCATGAAACAGAGGCAGTTAACTCTGCGTACCTGTCCGCCTCAGTCAAGCAGTCAATAAGCAATTCATTCTGCTTTTTTATTTTGTCAGAAGCTGACATCGTTTTGGCTTTTAGTGACTTCAGTGGCTTAACTATAGATGCCCATAAGTACTTGGCTGTGGTACTTGCCTGTCAAAATGCTTTGTCCCGGCGTATGCCATTGTCTGCTCTTTTCAAATTATCTTTGATAATTATAGAAGATCTTTTCTTAGTTCTCTTGTAATGGTTTTTCCCTTCTGGAGTTACAGTTACAGAGTGCTTTGAGCTTTCCAGTTTAAAGCGAAAGCCCAGGATGGACTATCTGTCTTACAGATTTGGGTATTTAAAAGATTTCTTCCAGCAGGGAAGTGGGTGCTTTTCACAAGAAGCTTGTGTCCATCTGGTGAAAAGATGCACTCTGGGGTTTTTTTCACTAGTTGGTATTTTGTTCTGGTGTCTCGCACACAAAAGTGCGAGTTGCAAATGCAGGGTTAACGCGATGTGACCCGGTGAAGGAAGGCACCAGCGAATGCACAGAGGGTGGCACATACAGCGTAAGGGAAAAGAGGGGTGTCGTTCCTAGGATCTTCTGACACTTTTGATGTGCTGTTCAGAACTAAATGTTAAGGCATCTTCATCGTTTGCCTCCTGGGCAGACCACCTGCTCCTCTTTGTCTGCTCAACAGTCAACTTGCAGAAAAAATCAGGTCAGAGACTTACTTTGTTTGATTGGCCCTCCTGTACCTGCTGCCTTCTCCCCACACATGTCCATACTGCAGCACAGTTGAATTTTTGGCCCTCGATTCTCAAATAGTTTGGACCAGCCAATTCCCATCCAAGTCATGGCCTTCCATTGCTGCCTCTCCAGCAGAGGTTTTAGGGAACTGGGAACACTGAAGTATGTTTTTCCATGGCTTTCCGCTGCTTTGAAGAAGTATCTTCAAGTTGGCCAGAAAAGGTAGATCATCGTGGCTGTCCATTCCACTGAGCTTACTGTCATCCTGCTTTGAATCTCAACAGCGAATTGTGAGAAAGAAATCTTATTATCTCCTGTTAACCAAGAAATTATTCCACAACATGGAGTCTTTTGAAAGGGTTTTTCTATGCTCGTGCTTGCAATCAAGGCTGAAATATGTAGCCCTCCATAACCTGACCAGATGGCAGTTTGCAAGCATGTATTTCTTCTATTTTCATTGCTGAATACTCTGCACCTTATGCTACGAGGAGTTAGGTATAGAAATCACAAACAGTGAAAGAGATACTGTTAAGTATTGAAAACATGGGGGGAAAAAGCAGCGATGTAATATGTTCATGAGGGCTATGTAATCTGCCTCTGCAGAGCTGCTGAAATTGCAGGGGGTCCGTGCCCTATAGCTAGAGCAGCTGGTGTGCTTGTATGAATCCACGCAGAGAAATGTGGAACACTTGTCCTTCGCACAGTCATCCAAATACGGAGGATACAGAGTAGGTCTGTTCTCTGGTGAGTTGAGAGGTCTTGGAAAAGTAGGGTTTGCAATGGGGGTTTTTTTCATGCTAGCTTCTGGGAGAACGCTGATTTATCTTGCAGCCAGCAGACACGTACGTGTGTGTGTGTGTGTGTCTCTGTGTGTGTGTCTGTGTTGGAAGATCTTTTTGAGGAAATGCTAAAGCCGGTGCAATGGCAACCAGTTTCAATCGCTTGACTACGACGTTGCTCATTGACCTATGGCTGTCTCTACCGCACTGTAGTCCTGGCTTTAGCATCTATTAATTGCTCACTAACCCTTTGCAAACTATTTATAAATGTATCTTTAATATACATGTCAGAACTTGAATAGTATGATTATACTAATCATTTTGTAAGGTTGTACTACTACAAAATGCTAGTGAAAAATGTTTCCCCTTAAAAGAAGCACCGTTGTAGTGAAAGTGAGTATTTTTGTTACTATTTTGGGTGTCAGTCACAGGAAGAGCACAGATTTGACTGCCTACTTCACTATCAAACTCCTTGCTTCACATCAAGGGTTTTGTGAAAAGATTTGCTCTTGAGCATTTCCTCAGCCTCGGCAATAAGGTAGTAACTGTTTATAGTGATGGAAGAGACATCCATCAAACGCATGTTTGCGTCTTCCATCACTAAATCCTTTCAGGCATCCTATAGGAACTGAGCATTTAAGTATGGACAGGGGTCTCATTTAGCTCTGTTCTGAAGCCAGGAGACAACTCAGTAAAAACACTGTGATTTTTCTGCCCTCCTTTCAGTACTAGGGCAGCTTTACAGGAGCAGCCCCTGTGCAATTGGAGTTGTTTTCTGTGATCGGTGGTACGGTACGGTGTGAGCGTTGGGATGTTGTCCAGGGGTATGTTGCCAGTCTGTTTGCACTGAGGATTTCCCAGCAGACACTACAGGTGAAAGCCATTTACACAGCTAACAGACACAAATGGGGGTGAATCAGAAGAAGGCAAGAAAACAAGCAGTACGGCTCCAGAGAAAGCATCTTTTATCAAACGTATTAGGATCCAGTCCTGAAGCTGAGTCGTCTGAAATCAGACAGCCCTCATCTTGTTGATGCAAATGCCCACATTCTCTGCCTGATGGCTGAGGTTATATTTAGCCATCTATATTAAATAGGCATGGCTGGCTTCTAGAAACAGTTTCTCATCTTGGACCTGTAGTTTTATGGTCTGAGCAACTGCAGGCTGGAACATTTGTTGGTAATACTAATCATTTTTTACAGGTCTCACTGCAACTGTTAGTCAGATAATTAGATCGGTTGAACCTGCAAAACTGTGCATGTCAATTCAGGAGAATATTTTTAAAATTAGTTACTGTATGCTAACACAATATACTCCATTATTTTGCTGTTTTGTTTTGTTTTAAGAGTACTAACTTATTCTTGCAACATATCCTTGCATCAGCAAAATAATGTGTTGTATAAAAGAAATATGTTTCCGTGTGAATATAGTATACTGTTTACTCTAGAAGTCATATTTTATTAATACAGTGTTTTTATTAATATAACACTGTCACTTCTTGAATTTTAATATTAAAACCAAAGGTCCTCTGATTTATGTATTTACCATCTGGCTAAGTTATTTAAGTTGCTTTTCCTTATACATTTATATGTTGTCCACCTCTTGCTATTTCTTTATTTATTCCATATCAGTATCTAACCACATGCACTGCCATTTCTGAAGATTTAACACTCTCTCAATCACTATGGAGTCTGTGTCTCATTCAATAATCATATCATCTTAATAGCAGATACAGTATGAATGGAAACAATGGACAGCTTTGTTACGTTAGTAAATTCTCATAGCTGCTTACTGCCTAACAAAGAGAACAAGCAGATAGCGTGAAGTCAAATCTACTAAGAATCACAGAAACAAAAGAAAACAAGAACATACTTTTTTTTTCCCCCACTAGAAAAAGACTTTGGATTGTGATTTTCCTCTCCAACAAGGGATGTTATTCACAAAGGGAGAATGAGGATAAAGTCTGTTCCCTAAGACTTGCCACCAATGACAAGCTGAGCTGTTGCAGAGGCATGGTTCAAATCTTCTGTTGCGTTAGGAAACATTTATTCGGTATAGCTAGCTCAATTCCATTACTTTGGTTTTTGATATATAAAACTTGCAGTAAGAAATGGAGTTCAAAATATGACTCAAGGAAGTTGCTAAGATTTTCATATTCCTTGAAAGACGTAGCGTATAATTTGATAGTTTTCCAAGAGTCCAGACAATGCTGCCCAAACAGTAACTAATTTAATCCAGGGGAATGGGAGAGACTTCCTGATGTGGCATGTCGTGGTGCGGTCACTGAGAGCAGGGAAGTTTGAATGCTGAAGCTGTGCCCATGCATATCGATAGAAAAGCTTTCAGTAGCTTCAGCAGTGCAGGGTGAAGCTGAAATCCTGAAGTCCTGATTCCACTTTCACTGAGCCCAGATAATGATCCGGTGAAAACGATGTCAAAGCATCTGCTTTTGTTCCTCGAATGGGACTGTAAAATCATCTATGGATTGTGTCCCAGTGTGCCACATAGGATTACTAGATTAAGGCAGAAACAAGATATACTTCTGAAACTGGCTTCTGATTCCCAAATCCCATGACATTTTTATTTTGCATAAAATTTAACTGTGATGAGATACTCATTAAAACAGAATTAGGCCTATTATAACATCTAGAGACCTAGCACACTAAAATACGTCAAGGTGTTTTGCAAACTTTGGGTGTGTGGGTCTGTTACACCGCACATTGTTTCAGGGGAGTACGCTGCATTAAATTAACACACTAGCCCACTTTTAAAAGATCTCTATTTGCTTAACAGTTGCATGTCTGAAAATATTTATTGAAGGCATGATGCCCAAGTACACATGCTTGATAAATCAACCTTTGAATGTCTTAATCACCCCGTGGCCCATTTCCAGCCAAGAAACATTCATATACCAGTCCTGGGTTGATTAAGTGCAGTTCATTCAAGCGTACGTGTAGAGCTGGGCAACCTGCGGGACCCGTTTTCTCCACGTGCAGGAGTGCGAGGGCAGGATCAGGGCATGAGTCTTCACTGACGAAGAACCTTGTGGTTCACTGTTTCTTTGCTCCAGATTAGCACATCTTTGTAGAGTACAAAATAAACAGAGAGGGTTTGGAGTGATATCGCGACTCCTGAATGTGGTGGCAAGAAGAACTCCTATGGACTTCCGCAGGGCTGGAATGTCAAACTCTCTGTTTGTTATTTTGAATGCCATTTCTCTAGTAGATCTCTCAGTTTAGCTCTTTCATCCAACCTAACTGTAAGAACTGAGGGAGGCTCACTTCCTTACGAGAAGTTTTTCTGAGGAAGGCTGCTCCTCTGGACTTGGAAATGGTATCAGGACTTGAAGGTGGAGTTATTTTCTCTGGGTGTTTGAGTACTCTGTTAATTTGCTGCTTTGTGATTCTTCTTTTCATTCTGTTCTTTTTTAAGTAACTTGCTTTTTATTGCAGACGGCAAACCCAGTACACTTAAGCTTCCATACTCATGCTTCTTTCTGAAATGTTTTGCTTTAGTTTTTTAACTGTCTTCATGCTGTGAACTTTGCAGATTTGTTTATGAGTGTCACGTGCTTCTGCTACATCTGCATTGTCACTGTTATGGTATTTTTTCTTTCTGTCTGTTTCTTCCACAGGAGTTTAACAAGTAATCTGCCCAATGTGAATCTACCAAATGTGAATCTCCCTAAAGTACCAAATCTACCAGTTAACATCCCGCTAGGCATCCCACAAATGCCTAGCTTTTCTGCACCGTCATGGATGGCTGCTATTTATGATTCTGAGTGTGTATTCAGTTCAAATTAGATCTCATTTAAATTTAAAGTAATCTTGGCATGGATATGTATTGTTTGTTTCTGTGCATTATATAAAACTTTAAAAGAGTGATACAGTTAATTAGACGTTTTCTGAATGAGACACTAGTGAATTCCTGGCATGTGTATTTTAAGGGTTTTTTGTATAAATCTTGAAAATTTGTCTTACTCCCACTGAGAGTTTGAGCAAGTATCTTGCTTTATAAAATAGCTGTCAACAATGGGACATGGTCTGAGGAACATACGAACCACAGAACTTGTAATGCAACATCATGTGTCTCAGCAAAGAGTTTTGTCCAAAAGAGAAGAAGAATCAATTTCAGTGCCAGTCAACCAATTTCTGTGGACCAGATGTAGATCTAAAAGTGAATTTTATTTAATGCAAGCTCCGCATTTCCAAGATAATAATTTTTGTCTTGATTTTGATGAAACAGTTTAACGAAGAGGAACACACTGCAACAGTTTTTATTCATGTTGGGGGAGGCCCCAGAGAGCACTTAAAGCTCCATAGCCATCATTGCAGCCTGAATAATGCCGTGTCCAACCAAAGGAAGCTACTTTCGATGTGAGCTTTAGCTTATGGCCTGGAAAATTGGGCACGGTGTCAAAGCAGTCGATCTGTAGGAGCCTTGTGCTCTGTGCTCCCAGCTCCCTGTCCGAGCGTCCCAGGGTGCACAAGTGGAGCTCATGGGGGGACATGACGCAAATCCTGAGCACAGATTAGGCAAGTTCTCTTCTCATAGCCGATTTCCCTTAAAAGTCCCAGCCACCAAGCAGCGTGGAGGGTGGTACACAGTGGCTCAACCCAAATCTCGTCATTTGAGGTAGCTCATCTCCCAAGATGTCCTAGCACAGGAACTGAGATCTTGGCAGTTCTCCTTCTAAATTCCTAGAGGGTTATTTAGGGTTGGCATGGGGTGGTCTCGGCCAGCACTGCACAGGTGTGTTGCTTTTTCCCTGCCTTCTCACTTAAAAGATAAAACTGAAGAACCCCCCGCCCCCCAAACTACCCCCTTCACTGTTACTGAAACACCCTCGATTACATCTACACCTGGAGTCCACCAAAATGCCTCTGCCATTAGCCTCGCACAGGCTGTATTGCAGAGCAGTGGTAACAAACCAAAAAGTAAAGCAATCACCGATGTTTGGTTTTTTAATAAATTTTTAAAACTTTTTAAATATTAGCACGGTCATTTATGTTTCAAAGCTATACAACTCATATTCATGCTAAGATAGCTATATTAAAGGCTAGCTTAGGCAGTTGTCTGTAAAGAGTACTTGAAAGTTTTAGTCTTTCTCTGTGCATGCTTTGTGGTATTGCCCTTGAAAAGATAAGAATCATGTCATGACAGAAAATTGGATAATCCCTCTGAAAATGCTTGAGCATCAGTGGTATATTGCAAGCTGCCTGCATGATTAGAGCAATTGTGGTGCTCACAAGCAAAATATTAACAGTGCATCTTGGAAATGAATACACTATATTGCTTACTTGCATGGAGCCCTAATCAAAAGTGAGAAAAAGACCAAGAATAATACTTTTAAAATTTTGAAACCAAATGGGTGTCATAATGTTGCTGTAGTAAATACCGATTGTTGTATTTGTACATATTTAATTATTTAAAACATAAATTCAGGCAGTTCCAAAACTGGGTTTAGACTGTTAAAGCTTATTTATACCCAAGCACAGGTTTGAACCAGGCACAACTGAAAACTGGCGGTAGGTGAACACTTGAGACTCTTGTACAAACTGGCCCCCTGGTTAAAGGAAATGCCTGATTCTTTATCTTTTCATCTCCCTGGTTTCCTTTTACTCACCCTTCCCCTTCATCAAGGACATCTTACCTGTTGCTTAGTGTCAGATACGTTTCTCCTACAACCGAGATGATTCATTCTTTATCTCGTTAACTCTGTTAGCACAGGACCCCACAGGACCCCTCTAGCATGTTGGACTACGGTTCTCACCTTGCAGGAGCCGTGTATGCATTAGCTCCGATCTCCTCTAGCATTAACTCAATGCAGCTGGCATCTGTCACAATAGAAACACCCTCCCTCATCTGTTTCTATAGATGATGTCAGCACAAGTGGTAATGCATGGTGTGTTAAATATCTTATAAATTACCGTGTTAGCATTAGTGGTATGCGAGGAGGGGGTTGAAACTCTTGAAGCTCCCTTGGTAATTGTTCTGGAAAAAAAAAGTGAGGGAGAAGGAGAGAGGGAGAGAAAAGGGTTATGGATGCATATATTTCTCTGCACAAACAGAGCGCAATCCAGTTCTGTATTTTTATTCTGTTAAGTGGAGGTTTGAGATATAATTATACTGTGAAAAGAGCCGGTGTAGCTACACACTGCAGGACCAAAGACTTCCATCTGGGCAGGGGTGTGGGTATGAGAATATATGCTTCGGAGAGAAATTCAGAGTTTTGTGACAGACCAAAGACGTTGCAAAATAAATTTTTTTCTAAAATGGAAATTTGTTGTCCTATAGATGCCTTTGCAAGAGGCAGATCTGTGCAATGGTGCAGCGGTCAATCCTGCCAAAACTCCTGGATATGAGATGTCTAGTGCCCTTAGCTCAATTGATTTACTCCGACTTTTTTTCAGCTGTTCAAGAGATAAAGCGTGTCCTCGCTCACCACTTGTTAGCACTGTCCCTTACCTGGAAACGGGGGCCTCACTGGGGGGGACAAGGCAAACTCAAGGTATAATTTGGAGGGGGGAGAATTGCATGAAACCCTAAATCTTAATAACTGCATACAGTCTAGTATGGCAGTTATTATTGATCGAGGATTTTTCTACCACAATTTCTAGCCTTAATTCTTAATAATCACATATGTTAATGTGGTTATTAACTAAGGCTGATTTTTACCATACACACATTCTTCCCGTTAATATGTGTAACTCATAATGTTGTCTTCCTCATCTGGTCTGGAAAGTTTTGTGGGTTATGACAGCAAGGTAGATTAGGCAACTGTATGGTAAAACTCAAAATCCTGATGGTGGAGATTGCCAGCGTTGTCCTGTGTATGAAACTACTGTCTGCTCTACACTTGTTGCAGGAATGGTCTCCACATCAGGTTACAAAGAGCCTGATGCCACTTATGACTTTTGTTCTCATTTTGCCCTGCCAGCAATGGATCAGGCACCTCGGAAGATCTGTTCTGGAAACTTGATGCCCTACAGACCTTCATTCGGGATTTGCACTGGCCTGAGGAGGAGTTTGGAAAACACTTAGAGCAACGCTTGAAGCTTATGGCGAGTGACATGATCGAGTCCTGCGTGAAAAGGTATGTGCCCATGAGCGAACTAGTCATGTTTCTCATAGGAGCTCACAGGATGCAATGGTTTTTTCTGTCTTATTACCAGTGACGCTTTACTTCAACCACCATTTATTAGTGACGCCAGCTCACGTCTGCCCGGCGCAGACGTGGTGGAAAGCCACCCTATTGCTGAGAATTGTAGACTCTCCCAAGCAAGCAAGCCTCTATTGAGACTCTGGAGAGTGCATATTCACAGTAAGGCAATAAATCACCCATTCTTTCAAGCTTTGTAGGTAGCTACTTATTTTCCATGCCACACATGAGGTCAGGTCTTTGTAAATCCCAGCAGCCACCTAAAAAACACAGATCCATGAAAAACAAGCAAAAAAGTGATCCCAAAAAGGGAATAGTGTGTAGCTTGGCACACAGGTTTCACATCTGCCGCTGACTGAGAAAAGCTGTTCTGTCATCAGCCATAGGATATTCACCTGCAGATCTTCCAAAACAGGGAGATTTCTTTAAAAAACTTTGACATACAGGCAGCTGTCATTTTGAAAGCAAATGTTGAGATTAAATTTCTAACCTTTCCACAGTAATTTGTGTCCATTTGGCATCAGAGGCGATGAGGCAGGAAGAAGAAATGAACTTTGCATTCCATTGTGCAGAAATTAATAGACAAAGAGACGAACCAAAGGAAAAATGGGTGCCAAATACAGCTGGTACATGCTAATATTAGCTGCAATGTGTGATGTGGCTGTTCTGTACCACAATTGCCTGGCCACTCTGCGAGTGTGAGCGTGGCATTTATTGTTCGCACGTTCCTCACAGCCTGGATGTACAACGTCACCGTAGGAGAAGGCACATTCGGTCCCCGAGATGTAGGCAGGAGACTTGCCTGCTGGAAGGCAGACAGCTCAAGGCTTGCTCTCTCACCATTCTGGAATAAACCCCAGTGCATTTTAAGTGCAATGAGCTGGTCGCGATGTCTTTGGCATCGAGCAAGTCCCCCTTTATTGCAGCAGCTCCTCTTTGGTCCTTTGGCTGGCACGAACGCTGAGCTCCAGTTGTCCTCCAGTTGTCAGGCTGCCCTTTAGGAGCAAATCCAGTGCTGGAGCCCTGTTCTCTGCTCTGCCCCAGCACCACCAGCAAAACACTTCTTTTCTTTTTTTTTTTTTTTTTTTAAATTGGAACCGGGGCATCTTTGCTGCACCTGCAGTGCAGTTATAGCTGCCATGATCTATAGAAATCAGACCAGGTTAGCTCAGCTGAGATAACTGGGAAAAATATGCAAGTCTCCAGGTACATCTGAAGAAGGGCTTGTGTGCCTGAAAGCCAGGGTTTTTTTCCAACTGCTTCAACCTTTCTACAAATATGTTGCCCCTCTGTAAAAACCTGGCCCAGCTTGTAATGGTATGACTATATATAATGGTTCTGAGCATAAGTAAGTAGGAACATGCTCATCTCTGCAAGGAGATGGAAAATCCCAGTCACTTTGGGTCCTTTCAGTAATTATCAAGATTCTAGTCCCCGAGTCCAGGCTAAATCTGGCACTGGTAATTAAATCAGTTCAAATGCCACTGCTGATGTAAACCAATATGCTGCCTTCCCTATTTATATCACCTGCAAACAGGGCCTGGCTAAGGTTTCTTTAGCAATTTCAGTTTGACACAACATTTTTCTTCGCGTCTGTCTCTGAACTGTTGAATACCATGGAGGAGCCACCCCGCCTTCCGCACTTGGTTGTGTTTCGGTGCTGTCAGGAAAGCAGCCCTTGCAAGGAAGGCCCGTTTCCCTAATAAATCTGGGCAGGAGGACCTACCTACCAGCTCAGATCTGATCCCGAGAACGGGAGTTTCACATTTATAAATGAGTTTTCATTTGCATAACCCTTGGGGGATCGTTCAAGATCAGAGTTATTCCTGAGCTGCAGCTGATATTATTTGTTATTTCTAAATTGAAGCTCCTATGTTAATTTGTTGGCAGATTTTGTCTGATGTGATAATTGTTCTGTGTTAGGTTAGAGTAGTGAAGTACCTCTGGAATCTGCAGAGGGCCTCCAAAGAAAGGCAAAGCAATGCCCACCGTACTGCAGAGTATTCCCCATGTTAGAGTCAAAAATGCCTTGGTATTTTAAAATAAGACATGGGATCAAATTCTGTAGTCCTTGGCCCAACAAAGCTGTTGGTGTAACACAGTTTGTAACTGCCAGGGATGTCGAATTTGAGCTCAGTGAAACCTCAGGAGAGCAGAGAGGTGCGGGCTCCTGCGATGCGTGTGCGTGTGTTCGTACACATATGCACGACTGCGCCCAGGCACACTTTGCAGACGTATTCTCATGAATATGTATGGTTCAGGGAAACCAATTCTATAAACTTACGAGACAATTAGGAACTTTCAGCGAGCAAATACAATCATGTAGACCTAAAAATGCAATGAGCTGGTAATGTCCTTTCAGTCAAGCAGTGAACGAGCTTCTGTTATCTGTAGTTGATATCGTGGAGCAATAGGAGCTTCCTTTAATGGGTCAGGCTTGCCTTTTGTCTGGTTATAAATCAGCTAATGTAACCAAATTGTAGGTGTACCTTGACACTGCTGTTTGTAACATCATCACACTGTTTATCAAGCATGAGAAAGTCATAGTTTCCCTGAAACGGTTGCACACTTTATAAATAGTGTGTATTACGGGAAGTGGGTTTCTTTCTAAACTGGAAAATCGTTTTTAGTAAAGACACATTTGTAACAATTACAGTGCAACACTCCCAGCAGCATTCGGCTTTCTGGTTTCTCGAATTCTTCTCAGTATTGTTTCACATCATTATTACTAGCCTCAGTATGTTTAAAAGCAACTGAAACATCTTTTTCTACTTTCCTTAACAGAACCAGGATTGCATTTGAAGTAAAGCTGCAGAAAACCAGCCGATCAACAGATTTCCGAGTCCCTCAATCAATATGCACCATGTTTAATGTCATGGTGGATGCCAAAGCTCAATCAACAAAGCTTTGCAGTATGGAAATGGGCCAGGAGGTAAAAATCCAGGTTCTTCCTTTCACAGCTTTTAAAGGCAATGTCATGAAATTTCGTGTCTCCTGTTGTTCTAGTTTCAGAGACGGTATATCAGGTGTGGATTTAGCCTTCTACACAGAGTGTGCAGATGAATATGCAGGGGGTTGCTCTCAAATAAATCTAATGAATACAAACATTTGGAATCCCTGTAACTTAGTGTGGCTTTTTGCAAGGACTGCGGTATGCATAAGGTATCTCTTAAGCTTGGTTGATGCATCATGACCATATATATCGAGTCATTAACTGCACCTTGGAGCCAGGTGTCAGCAACACACTTTCTGTGTATGACTACTTTCTGTAGGCAAACATAAGGAAAAGAGAAGTGCCAAGTTGTTGCTGTGATGCTTGTAAGGAAAAAAAAAAAAAAACACCACACCAAAACACCAAAATAGATCGCTTCCAAAAGCAGATTGAAATTCCAGCTGCTGTGACTTCCCTGAGTATTGGCTGTAACCAGCACACTTGATGATCCTGGATTTCCAGGTTCTTAATGACTCAAGTTTCCCAACAACAAATCTGTTTTAATTAATTGCTGGTATTTTCTTTCTTCTGAAGCCATAGTTGCAGGTTGAAGTTTCTGTGAATTAATCTGTGAATTAGAAAGACATGGTAAATTGGACTAGATTAAATGCATCATAGTGATCATTTTGCTACAGTGGCTTCAAGCCAAATTAAATATTCATATACCAGCATAGAATAAATTCACAAATACTGTTTGGTTCTCCTATCCTGCTGCTTGTCAGCACTTCCTTGTCAGCAGATAAGCCCTTTTGCTACAGGTCAGATTTTGCAGTGAATCACTGCAAGTCCTTGGGGTTTTTTTTCAGTTGTTTACCTCACCCTGTTCATCTGAGAGGACTTGCTCCAAAGCCACTGGATGCAGCAGGGATCCTTGCCCTGATGTCAGTGGTGTTTGGATCAGATCCAGCTGTTCTTTTTATTTTTCTTAGACATGTTTCAGTTATGACATTTTATTTGTGACGGTTTCATACTGCTCGTCATCAGGTTCTTCCCTTGTCCTCCAGGTCAGCTGAGGCAGATCTTGAGTGGGCTTTTGTTGTCCAAGCCTGGACATGAACTTCTCTACCATTTTCTGTTCCATATTCACGCCCATTTATCTCCCCAAATCCCTCAGCCTGCAGCTGCTGCCCTGGCAATGCCCCGTCAGCCAGGAAGGGCCATGGATGGATCAAACCCGTGTGCATTACACTAGTACAGTCCCTGGGGATGGGGGTGTTTTGGAGATCAAGCAGACTCCGGTATCATGACAGAGCAAGCTCATTGCATTCGTAAAACTGTCAGGTTAAGTGTTCAGATGGCACGAGACTGATAACATCAGCCGCATCTGGACGTAGCATGACCAGGCACTTACTGCACCTTTTCGTGCTAACTTGCGATGCTCGCTGCTTGCTACGGTTTCCTCCGAATTGTGAGCGTCAGTCACAGTGCACGTTCGGCCCGAGTCAGACTGCAAGCGAGAGGGGAGCAGGCGACAGCGCGGTTGTTTCTCTGCTGTTCTCCGCTGCAGCGGGGATCAGCTCTGCAAATCTGCCTGTGCCGCTTCAAGAAGGTGTTTGGTACGGCAGCTCGGAGACAGCCTGACTCCTGTGGCAAGCAGCAGTTGCTGGGGCATGAGGTTTTTAACAGATAGCTGAACTAACAGACCTGTAAAGCCGATGTAAATTATCGGTGCATAAGTTACCATTTAGGGCTGCAGTATTTCATACACCCTCCCTTTTTTCTTTTCTTTCTTATAATGAGTGCTCCTACCTCCCCCTCCATTTGCTCGTGCCACTCTGTATTTTGGCTGCCTCCATCTCCTTTCCTTGAAGCTGTCTAAACCTGTGCGCTGAGATGGTTGTGCTGTGGGGGGTAAAAGTTAAGATAGAGGTCTCTCGTTACAGCCCACGAGGGGAGGACAAAATGCCACCCCGCCTCTTCCACTCCCCGGCGGAAACGGTGAGACAGTCAGATAGACAGCAGAGGGATGAGAAACCGGGTTTCGAGCCTGTGTCTTCCTCCGTAATTCGGGGAGCTGGTTCCGTGCATCGTTGAGTCCCTCTGTCCCCCCATTCCCGGTGCGTGGCCGCCAGCAGCCCTGGCAGGGAGGGATGGACAGGGAGGGAAGGACAGACACTCCTCGCTGACAGGACCCTCCCTCAGTGCCGCAGCTGCCGCGTGGCTCCTAAAATACATGGTCCCTTTGCAGACAGGTCAAAAGCAGCAAGAAGGGCTCAGATTGCCCGCGGCGTTCATGCAGGGACGTTTGCCCAGACCTAGCCGGAGAAGGCATTTTGACTGGAAACAAACCAGTGATTTTTCTGACGGTCCAAGCTGTGCGTGGGCAGAGACTCTCCCGACACATTATTTGACCTCACTCCTGCGGTTTCCCTCCCACCCCAAAGGCCTTCCCTGTAAGACTACCTTCGGCTACACTCACTTTAACGGGTAACTTGAATGCATTTTGCGAGCATTACCCTGTGAAACAAACACCCATCATTTCATTTCCATTTCCCTGTCTCTAAAGGCAGCTGTTAAAACATTTGGTAAACATACTTTACCATCTTAAATATTTATTTTTCCTCTGAATTTTTAATACATCTAAGGGGATAAATGTATGTATTAAATGTTTCTCAGTTGGTCTAGTATGTTTCTATTTAATATCTAAGGTCAGATGGTCCTTAGAGAAATACAACGTACACACAATCTGTTACATGACAAGGCAAGATACTCATCACATAAAGTCAAGTTGAATCATTGTAGTGCACTGATTATGGATTGTAATAATTGAGCTAATAGAAAGCTGCGATGAACTCGATCGAAAGCGGGGGCTATGCTGGGTAAAGCAAACCAGTTATGTGATCTTTAACCTCAGGCGTTTTCATAAGAAATGAAGAAGGAGCTGTTAGAAACGCTGGTTTACGAGCCAGGCGTCTGTGAAAGCAGCACCAGGCAGTCGTTTTCCAAACCGCCGCCTTCTCCGACCCCGTCCTGGTCAGGACTCGTCTTCCCGAGGTGGAGCTGGGGCTGCAGCGCGGGCAGCGCAGGCTGCAGTCGCTGCGGCTGCCCGGGGCAGGACCCGTGGCCTCGCGGGCCCTATTCTGCACGGTCACTGACCCTGGCACTGGCTTCCAGTCCGCCTCAGGGACCGTGGCCGCGACGGGAATGAGCGATCAGGGTGCTGCGACTCCGCCTTGGTGCGTGCACAGGGTCCTCTCCTGCTCTCAGAGCTGCGGTTTTATTCCATCAGGGCTCTTACTTGCTTTTTAAACAAGCTTTCAGTTGAAAAATGCATTGGTCAGTGCATTTCACAGTGTATTGTTTTGCACGTAGCTAGCCATTTTTGAGTTAAAACGCCTGACTTACCCGATGAAAGCACTTAGCTAAATCCTCAGTTGCGAGGTCTTCCACTCACACAGAAGACGCAGTTGCAGAAGGAGAATGTCATGGGGAAGACACCCTCAATACACGCACAACCCCTTCTTCATCTCCCTTAGGAGGTCCTGGCTGCGTGTGCCACGGACGTCAGCAGCTCCTACCCGTACCCAGCTGTCACGGGTCCCGGTCACCCCGCAGCTGCACCTCCGGCCGTGCTGGGAATGGCCGGGTCAGTCCTGGGAGCTGATAAGGGCTAACTCTGCGTTAAACAGATTAATCATAACTATGATCCCATAAGGGACTCGTGTATGTCTTGACCTGCAAAGCAGGACATGGAAACGGGAACTGCAAATGCAAATATCACTTGCTTCTTCGTGCCTGTTTTTCCCTCCGAGCGGGCCCAGCAGATCGCAGCCCGTGGCGTGGCAGTGCCAGCCTGCCCTCCCGCCTGGGTGAGGCTCTGAGTGACCCCAGCCAGGACTTTGGCTGGGGTGTGCTGCACCTCGTACCCCTGCCCTGCCTGCCCTGCCCTCGCCCCTCAGGCGCGTCCTCCCTGGTGAAGGGTGTGCAGCTGCCCCGATGCTGAACCCTGCCTCTCGACAGCCGGTTGCCTTCCTCTTCGGAGCGAAATAAAACCAGAAGAGACTGTCAGCACTTAAGTACAGTCTGGTCCCTTCCCCCTGTTTTACTGCCTGCAAATACTGCAGGTAGCGATCTCTGATATTTCAGTGAAAAGAGGTTTTGATCATGTTTCATTTTCCATTGCTTATTTTTTCTGTGCATGATGCCGTTGTTCTCATACGTCTGCTTTTTTAAAAGATTTTGGTTTATTTATTGCTTATGTTCATATGTTCTTTTTCCTGTCTTTTGCACTTTCCTCTTTATTTCTGTCCCCAATGATCTGAAAAGTTTGCTAAAGAGTGGGTAAGTGTGTCCTACTTTTATTTTCTTTTTTCCAGATCCCTGTATTAATATGTTACTGTCATAGAAAAAAATCCCCAAACTGTAAAGCAGTTCAGAGACTACCAATCAGACACTGAGACCAACATCGAGCATTTGTAAAGCCCTCGCAGTCTTCCTTCCCAAAGTCTGATTAGTATTTAAAGCAGATTTGTCTCTTTCAATGTGATTTGATGTTAACATTTTAAAACAATATTAATGCCAAGTGGTAATGAATATAGTGACTAGCACCAGTGCTTGAAATGTTTGACTGAAAAATCAAATGTTTTGTGTTGGAAAGCAGTCATAATCAGTATTTTCTCAGTCCATTGAAAATAAGAATATACTGTATGTTTTCACTAATTAAATCTTGTATTGGAAACAGGTCTTTTCTAAATTAGTAGAAGACTGTATTTTAGTACCTATTCTAGCCATATTGCAGCCGATTGCATCAGAGCTCCCAAGCTAAGCAAGGTTTGGCATGTGCAGCAACTGGGTTGAAGGCTCAGAAACGCTGGTGCTGCAGGCACGGGCGTTGGTCAGCCGGTTCTGAGCTAGTGCCACGGGATCTGCTGACGCCCAGGGCTCGGGGCGGCACTGCCTGCTGGCTCTGCACCGGACAGAAAGACTCAGCTTGGTTTGCTGGTGCAGCAAATCCTCCCCACTCGCCTTCCGAGGGCTGTGTGGTTCGCAGCGCCCTAGGCAAGGGCTGCCCGTTTCCCTCCGGCGGCAGGCGTAGCTCGTTGTCAGGCGCGATCCACGTGCAAAGGCAAGAGGATAATGCCTGCAGAGCTGAAGCAAAAGGACTTCAGGGTCTCTAGGAGCACTGGGTGCTGGTGCTCTCAGGGACGGCAAAGCCTCCCCTCCGACATCTGTGTGTGGCTCCCGGAGCAGCGGGCACACAGAAGAGGGCAGGGTTTGCCCATGCTTCACAACCTGATGTAAGATTCTCCTGAATTCAAGGTCTCTCCTGCAAGCGTAAGTAATCGCTGGCCCGCTGTAGTGGAGCACAGGGTAATAAGCTGCATCATTCTTTGGTCTAATGCTGCATATTGTGGTTTACCAAGGGAAGAGGCTGACAACCGTAGAGCTCTTGCCTGTGATCAATGCTAATATTTTCTTCCCCCTCTCCTTTTATTTTTCTTTAGCACCAGTACCATTCAAAAATAGATGAACTAATTGAGGAAACCGTCAAAGAAATGATAACACTCCTAGTGGCAAAGGTAACCTTCGACTTCAGGTGAAGTGATTCACTGTTAACATTGCATTTTTAATATGTGCGTTTCCATTAAAATGTGACACATTAAGATGTTGAATTGGCTTCTTGTTTCTCACAGGCAAGATCATACATCTCCCAGTCCTTTCATGGTGACTCTTTGATGATTAGGAACTGCGTGAGATGTAATACGCTGCTAGCAGGATTACCACACTGGGCCAGAAGTGGTTTTAAGGAATGGGTGTTATGTTAATGGGGTAACACCCCATGGTCAGCATCACCCCACGGCACTGAGGGTGGCTGCAGTCAGGGGGTGGCACTGCTAAATGCTGCTGCGTAGACGTTGGGGTGGCACGCAGAGGTGGTCACCACTCCTACGCATAAGGTTGCGTGGACAAAATAACTCGTCTTGTGCAAGATCGCCATATGCTCTTCTAAGAATTTAATTTAGAGGTGACAGTAGTGGAAATTACATTCCAAAATGTCAGGTTTAATTGTTTGGAAATTGTTTTTCATCAGAGTTGGCTCCTCTAGCTCAGCTGCCAGCATTTCCCCTGGGTTGTTGTGTAGGTCTGGTGTGTTGCGCTAACACAGAGGGGAATTGGTACGTCGGGAAAAAGATGGTGGGGTGTGTTTTCCTCTAGTTTCAAACTTTCTGAGAACAAGTCATCCCTATTATACAGTGGAGACCTTTAAACATAATCCGCCAACATATGCCAGTTCGATTCTTCTGCAAGAATACCCAGCTAGCTGCGTGTTCGACACTGCGTACTGGGAGCAGGAACCACCGGCTTCCCCATCCGGAGAGGCTGTGCTGGCTTCCCTGCGTGCTGCACCCACCTCCTGTCCCCAGCATCACCCACGACAGCGGGGGGTGATTCCCACCCAGTGAGAGGTGGACCATGTAGCACCCGAAAGGCAATGCTCCTTTCTCCCCCCGCCCCAACCCGCTGTGCTCGGGCACAGGTCATCCGTTCCTTTGGCAATGCTGGGAGCTCCACTGGCTGCTTTGAAGCTGATGCTGATTTTTACGCCCTTGTTCAATTATTAAAAATAATTGCAGTATTTTTTGTCTTCATAGTTTGTCACCATTTTGGAAGGAGTCTTGGCCAAACTGTCTAGATACGATGAAGGAACTTTGTTTTCTTCTTTCCTGTCATTTACTGTAAGTACAGACAATATTTTCCTTTCTTCTTTGTTTTTCTTCCTGAGTTTTAGTCTCTTGCTCTCCCAGGACTAGATCAGCTGCATAATAATTCTGCCATTCTGTGATGTTTGAACTCTAACCCCACATGAATAGACAAACAATGCGTATGCAGGTATACAGTACATAAACACCCGAGATGCACAGACCATCGTATTGTAGCACAGAGTAAAGCCATCTCCAGTCATCATTCAGGTTGGCGTAGTTTATTCTCTTGAGGATGCATACGAAGATGAAAAAAAAATCATTGCACTGTACATGCGATTTCCCTAACTAAAGAAGTTGCTTCGTTGCCACCTTGCATGATGGGTGTGTTCCTCTCAGTCTTCTGGCCATAACAGTGATCATCTTAAGTAGTAAAAAACAAAATAAGGGAGATCTACGGAGTGCCTTTGTGTTTCTAAAAGAGAACAAAGTAGGGGAAATGTCATAAGGTTACGCAGCACAAGGTGCCTCTGATGCCACATTTCTCCCTAACATCGCAGAACCAATCCACAGCTCATCATATTGTCTATTTCCTAGAAAGGTATAGGACAAGAATAATATCTATGCAAAATTGGCCTCAGTCTCCAGCAAGGGTTTAGCAATCTGAGCTGTATTCCAGAAAAATGTTGTGACCACTTCTTAGGACAAACACATAGCAGCTGATTTCCAAAGGTCTTCTGAAAATGCACGCCACAAAGTTTACAAGAGTGTCTCTTTGCAAGCGTGGCTTCTCTTATCTCAGCTCACAGACAGGTGTGCACCCAAATGCATGTGTCTGGGGTTGCTTGGAAAGTTGCATTAAAGTTTTCACCCACCGTCCCCTTTTCCTGCCTGTGCAGCCTGTCCTGCGCTCACTTGTTTGTGGAGACTGAGCAGGAGGCAGAAGGCACTGCTCTGCAGACTGGGAAGGCTTTCCAAAATCTCATTCAGAAGTTGTCTTAGCTACTTCCAGTTGTCTGTTGTTTGCTGCTCTTGGGCCCTTTTTGCTGAGCTTGAGGCAGTTTTGTAGGATGTGTTTGGAAACGGGTGTGGATGTAGGAAGGCAAGGAGGCAAGAAACTCCGTTCATGGGCAGCTGTGTGCAGACAAAGTCTGGCAGCTCATTTAAACCACCACGGGGTTCAAACTAAGCATCCTTACCTTTCAGGTGTGCTGGAGGCACTTTGTTCTTCGGAGAAGGAGAGGAAGGGAGGGTGTCCCACTCACTGCCCCGCAATGCAGCTCCTCTCCCAGGGTAGCCCCTGCGTGGTTACAGCCCCGGGGCCGTGCTCGTCCCTGCTCGGGGGGGATGCAGGGCATGGCTTGGGGTGGAGACCTTCCCTCGTTCCCGTGCTGCGGAGGGTTAGGAGACGCTCGCGTGCCAGCAGCAGAGGACGTGGAGGCGGCAGCTTTCCAGGCATCGGAAGTACCAGCATCAGCCTGGGTAGACAGTGTAATGTGCAGCCCTTCCTTCTCCGTGAATCCAAGCTGTTCCTCGGTTGATGCTTCGCTGCTCCCACCACGTCCTACTGTTTACGCTGCGGAGTGCTGCTCCCTTCAACTGCTGAGCGAACCCCCCCCGGCCGCGCTTGGTCTGTGGGCGCCCGTGAGGAGGCAGCACGTAGGTGCGTGGGGTTCAAGCATCCTCACGCTGCTGCTCCTCGGACACTTACTGACAATTAACTGCCCCAGCAGCAGCAAAACAGTCTGTCCCGCTCCGATGGCCCTGCAGCCTTTGAACGTGGCCCCATAGCTTCAGTTTCCTGAGCTTCCAGCCGGGAAGGGATGTGCATCCAAATAGTTACTGTGTCTGGTGTGTACACGTCCCCAGGAAGGTGCTGAGCCCTCAACCCCAGCGAGGAGGCCGGGCGCACTGCAGAGGAGCAGGGTTGCTCCTTTCCAGGCAAGGAACGTCTCTCGCTGTGGCCTGCTTGTTTGCTGGGAGCCACTGGGCAGCACCAGCCCCAAGAGGAGGCTGAGGAACAGCCCTGACCCCTTTGGCACTGGGCTTAGAAAGTCTGCCTTCCCTGCAGTAGTAATGTGATTTGCTGTGTTTAGTCTTTGCAACGATAAATAGAGAAACTCTCTCTTGTTACAGCATGCTTGCACCACCTCCCACGTTTTCCCTGTCTGAACAAATACAACGAAGTGTGATGGTCCAAGCCGCTGAGCTCTAGAAAGCATTAGTCTCCCACCCCCTTCCACCGACTTCTTTCATCGCGTGTTTTCCAGGCGCTCTGCAAGTGACATGTAATCGGGGGTCTTGTGACAGACAGTTTTATCACCTAGTAGGATATCCTCATTTCCAATTCTTGCCTCGAAATTCAAGATAAAATTAATGCATCTGTTGTCCTAATAAATTCTCACTAGCCACTTCTCCTTGCAGAGCACTTTGAGAGGAAAACACCCTTCTAAATTTGGCCAGACTTTTTTTTCTTCTGTTTGTTGCTACATTTAAGTGCATCTCGGCGGCAGGAGCCCAGGCCCTGGCTGGGCGTCTGCATGTGCAGATCCACTGAGTCACAGGAATGACAGCTGCTAAAATTCCCTTTAATCTGGATGGCCTCTGTAGGCGGAGAATTACACCTACGGTAATTACAACTAAAGACTGCATATTACCCAAGGGAGACAGAAGTAAAAGATCTTATTTTTGTTCTGCGCAAAATTTGTATGGTAAACTGAGACGTTTCATGGCAAAGTCACATACTTTGTGAAAAACGGCAGCCTAGCAAAAATCACACAACATCCGGCAGTTTGGAAATTTCACTAAATGTAGCCAAATCTGAGTTTAAAGAAAAACAAGTCATTATTCTGATTAAAGGGGAGTGGGCAGGAGAAGAAGCTCAGTTTTTTTGTGGGTGGAGGGGGGAGATCGCAGGAAGCTGACTGAGTTATTCTTGTCGCGTCTTGGCTTTGGAGAAGAAGGTAGTTTGAGACAGTGGTGCTAAGCTGGACCTAAGAGTGCTAAATCCACGCTCAGATCGCAGGTTTCCTGGGGTGCCGCTGCATTACTTCATGCCCTGTGTGATATTTGAAGACACAGGTGCATGGCACGGTGCAGCCCTGAGCGTGGACCCCGGTTTGAATTCTGCAGGCCATCAAGCCGCATCGTTTTCCGAGCTTTCCTCCCGGTTGTTCAGCTTTGTTGCTCAGAAAAAGAGCTTGTTTGGAGCCAGCTTGGGCAGCCCTGCCAGCGGCTGCTCCACGCCGGCGTGGGTGTGCCGTGACTGCCTGCTCCTCCGGAGCTGCAGCCGTTGGCCCGGCTCCAGCTGCCTTCACGCATGGAGGCTGGGGCTCCTCCGCTCCCGGTCGGCAGGAGCAAGGGGTAGCGCTTCGCTACCTCCCAAGAAAGTTGTGAGGACAAAGCAGTGAAAGGGCGAGGTGTCCAGACGGCCAGCTGGAAAGGGGAGTACCTGGAGGAGAGACAAGCGTTGGCTCTTCGCTGGGAGCGAGGGTTTGGCGCTGATTTTGCTACCTCCTTCCTAAACTTGTGCGCTGGGACGTTCCCCGTCCCCCTCCATCCCCTCCGACAGCCAGACCCCGGGTCGCATCGCGGCGGCAGGCGCTCGGCACCCTCCTCCCGCCCTTCCCTCGGTTCTTGTCCCCCGGCTCGGCAGCCCGGGCGCTGCCAGTACTTGCAGCGTTCACCTCGGCAATTACCACCAGTCTGGTCTTTTGTATCGCCTCATTGTGCTTAATTATGCACCCCCCACACACACCATATGAGTGCTTCCACCCACTCTCACATTCTGTCTCACACATACATTCATTCTCTCATTCGGGACACATAATTTATTCATCCCAAGATGCAACTGTGTGCGTGTTATATTTAGGCTGTTTTAATGGTAGCTTTAGAAATATTTAAAAGCAGGTGAGCTTTTACACCCAAACAAAGATGGCCGGCAACGCTTACCCTAATTAAAAGCAGAAGCGTTGTGGAAAATCCCAGCCGTACTCTTTCTAGACACGGTGCCTTATGCTACAGTGGGAAAAAGGTCTCTCTGGCCAGCTGGGCGCTGCTCAGTTGGAGAAGTTGGCCCTGGCATTGGGGGCCACCTCGCCAGGCAATGTGCACCCAGCTGTGTGGCACACTGGAGACAAAGCAAATTTGGGGTCTTGCAGCCTCCGCCGGCTTGTGAGGACACCGCAGAGTGCAGTGTCCACCCTCTGATACCCTCCGTCAAATAACATCTTTTAAAAGAGGGGAAAAATCATAGGAAACTAACGTAGCTGTTTGGAGACTGGGAAGCAGAAGAGCTTTGGGGCACTTCTCCGTCGCGTGGCACGAGCACGCTGCTCCGACACGGTCTGCGAGCTCCTGCCAGCATCAGGGCCAGCAAAAAAGGGGGAAAATAATGCCCCAGGCAAGGCCGGGGGAAGCACACTGCGTGTGGGACTATGGGCAAGGGGCAAACCGAGGGTCCTCTGGGCACTTTCCACTGGCCACCCTGGTGCAGGCGCCTGCCAGCCCCGCTGTGCTGTTGTGCCCACCCTGCCGGGGGGCTCTCGCGGTCCCCGGGATGCAGGTCCCGACGGGAGAGGCATGCGCTGCCTTCAGAGACACGTGGCATCGGGCGGAGAATGAGGCCTCCAAAGAAAATAACGATGTCTACTTACGAACCCCATCTTCCCCCGCTCGCAGAAGTAGAAGAGGGAGAAGCACAACTCCCACACTATCATCTGTTGCTATTAGAGCTTTAGCAGCAGTAAAGTTACCTCTCCAAAAAAAACAACAACAAAAATACCGCCCTTGTCTATTCTTTTAGACAGGAAATGTAGTTTTTATCACCCCTTTTCCCTCACTCAGCATGACGTCGTCCCGCGTCTTGGCTGGAGAAGCTCTTACAGGTGTTTAAAGAAAAAGCGAAGGCTGAAAACGTACTGATGGTGTAAACTCTCTTCTTGTTCCTTTTACAGGTGAAGGCTGCTTCCAAATACGTGGATGTACCCGTAAGCACAATTTAAACAACTTCTGTCATACTAATTTGCATCATGCTTTGGTTTATGGCATGTGTAGCAACCCACGTTATGCATTAACAGCCAAGATTGAACCATGGGCCTTCACACTTCTAACATTTGAACTGGAAAGAATATCTCTATGACATTAATAATGAGCAGTTACCCTCTTATGGAGACCTACAAGGCTGTTTAGGCAATAATTTGCAGATGGTGTCAAAAAGGTACCATATTTATGCAATTGGCTTGAATCACATTTAAAAAAAAATGGGAGCAGTGCATTCTGTTAATTCTTCATTTGGACTTGTACAAATACAGTATAATTTCCAAACAAAAAGGTCCAGACATGTTAGAACTGAGCCAACACACATCTAACACATTAGCTAATCTATTTTATTTTTGTTCTTCTAATTGTTGGTTTATTTTACTCTTTCGGAAAATGACTTTTTTATTACTTTGGGGAAATGGTGATGAGCTAGCAACATGTGTTTGGGAAATTGTTAATGAAAATAATTTTTTCCATTTTTCTGTAATTGGTATAGGAAAACTGTACATCGTCTCCTCTAATTAGACCTTGATTCATAAGGAGAAGAGCCCTTAACATTCTTAGAGCACTTGACTTGCCAGGAATTTACATTTAAATTGAGTTGAAGTGTAATATATGAATGTTGGCTGGAATAAGGGGTTACTGTAACATTTACAAGCAGAGGGATCCTGAGCAATTACAAATGAAAAAATGTAGATCTTAGTATACCACACCAAATCCTGCGTTCAGTTAGAATGGGCAGTGTAAATGAAGAATAACTCAGTTGAGTTTGATGACCTGTATGTATAAGGTATACATGTACATTTAGCGTGGATGCAGTTGCTCTGCATGCTCTCACATGGCAATGTGATAAATTTATCAGACATCTTGGACCACACCGTCTGCATTCGGTGTTTCCATCCCTTTAGCCCAAAAGAAACCTTTCCTACCAAATTGCCATATCTTTAGCCCAACATGGGGAAGACAAACTCTTGCACAGTAAGAAGTCTTGCTTGGTTTAAAATAGCCCAGTGCTGAGATCGGCATCCTGTTGTCTTGGAGTAATAGAAACAAGATATTGAGAGCATTAGAGAGAGGGTCTCAAAATTCATTTCTAGCCCTAGAAAATATGGAGATCCTTCAGCTGAAATTCCTAGTTGTTTGAGTGCATCTTAAATATTTAGTCATCGTGAATTTGAGCACCGAACGCTTATTTTAAGTAACTTTTAGGGCAAAGCGTGGCCTTCTCTGAGGCCTCTGTGTTCCTGGAAAGTAAAGCATCTCCAGGGATGTGGTCTTCATGAAATGCTGTATAACCCTTTCAAGCTTTTCCAAAAGCATTGTACCTGGGACACCCTTGGGAGGTCCGCAGCATCACGGCCGTGCAGGAGGAGCGAGGCTCTGCTCCTGTCCTCGGCGCCAGTTGGACGCTCCAGTTCTTTGTGTAAAATAGAGCACAGATCATTCATCTGAGTTATTTTTTGGTTGTTTCCCCACCTTCCCCTGGAAACGCAGCCATGTAACAACGGCTTCCTTGACAGCCCCCAAATTTTTGATGAAATCAACCACCAGCCCTGCACAGCTCCCAGACCTTTGCGGGAGGGTGCCCCATGGTCCATAAGCCACTGCCTTTCCGGGGGAAGGAGAAAGAAAAACCTGTTTGACTAGAGGACAGAGGGAAAATCCTGAAAACCGTTGGTTAAATCTAATTCCGCAAACGCTGTTGCAATTGTCTGGGTACAAACCAATCCGTTTAATGCCACCTTGAAATGGGCACAATCGGCATGCTGAAAATTGCTTGAAAGTGTAACACTTGACTACTGCCACATTTGTGTTGTCCTCATTGTTTTTCAAATTAATACCTTGTCATTGTTGCAGTAGGTGTTAAGAAATGTTACTGGCTTCCCAAGGGCCAAGCAGTGGCCCTTTGCTTGATAATTGTTTGCTTTGTATTAAAAAACTCCCTTCCTACTGCTTTCCAAACTGTCCTCATTTTCACCCTGGAAATTACACAGATGTGTTAACTAACTTCAATTTACAGCGGCTGACAATCGTATCTTGCAGAGAAATGATACTCTGTGATCTGAGGTAAATCACAGTAATGGAAACTAATGACACTAGTTATTAACAAACTTACAATGTGCCATGGAAATTTAAGATTTTGTGGCAGCTCTTGTAATGACTCATGTTACAGTATTTTAATGGGTTTCCTTTGAGGTAAGTTTGATTCCAATATATCAAGCAACGTGAACTCGAACGGGATTTTTTTTTTCAAGTATTTTCCCATTCACCTGCTTCCGTTCCCATTTTCTTTAGAGAAACGCTGTTGTCCCCCAAATCTCACACACTTGTAGGTTACTGTTTAAAATCGGTTGAATTCTGCAGAGAGCTGTAGAGATGTGACAGCCCAGGCAGGCTTCCCGCAGTTTAGCAGCATCTTAAACATTCATGTAGACATACATTCCCTGACTTACCATTTACCCAGTTTATTCTTAAGAGCAGCACTAGATGTGAGCTAAAGTCAGGAGTCTAAACAGAAAAAGAAAGGTGATTTGGGGATGCCCCCTGCCACACCAGCTGCTTACTGCACGCATCCTCACTCCAGAGAGGAAGAACCAAGAGCCCAGCTCCGGCTGTTAGCTTTCTACCTTCAGAAACCAGAGGGCTTGCGTAGAGAAGACGACCCAAGAAAACAACAAATCCGCAGCCCAGCTTGCTGGTTCACTCGTTAGGTCAACAGCACCAAAGGTAGCAAGACAACTTCCCGGCGTCGGTATGTCGAGGAAGAGGTTTATTCCTCTGACCGGCTTCGCTCTAGGTGAAAGAAGAGAAAGAGCAAGTGTCTTTGCATGATCTTGTGCTGCACGCAGTATTTTGCTGGGCACAGGGGACAAAGCAGCGGGACTCGGTGTCCGTCAGGTAAGGAAAGGGCGAACTGCAGGAGGACAGCAGGAGATGGAGGAGAAGGAAAAGCAGCGACGAGGCTACACAGAGGAGCTGCCCCCTGCGCCGCTATTCATGCTTCTCTCTCTCTCTCTCTCTCTTCTTCTCTTCCCCCATGCAGAAGCCGGGGATGGATGTTGCTGATGCCTATGTGACATTTGTCCGCCACTCTCAGGATGTCCTGCGTGATAAGGTCAATGAGGAGATGTATATAGAAAGGTTATTTGATGTAAGTAAATGCCTTCTCCTCCTTGGACACCAAGCAGGAGAGACCCAAAATGTGACAAAATAAGACAGGAGGATAAGTCACATTTTGAGAAAATTTATTGGTTATAGCTTTAAAAAATAAATAAATCTTTCCTTTCTTTCTGACTAAGGCTCGTATCTGCTCTCTGCCTGCTTTAAATCTTTACTCTAGTCTACTGTGTCTTGGTCTGTCTGTGCGTGGATTTTAAGGGAACAGCATCTTCTAAGAGAGCCGTTTACTATGTTTAAGCTTGTGGAAAATCTCTCTGTAACAGAACATCTTGGTCATTGTTCTCACTGTTAAAATTTGAGCCAGGTTTTTGGCAGATGCGTTTGCTAAGGGCCATCTCCTCTGCAAGTTTTGCAGTGTGGTTGGTTGACAAGCACTCCAAAACTGACAGTGAGCTAAGCATACTAAATGTTAATTTTAAAAGCTAACCAAAACAGAGCTGATTAGGAATGGACTTTTGTATTTCAGGAGGACCATGTGGTGGTGTCTGACACCAAAGGTAAAGTTGAGACATGGTCTCCTTGATGAAGACAGCATGGTAGGAACTGACCCAGATGTTCAGAGCTATTTTTTTGTTGCACAAGATAAATTCATTGAACTGTAAGAGAACAGTGACCTGTGATGCCCATTTGTTTTGGATTTGGATGCATGTTTACTGATATCTCTGTTTCTGTTGCTCTTGTTGCGTTATAGCCTTTCTGTCCTCGTAGCTGTTCTATAGCGAAGGTTTTCTGTTGACAGCCAGCCTGTAGCATTAGTGTTTCAGTCTCCTTTAGGGTATTTGTCCATATATCGATTTCTGTTTGAAGCAGCTTCTGTTCCTACTTTCCTTCCTTTCATCTCTCAGCAGTGCCATTTCTCCGTCTCCCGGCTCTGGAACTGTAACAACCTTCCTCGCTTTCTTTACTCGCTCGTTTGCTTCCTCAGTGTGCAGGGAAAGCTGCTTTTTTCCCCAGCCAACCTCCTCCTTCACTCGATACCTCTCTTTCTGCGCATTACCTGTCCCTTAGAAACCTCTTCCTCCTTTACAATTCCCACTCTTTCTTTCCCCCATACCTTATCGGATTAAAATGGAACTTATCTCTCATGTCAAATGTTTTATCACATTATATCAAGTGGCATGAATTAGAGTCAAATAATCTTACTGTGTACATCTACTAGCATGACCCATATCCACTGAGAATGCCTCATTCATGCACGGAGCCCAGCAGTGCCTCCTCCGGGCCCCACACGTGCTCGCTCCGGGGAGAGTTTGCGGCGCAGAGCACCAGACGCAAATCACCCATCAAGCAGGCATGGGGAGAAAAAACAAAACATAAAACAAAAGACTGTCGCTTCCATCTGCAGCAGGCCTGCGAGTGCATTGCTCGTTTGTGTTGAAATTTATTTTCATGAGCAGTTAAATATCCAGAGCTCATCTGGACTGTTCTTTTCAATGCCCACACTGCCTTTTCCCTCATCCTTTCCCTGTGATTCACAGTTGGTATGTTTGTACCCTTTGGGCCATTATTTCCAATTTTCAAAATGCTGTAATTAGAAAAAATACTGACTTCAGTTTGATCCACTTGTACTAAGTTTTACCAAGCCATATTTTAAACAAATGAACAGTTGACATGGAAAAAAAAAAAAAAAGCAGCTACCTTGGTGGAAAGCAAAAAGTGCAAAACCTTTCTTTCCCTCCCTGCTTTCCTCAAGTCTCCCTGGTCCATGTGGAATAAAATAATCAAGAGTAGGGTTTTTACATTGCTCTGCCTGTTTTGACCCACGCCAGCTGCAGGCGGGAGCCGTTCCCGCTCCCATTCCCGTTCCCTGTGCCGGCGGGGCAGCGTTGGGACCCGATGCCACCAGCCTCTTTTCAGGTGTCCCGTGTACGTGAGCGTGCGCCCGCGAGCGGCACGAGCTGCGGGGCCCTTGGTTTGCAAGCAGGGAGGGGGATGTGCCGAGCCGTAGGCACCCAAAATTCGGAATTATGTTTTGGGCGGTCATGTATCGTGTTTGCAAGGTTGCAGCTGAAGAAGCTGATTGCTCCTGAGGTCAGCTCTCAGCAAGGCTGAGATGGTGCTGGCGGGTTGGTAGCAGCAGGGTTTGTGAGTACGTGGGGGTCACCTGGGCCCAGACCCTGTTTAAAATGGTGCTGTGTTCGCCTCCGTTTCAGTAGGGACAGGAGCAAACACTTAACTCTTGTCCTGAGCTCAGCCCCAGCCCTGCAGCCCTTTGTCCTCCTCACCTAACGCAGCGAAGCAGCATGGCCACGGGGTCTTTAAGCTCCTTTGGCTTCTGCACCAATGGTCGTATTTTCCAAGGACATTGTAGGTGCTAGCTACCTTTTTAATAAGAAAGAGAAGAGGAATAATCAAAAATGGTATTTATGGTGCCAGGTTAGACTCGGACCTGATTTTGTTCTCGCTTCCGCCAGCGTGGCAGAGGAGCAATCCTCTTAGCTGCAGAGTTTCTCCAGGCAATGAGATTATTAACACTTTTGAGGCCAGCTCCTCTGCTGGCTTAGTGCAGCGATGCTGGCTTACCCCAGCCAAAAGCTTAGTCCAGTTTTAGGATGTTACATGGTAATACGTGCAGCAGTGGCAGGTAAACAGCTTAAATGTGCCTGCAGGCAGTTCCTCTGCTCTCAGTGGAATCACGTTAGAGGCAGTCACAATATAGGGCTAAATCCCCTTTCTGTGCGGTCGTGAGTAGTGCAAGAGCAGAGGTGCACAGTGCAAGGTTGCCTGTCACACATTCGGTGGGGTTTGCAGCTCCTGGGGTATTCCTAATCCCCACATTTCTCCGCAGTCCTGCCCAGCATTTCCATTCATTTCCCCTTTGTTTTCTCCCAGGAGCAGAGGCTGCAGAGAGCATTAGGCCATCTCCCAACAGAAGTTGCGTTAATGCATCTTTTTTTGGCATTTGCCATGATTTCTTAGCTCAGAAACCAACTCTCTTCCCCTGCATCGCGTGCTCTGCTCGCACCTGCAGAACGGGGCTATGCTGTTTGGGAGGTGCTGGTGTTTGCGGAATATTACTGTAATATTTCTGTGTGGTCTCTGTGTTAATCCTCTTAATTCTGCAAATTAGTCAGGGTTGGGTTTTCCCCCTCCCCGAAATAGAGTCATCTTAATTTTAAAAATCTGTATTCGTGGGATCATTGAACGAACAGATTGATCGTGGAGTTCTGCTGGTAATCAAAACCTAACTAGCTTTTTGGCAGTGCTGTTTACTGCAGAGTAACATGACTTATTTACTTGGCCTGGCTCACTAATTTGGTAACATTTAAAGCTAAAACACTGTAATAAGGCCCGTTGGTAGAGAGCAGTGGTAACAGAAGAGTTTCAGAACAGGATTGTAGCATCCGCTCCCTGCGTTCCTGTGCATGGCTGGGTGCTTTGGGATTTAAACTGCTGTGATACTTTGCACGCAACGCAGAAGGATCACAATCTCTGTGTAGTGCCTGATAGAAAGTAAAATTTTCTCACTTTTTCCCCGGAAAGGGGGCAGAGCTGACATGCGGAATGTGCCTGTTCATAGGAACAATGAGGCAGAGGCAGGCGGGTGTATCTTAAACATGGGGAAATATCTTCAGAGTGATCTTGAGTCTCCAGACCAGTCGTGCAAAATTCAGGTCCCTTTTGGCTCGGGACACTCAGAATTTCATAGGATCAGAGTTTATGCATCCGTAAGTTTGTCTGAAGGCAGTGGGAGTTTTACTTGTAAGGGTTGTGCCCTTCAGTGGAAGTTATTTATACATATGTGTACATGTGTGTATCTTTACACACAACCCTTAGATACTCACAGTATAGGTTTCAGCCTGTCAGAACATACGTGATCCAGAAAGTCTATGGCTGAGTAGTAGATAGGGTGAATGCCAACCTTTCTTCCTCATAAATTGGTAAACACGAATGTAAAACATAGCAAGAATATTTCCTCCCCAGCCGCAGGCGAGTAGCACGTACACAAAAGGCTACTGAACGTTGAGTGAGCTCCCCGAGATCCTGCGAATTCCAGCATCCTGATGCAGTCCCTAAATAGCGCAGATGGCATTTTTCTCTCCGATGATTAATTCAATATCTTACCAAAAAAAACAAAAACATGCTTTTGATATGAGAGATCAAAACACCAATAGAAAGCTCCTAAGATTGCAAGGACCTAAAAAAAAATCAATTTATTTTTTTCTTCCTTGTACTTCTTGAAGACACCAGCCTGAGTAGAAGATAAGGATTAAAACAGATGTGCTTAGTGCTAGTTCATCTGCTTAAATCTAGCAGTCTCTGAGATCAGTGATTAAAAAGCCATCTCTAACTTTGATGAAATCCACTGCAATGGTAATACTGTGTCTCTGATCGCTTTCTTATGGGCCTCATGTCTGCCTAAACCGGACATAGAAAACATTTCACTGGAGATGATACATGGATTATATGGGTCAATTATACACTTAATCTGCCTTCTGGGGATTAAATGTGCATAGATTGACCCTGCGTATTTGGCTTGTCCTTGGCAGTTATCAGATCAGGAAGGTTGCCTTTACCAAAAAGTCTGGTAAGAACTTAATCACGCAGTGATACAGCCCGCTGAGGTGGCAGTAGTCACGGTGCTTTTTGCAGAAGGCAGTTTTACCACTTCACTGTCACTGTGTATGTTCGGCTTCCTCGAAGGTCTGTGTCACAGCCGGGATACCAGACGGAGTATTTTCTCCTGAAACGAGAAAGCGAGCCCGTTCGTCTCTGCAAGATGGAGGCGTTTTTTTTTAATCTGGATGGCAGGGTGGGATCGGCGGGGTCCGGGCAGGCGTAGTGGGGAGGGCGATGGGAGAGACCGGGGGTTTGCTCTGCCCTGTGCCATCCTGGGTGCAGAGGGACAGTCGCTCCAGATTCTCTCCCAGCCGCACAGGAGAAGCGATGGCTCAACTGTTAGAGGAGCCAGCACCTCCTTCCCAGTGCCCTCGGGGAGGCACAAGCCTTCGGCTGGGGCTCCAGCGCCGGGTCCCGGCCCTCAGTCTCAGCTCAGCTGGGTTTTTAGGAAGCCGCAGCGATATCCCAAGGCTGATGTTGCAGCTGGTGGATTTTTGTTTCCTTTCCCCAGCCAGGGGCGCAGCAGGAGTGCTGGGCTGGAGGACACGGCTCAGGACTGTCCTCCTCTTTCCAGAGGTGGCTGCCCTCGCTGGTATCTATCTGACTTCCGAATATCAGAGGTATTGAGTAATAAGGATGCAGGGCACTGTGCGAGTCTCAGATTTCAGGAAGATCCTTATACAAATTTCCAGGAACGTGACTGAGCACTTCTCACTGGTTTACTGGAGGATCCACAGGCAGCTCAGCATATGTTTCAGTACCAACCGATTTGGAGCTTGATACCACACCTGAGGGTCTGGACCAATTACAGAATTTGTCCTAGATCAGTTAATTCAGCAAGTCCTCTGCGGACACTTAGGCATTAGCTTATTCTTGTAAAACAAAGCTTTTGCCTTCAGCGGGGTTACCCACTTGAATTTTGGCAGCTCCTTCAAGGCGTGCTTGCGGGATCATGGCATTTCTTGCTAGAGTGTGAGCCTTGCGCGGCACAATCAAATGCCAAAAGAGAACCCTTCTCACCCTCCCTTCTCCTTCCCGTCCTCGAACCCCAAAGCCTGGTCGTGAGTCAGTGGAGCTACTCACTGTGAGTTAGAGTTACTCACAGGAGGACGGGTTGCAGGATCAGGGGAAGAACGGATATCAGACTGCGCGCTGGGCTCCCATCTAATATCTGCCTGCAGCCGCACTCACCACTTTCTCTTAGACAGACAACAACCTGTTTCCCTCCTACGCAGCTAGACTGCTCATTAGGGCAGTAACTCTCTCCCACTCCCATCCTGATATGGCCTCCACTGAGCTATTTCTTCTGCGTTGTTTTTTGCTTCTTTCCCCCCCCTCCCCTTCCCGAGTGAGTTGTGAAATGAAGACAATTAGGCAGATTGATCTTGAGGAAATGCAGCTTGCTTTTTTGCTCCTCGTGAATCTTTGGAGGAGCCGGAGCAGCACAGCTTTCGCTGCAGAGGCTGCCGGAGCCCTTGGCTGGCTTGGCAGGACTCGGACCCGGACCCGGAGTCGGTGCCACTGCAGGGACCTTTGCTGGGGAAAAAAATAAAATTGTGATGGCAATTGTCCGTGTATCTTCTAGGAAGGGACAAATTCTCTTCGTGCATGCACCGTCCTTCTGCAGCCTCCTTTTCTTCCCACATGCCCTCGGAGCTACCCGGGAGCGGGGAGAGGAGCTTAGCACGGACACCGCTCCTCGGAGCCAACCCTCGTCCTTTTATGCTCCTGTACGTGAGCTTCACACGGCAGCAAGCATGCACTGCGCGTGGCCTCCCGCCCTCCTGCATTCCCCTTAGCAAGGGTTTTTTCCTGAAGTGCTCATTTAAGTGGGCTCCATTTAATTTCTTTTAGGGAGAATCTTAATAAAATAAGTCCTAGATCTGTCACTGGATTTTACATGGTCGTAAGGGCTTTTTTTCCCTCCTAAATGTCTTTATTGGAACAGCTTTTCGTGTTCCAGTAGACATTTGGTTGAAGACAGTTAATTTGATTTCTTTTCCAGAGGAGATTTTCCATTAATCATTCTAAGAAGGCAGACTGATTGCTCCGTTACGTTAAGGTCAGCATAGGCTTGCTAACATCATCCGCACACTGCTTTTGAGAGTCAGAGATTTTTGTTTTGGGGCCAGCACTGAGTGAAAGATCATTTATGTCCCGGTAGACGTGAGTAGCCAAGGTAGGTTTTGGGGAAGAGTTGCCATCGTGCTGCATTGCAGGCAGCAAGGCGTCCTCGATCCAGAGAGCCTTTTTCCGGGCAGCCTCTCTGCTCCCTGACTGGGAGCTGCCTGTGCACATTTATAACTGCGTACGAGCCACGTAGTGCGCTCTGGGCTGAAGCTGCCTTCCAGCTTCGTTTAAGAGGCCTTAGCTAATTGAAGCTCCGATCTTGTGGATTGTCAGGAAGGAGAGCCTGAAGGTGCTGGTGTTCCCCGTGAACCCCAGCCCAGGCGGGTGCCAGCGGAGTCTGGGGGTGCGAGGAGCGTGGGAAGGGCTGGGGCGTCCTGGTGCACGCAGGTGTGGGGGGCTGAGCCCCCAGCCCCGCCGGGGCACGGCTGCCATGGGGCTGAGCCCCCTGCTGCCAGCAGTTTTGCTCCCTCCCTCCAGGCTGCGCAGAGGGCCTTTGCCCAAAGAAACTCGCGGTGCGCGCAGGGGTGAGCCAACGGCCCCTGCACGGACAATGAAGAATTGTCTGATTTCCAGCAGCGCCTCCAATCCCTCTTTTCCTTTTCTCCCCCTGCAGTCCAGCCCCACACAATCACTGCCGTTGCCCGCGCCAGCCAGCGGTGCGTGCGAGATTAGCCGTCCCAGGTCACTTCGTTTCTCTTGATCTGCGGCTCTTTCCTTTCCTGGTGCTCCTTTAAACCTCACCCTGGATGTATGATATCAGCATTCAAAAATGCTTAGCAGGACTCAGGCAGGGAGTGCATTGTCTCTAGCATGTAACCCCAAGAATGATACCAGGGGAGCTGCTCCCTCCCATGCTCAGGACCAAGATACCTGGGCAGCCTCTAGCTACTTTTTTGGAATTTGCAGGTTATAAAAGAGCCAGCTGAAGTTTATCGAGTCGCTCTTCATGACAGCTTTCAATTCAATCTGATAACAAGTATAATTAAAGTATTCCATAGCGTGCATTACTGTATTGCGTCTTATGGAGCAACTTTGCATCCAGTTATACCATCACTGCCTTGCACTAACGGGGCCCTGGAATGGGGACAGAAAAATAGCAGCATGCTGTGTGGATATTGTGTTTTACTAAGCTGCTTTATATAGCAACTCAGATTTTAACATGTCAGCTTCATTTCTTTTTTGAAAAATGGAAATAAGCAGAGACTATTTCATAGGTTAAAAAAAGTATTTGAGAACAAGCATCCATACAGAAGTGGTTTTGTGTGTGTGTGTGCGCCTTTATATTTTTTTTATGCAGAAGCGCTTTCATTTAGGGAAACACAGGTCTGCAAAATCCTGCAAAGCAGCAGGTGCTTGGGGGTTTTATTTGACAGTTCCCAGCAAGTGCTGTGCACTTTGCTGAGCTGTATCTACAGCGAAGGGAGAGAGGGCCCCGCACCAGAGCCAGTCTGACCCTGTACCCAGGGCCCCGTTAAGAGCTCAGTGCTCTGTGTGCAGGCACGTGGGATGCTGCGTGCCAGCGCACCCTGTGAAGGCAGGTCTTCCAGCTCAGGGATGCACGTAGCCAGGACAGGTTACCCAAAAGGCAGCATTTTCTGCAGATGAATAATGTGGTGCCCAAAGATTGGGTCTGTCCCCTCTCACAGTGGAAAGGGGGCACCTGCCGAGGCTCTGAGCCGGCGAACGTGCACGTTTAGGCGTGGGGTGTCCCCGGTTTGAGGGTGCTGTGAATGAGAGAAGGTAGCGGTGCCATGGGGACCAGTGTCAGTGGCCTGCCTTCCTTCCCGGATCACCGTGAGCATCGGCCGCTGCATCCCCCCCTGCACCCTGCCGTAGATAAATAGCTGTTTCCACGCAGGTCTCCCTTGCAGTTTTCGCTGCCTGCTGCCCTCCGTCCAGCCCTGACCAGCGGACAGCTCGAGGGGTTTGCCCTCCTCAGAGCAAGCGTAGCAGCACGTGGCTGGGCTATATTCAGAGATGGTCAGTGCGCGGGCGGGCGGGGGTGTTTGCTCACACCAGGCGCGCTGGCACCAGGGCGTCCCGGCTGTAGGATCTGATGAGCCAACATTGCAGTAGCTCCTTCAATGAGATCCTCCCCAGGGAGAAAGCTTAGGGAGACATTGGCACGTCCTGCCTGTGGCTCATCCCCAGAGCTACCCTGCCCTCACCTCTGCCAGGGATGTGAGTATGTGGCTCTTGCCTAGGCAGAGATTTTGGCATCTGGCTAGCGGGGTAGACCACCCTGACGTACAGCTTGGGAACGCATGAATAAGTACGAGCCGTTGCAACCCCAGCAGCAGAGTTGTTCCTCCTCTGGTAAAGGCGCAGTACCATCTGCAGGTCCCTTTCTGGCTCTGGCTGGCTGTGTACCTGCAGTGGGAAACCTTCGCTTGTGTGATGAGAGCGCACGGATTGCCTGCAAAGCCACTGCCGGGCGGAGTAAACAAACCTGCACCCACCGCGGCGTGGGGAGGTGCAGCTGCACTAAGCACGCGTAGGTGTTAACTGATTTTGTGCAGCACTGAAAGCGGTCAGCGTTAGAGGTGATCTTCTTGAGCATGTTTATTTGCCAGGGACCTTGGCCCCACTAGCGTGAAAGATGTCAATACTCCTTTTCCTCCCTGAAAAGGAATAAAATGATTTTTGGGGTAAGAGCGGAGAGACATTTGCAGCGAGGGGCGTGCAGGCTGAGTTGTGCCCCTTTGGCGAGCGGGGAGTTGTGCAGTCTCACCAGCACGTGCAGAAGACGTACCCACGAGGAGTCCCGCACCTCCCTCCCATTAACACCCGTGGCACCGACCTGCTGAGCCCCGCCGGGTCCAACTTCAAGCCCGTGAAGGGTGAAGCGCCAGCCTGAGCGCACCCCGTTGCTGAGATCCCCAAACAGTGGGTGATCTCGGGTGCCATATGTACTGCAAAAAGCGTGCGGCACTTCAGTGCGCCTGGGTCTGCATTTAAGCTTTCATTCTGAATTCTCTTCCCCGTTTGAAGGCAGAGCTCTTACGCGATTCAAAGTTTTTTTGTGGTTTATTTTTGGGAAGGGAAGGGGGGAGGGGGGGGGGAAGATAATGTAATTCGGTGATGCCATTTGCATCCTAGACAGATGATGAGTCGCTCTGGCTAGCAGCTTAACCCTATTAGGCAATGCTGGGACCGTGACTTTATTAAATAATAATACAAATTATTTTAATATCAAACCCCTCTGACTTTGTAACTGCCTTGTATAGCTACGTTGTCAGTGTGAATGAAATTTTGTAGTTAAGGAATATAAAACAGAGTAAAAGGCATCCAGAAATCACAGCACTGGGGTGGATGTTGAAGAATACACTGTGTGTACTTGCAGTGAGAGCATTATAGCGATACAAAAAAATCCCAGGAAAAAAACAGTGCAGCCGTTTATTTCAGTAATAGCTCAGTGTGAGTGTGACCTGGGAGACTCCAGACAGATTCACAAAGCTTTGACAGAATAAAGTCATAAATTCTATTTAAAAAAAAAAAAAAACCCAACAGCAAAACCCTGGGGTTTCAGGGGATTTTTATTGAATTGTTAGCACTTTACTAGATCTCTAAAATTTAATGTAGATCTTAATAGAGAGGTTTAATTCAGAAAATGAGGGTCGTGTCGCCTCTTGTGAGGACCGCTTGCCCAGGCACAGGCAGAGCCCTGCCAAGCACGGCTGATGCAGGATTTGCTCGGAGAGGCGAGGTGCAAGTGCAGAGTCCAGAGTTTGGCAAATTGTTCACGTATCCCAAACACTTCCGATTTGTGCACTCTGCTTCTGACCATACCAAGCCGAAGACCCTGCAGAGAAGTTAAATTAGCACACTGCAGTCTGTTGCCAAAACTTACATTTATTTTCTGATAGAGAAGATACTTTCCGAAGTGTGTGAATCTTGGGGCGGGGGGGGGGGGGGAT
>JAVKLA010000036.1:15763655-15784574 GCA_034782735.1 Sagittarius serpentarius | reverse complement strand
CGCCCCCCGCCCCCCGCCCCCCCCCCCCCCCCCCCCGGACCGTTCTTCTAGCAAACCGAGAGCTGCCTGTGCCCTCTCGGTGCTTTGCTGTTGTGTGCTCTGTAGAGCTACACCGAAACCCCTACTTTTGATGTCAACTTTTGCATACCCAGTGAGAGTAAACGCACTTAAAGAATTATGTGCAATAGCAAAGCTACCTAATGATCGGACAGTGTTACTATCTGGCATGCGGCAGCGTAGCAGGACGATAACTATTTATTTACTCTTTGCGGATATTGTTCTGTTATTTTCTAGTCTTTGGCAATAGCAAGAGAGCATCTGATATATACAATATTGGTGGGTATCCAATTGTTTGTGAACATCCCAAGTTTTGAAACATGGTTGCGAGAGAGGAATATAAGCTTAAGCTTGAAAGGCTAAAAAGCAGAAAGCCCCACACGTAAATGCTATTATGCACTTAATGAGGCAGGGTTTAAAAAAAAATCAGCCACACAAGTTGGTTTTATCAAAGAAAATGTATAAATAACAACCAGTGATTCAAACTGCCTCACAAAGGGAAAAGCAGGGACGGGAAGCTAGCACTTCACTTGTGGCATTCAGATAATAGTATTTACTACACTAATCTTTTGGGCTTAGCAATTGACAATCAATATATTATTATCAACAAGCGTTAACACAAACAAAAAGCTTCCATTTCTTTTTTAACCGTGTTCCCCTAAGTCCCTTAAATTTAATTAAATCCGGACAGCTCTCCCTGTAGCACAAATTAGAGTTGAAATCATATTAAATATTTGTTCTACGGGAAAACAAAAGTGTCAGCTTGTGCTACCGGGTTTGGCTGCTTTTTTTTTCCTTCTTTTTTTTTTTTTTTACACACAGAGGGGAAAAAAAAAAAAACCAGCTACTCAAAGTTAAAATAAAGTCTCTCTCCCTCCCTCCCCGTCTCCCAAGACTACTGTCTATAACATGTTGTTCCTTATAGAAAGTGGGATATGGTGGCATTTGCTTGATTAACTTGCTCGACAAAAGTGACAGCTGCTGTGGGTGCATGTAGCTAAGCTGCACAGCGCAGTTCCGCCTTTGTACATCTGTCAGCAAAAAAGGAGGAATAAAGAGTGAAAAGAGACAAATTGGTCCCAAAAGGCAATCCATTCAACTCAGGAGGTTTGCTCTATTCAAGCACTCGCTGGGAATCTCAAGTGCTAGGTAGCTTATTCAATTTCATTCATTCTTTAGAATGAGCCCACAAGTGTTTAATTTCTTATTCTGTTGAATAAAAAGGGGGAGCTTTTTTTTTTTTATTGGAAGCATTAATTGTAAGACTAGCTGATCAATGCCCGTGATATTAACTCATTGCTTATTTTCTGGTTAGCTGTGCGCTCTTAGGTCCACAGCCGCTAAACTTCATTTCTGTAACGTGGGCAGTGTCACACCAGTTTCTCTGCTTCCAGGCGCGATGCTCGGTCCCCTGAGCCTTGGCCCCTGCCAGGCTTGGGGGAGTGGACCAAATCCTCGGCAGGTGTAAATCGAGAGAGTCACTGGTTTATTATTGATGCCACCCATGGCCGCGGCCGGGACACGACCGAGCCAGATGCTCTTTGCCTGTGGGGCTGAGGTGCTGACCCCGCTGCAGCTTTGCCCCTCTGCACCAGGGGAGGACTTTCTGTCGCCCAAAATGCTGATCTGCCTTTGGGTGGCTCTTCTGGTCCCCTGGCAAATGACAGGGGAGGGGGAGCCCGAAAGCAGGGCACTGTGGAGTGATACCTGGCGCAGCGGAGGGGTTTTGTTGAGTAGTGGGAAGACAAGTTGATGAACACATGGGATGGGGATTGCTGCGTGCGAGCAGGTCTCCACTTGCCGTCCAGAAAACGTATGCTTGCAGGGGAGAGATGTGCCTTTTCCTTCTTCATCACGTGGCAGAAGGTCCGTCCGTGTCTCCTCACCAACGCTGGTGACCAGAGCTACTCGTGTGCCTGAGGGACCGTGGCTCTTCGCCTGCCTCGGCTGTGCCACGTCCTCCTCCGAGGCCACCGCCACGTATCTTAACGCAAGAGTTTCAGACACACTTGTGTCACCAAGGCCCTGTCCCTGCTCTTCCCCCGCTCTCCCAGCTGTGGGTCAGCCTGGGCGGCGGCACGTCTTCTTCTGCAGCAAGACAAAACCTGTGTTTCCAAAACACAGCCTGAGAAATAGCCGGGGCTCAGCTCTGGCAGCCCAGCCGAGACCTCGCTAGCGCTCTCTGGGAGCAGGGCAAGAGGCACGCTTCATCCCACCACCGCTCTCGTCCACATCCAGCGCCTCGGCGGAGCTGGCCTTCAGAGGAGGCTCTCAAACTGGGATCACGTATGCCGACGTGTACGTTCAGGCTTGCTGGGAACTCTTCTTTTTTTTAAAGAAAAGAGTAGGAAACTGCATTGGCCATGAGGCTTTATGCTTCATGTTTACTGTCTTTACCGTTTTTGTAATTGCAATGACTGTCTGGGATCAACAGCGAAAGAAACATTGAGGGAAGGTGGAGCGGAATGCTTTGGTGGCCACCGAAGGCTGGAGGGACAAGAAAGGGTCCTTCCATGACTGCCATCGAGCAGCCTGGGCTTTGGGTTGCAGGCCTGCAGCCAGCTTCGTGTGTACAAACCTGGCTGCGTGTGTGTACAGGGTGCACCATGAGCAGGCGCAGGAGCACGGTCCCTTGGGCAGGCAGACCTCACCAGAAGAGCTCCTGCTCCCGTTCACCAAGTCTTCCCGCAACGCTGGCAGCTGTGTGTGTAGAGCTGGTCCCTGCAAAGCCCGGTCCTGAGCTGCTGTGGCTGCATCCCGACCTTCCCTGCGGAGACGACACCTGCCAAGGGGAGGTGGCTGCCGTGAATGCATGTGACAACACCGAATACCGAATTTGATCTCGGAGGCGCCCAGGATGGGGATGGACACGGCTCTGTCGGCTGTCACGTACTGTCAGCAGTTGTAAATCAGCACAGCCGCGCTGTGTTTTCCACCAGCTGAGCTTCTGGCCCATTGGACGGGGGTGCAAACACCAGATACAAAGAGTCAGTAATTTTTTAATTCTTTTTTTTTTTTTTTTCCCCTGGCTGATCGAGTGGCTGTGAGAGAGGGCTGTTGCCTGCGAGCAGGTTCGGTTTTCCTTTGGGAAATAAAGACTCACAGTCAGCCCGTTCCCACCTCTGTGGTCCCCTCACTCCGTGCTGGCCAGCTCGGGGATGCTGCGGAGGCAGCCGCCCGACATCCAGTCCCTCACCTTTGAAACACCTTGAATTCAAGGGTTCATTTCAAAGCTGCCTTTCAGCATTTCAAAACAAGTCCATGTCCCGGACAAAGAGAGGGAGCCAGCCGGTGTTCGGAGCCTCCTTGTGCAGTGTGTGTCACTGTTTTAAATAGATTTGCCCTGCTTGGATTGGTTCTGGTTGGAAAGCGAGTACTGAAATGAGAGGTCATAGGGGAGAGTTACTATGGTAATTGAGTAGTATCACCAGTAGTTTTGCTCTTATGAGCATTAAAGCACATAATAATAGACAAACAACAGTGGTTAAAGCAAGCAGGTAGGATTACTATGTTCTTTTGTCGGAAGTATATAATGTCTTGTAGTCAGTTTTAAAGACTTCTCAACCCCCAAATCCACCCAGCAGTCACCTGCTGAGTAATTTTGTATGCCTAATCTCTAGCCCTTAACTACAAGCTTTCTGCTAATTTGAGGCAAATGGGTATTTTTGACACTAAATAGGGCAGTAAAGAATCCCTGACCTAGAAAAACTCCATTCCAAGGCACTGAGAGCAGAAAAATATTCTTTCAGCATCCTTGTGAGACCTTTGGAATGACATAAAATAGCTTTGACTAAACTGTGCTGCAGCCTTCGATTAATGGTTTGCAGAAACTTGCTGAACATCCCTACTACAACTTCCCCCATAAAACTTGTCACTTCAGATTGCCATCAGCCACCACAACAATAATCATTTCATGCCTATTGCTAATTGCAAGCACAGCTGAGGCTCAGCGGGGTGCTCTTGCACAGTCCCAGGCCTTTATACCAGCCTCAATCTGTTGTATGGCACTTGTTCACACACAAAAAAACTACCAGTAAAGGCAGAAAGAGGCAGAGTCACAGGTTCCTTGTAATCCCTCTGCTACCCTGCTGACAACCCAGCCCTATAAGCATTCCTGGTTTTGTCCCACTCTTTACAAAAGCTGAAGTGACCTTAAGCTACTAGTATGTAAGCTTTTGAATGAAGAATACAGCTCCTTCAGGTGCCTTAAGAAGCAGTGTTGCATCTGGCTTACGAGATTCTGTTTGCAGCACCCCTGGGGTGAGCTGTGGCTTCCTGTAACATGTAAAATATGAGTGTGAACTCAAGGTTCATGGCAAGGAACAGGAGGTCATGCTTCCATTCAGCTCACACCAAAGAAGACGGGGGTTTGCAGATGTTCCTGGGTATGTGTAATGACACCACCTCCCGGAAAGCGCAGGAACCCAGCACAGGGCTTTTTTTTTATAAAATGTGCCACACTCAGTGTGTTACTTGCAGATTTATTCATATCAATTTTTGCAACTTATGTATTCAGAGACAAACTTGCTATTTCAGCAACTTATTGATCATGCTTTTGCATTAAAAGAAAAGGGGGGGGGGGGAATGAGGAAGTTTCTTGCTCGAGCTGGTTGGGGGTGTTGGATGGGCAGCCGTGGAAGCCCACCCCTTGGCATGCTGCAGCTCCTCTAATGCCCGTGCAGGAGCATCCCAGCCAGCCCGTGGCCCACCTCCTCTGCCCAGGCCAGCACCCAGGCACGAGGGTGGCTGTGAAAGACAGAAGGGGAACAGGAAAACTAACCTGAAAGAGGGATTAAATTCCTGGCCGTGCAAATGCGGTATCTGCTTGCCGTTCCTGGGCTCTGATGGCACCCAAAGAGCATCTGTTTGCATTTCCTCTGCCGTTAGCCAGGTCACACCGCGCAGCAGGCAGCGGGGGCCGTGGCGTGCCTCCACGGAGCCCGGGTCCCTTTCCCTGCTGACGTCCCGGTGGATGCTGACACCCTCCACAGCCGTTCCTCACCCTGTGCCCCCAGGCTGAGTGTAAATGGTCCTCTGAGTGATGGACAGGGATGCCGGCTAGCATCGGTAATGTGTGTGTGCAGCAGTGAGCTGTATGTGGAGTTGAGGTCCGTGGGCCTGGGGGCATCAATGAGGTCTACTCATTCTTTACGACGAGTTGTGAGGAGTTTTGAGAAAATATATTTACAGTAGTTACTGGGGCCCCAGAAATGTGCCTGAAATGTGTTGCGGCCCCATGGCAAGGCCCTGAAGTTCAGTGTTTGGGCTGTGCCCTCTGCACCTTGTGTACAGGGACAAGGTGCCGGGCTGGAGCTGGAGCCCCGAGGAACCCTGCGTCCCGGGCACCCATGCTGCTGCCCTTCGGGGAATGGCAGACCCACCCGGGGAGAGCAAGGCAGCCGGTGTCCTGACAGAACCACACTGTGCTCTTTTGTCTGAAATGATCACGTTTCCTTTTCGGAGCATTTGGCTTTGTTGTTGTTTTTTTAATAATATAATCATATGCAAATGTTATCTTCTTTGGTAGGTTAGTCATGAATCAGAGGGCTTGTGCATCTTATAGCACATCAACACTAGTGATAGCTAAAGGGAACATTTAATTTATGGGCTAACTTGTTTTTATGAATATGCAGGGCTTAAATTCAGCAGTTGGTGTGTGCTCTATGAAGTGACGTGACGGTTTTGTGTATCAAGATCAATGAATTAGACTTTGTCTTTTTCTCATAAAGCAGAAAGTCTTTGGAGTAACTTTGCTTTGAGAAAGAGAGCTCCTTTCATGCAGCTGAGCAATACGCCTGGCTGAGCCCTTGTCAGCCGGTGCTCAAGAGGAGAGGGGTACGATTCGGATTCGGCTCGGAGGAGTTTGTGTCTCCCCAGACTCCAGCGTGTTGGAGTGCCTACCAGAAAAATGTTTCATTTTGCTTGATCTGAAGGTCTCGCGGCAGCAAAGTCATCTTGCTGATAACCTCCAGGCAGAGGTTATAATTTCTTTTTCGGCTCCATACAGCCATGTAGGTGTGCATGGCACGGGACAAACAGAAATGGCAGGACCTTGCCCTGCCGGGGACTTCTCATCTCGTTTAGAGGTGACGTAAACACACAGTAGATCGTGTTGCGGGAGAGGAGAGGCAGCCGTGGAAGGGAGAGGGCGTGCATGTGTAACATAGGGTCGGGTCGTTCCTTTGTGGGTTTTGATTTAAAGAGGCGGTGGAAGGAGGCGTTCGGGTGACCTGGGCATCCATGTGCCCGCGCAGCCCTGGGTCACAGCTGAAGTCACCCGAGAGCACGACTCATTTAAGCATGTTGATTGCAGAAAAGTAACTTTATAAACATTAAGGATTTCCTCTCTGTTTTGCCCACGTGGGCCCCCAGCATTACACGGGAACCCAGGCAGATCCCCCAGTGACAGCAGTCACTTTGTGCCATTCCCCGGCCCCAGCTGGCTGCTGTCTGTCCTGGGTCGCTATCCCAGCACCCACAGGCACCCGGGGCTCTCTGGGGATGTCCAGGGGTGCTCTTCCCGCTCAGACTAGTCTGAGGGATCGGAAGGTATGAAGACCCACCAGACCTTCGTGTCTAGTACGCTGGGCAGGCCTACACCAGCTAACCAGGGTGCTTCCCTCACAATTCAACCCTGATCTGACGTCAGGTCCTCAAGTGACAACTAACAGTATCTGAGCGTGACTTCTCTTACGGCGAGACCTCCTGCTTGCCTGACTCAGTGTCGTTTGAGCTCTTCGCTCTGGCCAGGTCTCCATCCTGGAGATGAAGGACCAGCAGGAATCTCTGCCACAAATTGCACAAGGTGTAAGCATCGAGCAAGAGCTCACCCCATGCCATTTCTCTGGTGACTCTTCCATCCTTTTATTTCCTCCATTTTACTAAGAGGTGGTGCAGAAATAGAAGTACAGGAACATCTTCATTGAAGCAGGGAGGGGGAAACCCTTCCCCATGCAGCACGACTAACCTCTGCTGCCTGCTCCTCGTGGATGGTAGCAATTCCCGGGTGCGTTACCGTACGGTTCAATGATATGTGTTGAGCCCACATTTTTGTGATGCTGGGCTGGTTTAGCTGGGAGTCATTTGTTTGCTTTGGTGAGCCTTGTGCCAGCTTGTGGGTGCTCCAGGACAGCAGTGTCTGCGGGCCCCGACACCGCCAGCTAAGCCCTACCCAGTGACAGCTGACGGCGTTGGAGCCGCACGTCCAGCAGCACCATCCGCGGGCTGCTGGCAGGCAGGCGCTGGCCTCTCGGCCGGTGTCGGAGGGTAACAAGTCACTGGCCTCAGTTTTGCGATTACAGAAGATTCAGTTGTCTCCGTTCACCTGCTGCGCTGGCAGCTTCAGCAGCTAGCGGGAAGAGGGCGTGTTTCTGCGTCGGAGACCCCCACCCGAAGGTGCAGTGAATGGTCGCAGTAATACCGGCGTCAGACTGATGCAAGGTTTTAGGCTAGTTGGGAAGGAGCTGCATTTCAGACTAACCTGGATGGCGCTTGGTCAGGATTTCTATAAACTGGTCTGGTGGTTTGTTTGGTTGGTTGGTTTTTTCCCTTATCTTTAACTGGTTTTAGATTAATTGCAGCTGGTCTGCAGTACAGGTTTTGATCTGTGTGTGCTTGTAAGAGAGATTGCAAGAAAAGAGTGTGAGTGTGCATACAGAGGCGTGGTGGGTTTCTGTATGCAGACCACTTTGTAATCAACCGGTGTACTGAGCACTGGGGGGGAGTGTGTGTGGGGGGTGTGTGATTCCACACACACACACACACACACAGAGCCCCTGCTTTTCCTTCTCTCGAGGGCTCGCTGCTCGTCTGCGTGGCGTCAGACGTGCAGTGCCAGCCCTGCGTGAGCAGGGCGCTGAGCCACAGCCCACCGGCGACTTCCTGCACCCAGGGCTGGCAGGCTGCTGCCACACAGCTGCAAGCCTTTTTCACAGACGAGCAGCAAAATTTCAGCCCCTGGAGGGGCCCTGTGAGTTCAGCAGCTTGAAACAAGCTCATTTGTGTGCTGCGTTTCCATCTTTCGTAATTGTGAGGGTGAAACCAAAGCATTTCCCACGCAGCTTGGGCAGGTGCCTGTAGGTGCTTACACCAGCAGCCTCACCCGCAGCCAAACCTTGCCCTGCACGAGCCTCCCCTCCGCTCGCCGTCACGGGACCAGACTCGCCCCGTGGCTGTTTATGGTTGAGTTTCAAGACGGTAAGTCGCTTGAGCGTGGGTCTGACACGCTTAAAGGCAGGACTGTGCTCTCACTTGAGGGGGAGGGAAAACGGGTTAAAAAATGGATTGGGCCAAACACACACCCCTGCTGGCAAGTCCCGTCAATGGCAAAATCAGATTACAGAAGCCTTGCGGCATTGCTGGTGGCAATTAATAAGTTTGTTGCTGTCATTATTAAAATTTAAAAGCTCATGCATGGAAATTCTGTGCAAAAGAGGGTGCCTGTCTCCCCCTCTAAGTCTGTCGTATCCCGTGAACAGGCTGGGCTAGTGGGAAAGGTTGGTGCTGACTGGGTGCTGGGTGCAGCCTCTGTTCTTCAGGGCACAGCACGCAGCCCTAACGTGGTTGCTGGAGAAGTCCTGTCTCTCTTGCAGCAATGGTACACCAGCTCGATGAATGTTGTCTGCACCTGGCTGACAGACCGCATGGACCTGCAGCTTCACATTTACCAACTGAAAACTCTCATTAGGATAGTAAAGGTAATCATCCGATGTGGTTTCAATACCATCTTGCTGTCAGAAGGAGTGTGTGTATGTCTGCATGTGTGCGGCATGTTCTCTTCGGCAAACTGTCGTCGGCAAATAAATTAAGCCATTCATTAAAATTCTTAAAAATTAAGATACTTCTCTGTATGGCATGTAGCAAAGGATAAACAGGAACTTGAAATGCATATAGATGCAAAATACAGGTGTGCAAATAAGAACAAAGTAACTGCTTGCATGAAAAAAGGGAAACGCTATTGCGATTTGACCCTACCTGTACAGTAAGCGCACCAAAATGAGCCTTTTTGTGGACAAACATGTCGATCACACCAATGAACTCCAGTGTTAAAACGGGTTAAGTCAAACCAGAAGTTTTTAACACTGTTTTACTGGAGACATTTAAGCCCAGCTATGGCTTGTGATTATCGTCAGAATGCAAATGAGGATTGTTCTCATAGTTAATTGAAGTCGTTTCTTTTACAATGGGTGTATATAATCAACTCTAAGAGATCACAAAGGTGAGATAACATACCCTGAAAGCAACATTTTTTCCTTGAGTACACGTGTATGTGTATATGTGTGTGTGTGCGTGCCTTGGACTAATGATAATTATTTCAGTGTGAAATCACAGTGGTTTACATGAAATAATAAGATCACAGAAGGGGGTAAATATATTTTTGATCATTTTAGGTTCTATGTAATGCTTTTTGGTCTAGTATTTTATAATGTTTATGGTCTTGTGTGCAGTGAACACATTGAAGACATGAATAAATTAAAACTGAAATGTATTAAATGTGCTTTTCATAACTGAAAACAACAGGCACAGACAAATTATTTCTACTTGTCAGCTAGCTGAGGAAAGCTTTCTTCCTTGTGCTTTATTTATACCAATATTACATTCAGAAGCAGCTACAACAAATCCAAGGACTTTCTGGAATAGCAGAACAGTAAATAATTTCCACGCAGAGCACAGCGCAGAATTAAATGAACTACAAGGCCAGAGTTTTATCTCACAGAGTCGAGAAGTTTTTAAACATAAAGTCAAATGAAATATATTAATTGCAATAACAAGGGAAATAATACAACTCCAGCGTCAGAATTAGGTGAAGAAAGAGAGATTTCAGAAACACATGATGTGTGCTTATGTTTATACATCAACAATTTTCTCTGGTATCCTGGACTTAGCTTATTTAATCCCGGTACTGTAGGTAGGATTGTTTAATACAGAGCATCCCAGGAACGTGTAATCACATCTGTGGTTATGGGCAATAAGCGTTCTGCTGTGTGAAGAAAAATAATTTACATTACGGGCAGGATGAATGCATCCAGAAGCGAGGGAAGTTAGTTGGAGCAGAGCCCTTATCTCTTGCTTCGATGTCTTTTTAGACCCCAACCCACCATGTGCAAAGGTCCCCTGGGCAGCCCCCAGTCCGTCCCTGCTTTGAAGCCTCCGTGCAGCCTCACAGCCCGGCCACCCTGCGGGCCCTGCAAAGGCAGGGCTGGAGTCACAGAGCTGTAATTTGTTGCCCAAGGCACCCTAAAGGGACCTCTGCCATGGCAAAGCGGTGGCCGGCAGAGCCAGCCCCCCCTGCGGCCTCCGCACTGCCAGGGCAATGCAAGACGTCCCCGGGGCTGGGATTTCCCTGGCGTCCCAGCCTCTTCCATTAGTGGCCCCAAACCCGGGGCGCGGGGGCACGAGCTGACTCCTGCAGCGAAGCTGGGGAGCCGGTGTCAGCCCTGACCTCTGTGCTGTCTCCTCCTTCCTCCGTGCCTCTCCCCGCTTTAGAAAACGTACCGGGATTTCCGATTGCAAGGCGTGCTGGACTCCACCTTAAACAGCAAAACCTATGAGACCATCCGGAACCGGCTGACGGTAGAGGAGGCCACGGCATCGGTCAGCGAAGGCGGAGGGCTCCAGGGGATCACCATGAAGGACAGCGATGAGGAAGATGAAGAGGATGACTAGGGAAGCTGGCCCGGAGGACCGGCTGGGAGTCGCCTGGCATCCGTGCATGTACCTCGTCCGTAACTCAGTTAGCCACATTAGGAATTTTTCTGTCAGCTCTAAACGCCCATGGAAAGTTTACCAATACAAATGCCATGTTAGCTGTGTGGTAATAAGATTAGCACCTCTCTTTGATTCATTGGTTTCCTAATTTCATATCTATATGTTCATAAGCAATATGGAGCACCATCATTGTTTAATACTGTTAATGGATAAACTACATAGAAAACATGCTAGGTGTGTCCCTGTTATAATTAAAGTTTAAACAATGCTTCATTAATGTACTGTATATACATTGATGGTAAATTGTTGTGAAGATGAGTGAATCCAGTCCTTTCATTTCTTTGTTTCTCTTCTGTGGATGCGAACTGCTTAAAATTAATAAAAAAAAAAAAAAAACAGCTTTGTTTTTAAAAGAAGAATGAGGCAATTACAAATGATTTTTTTGTTCTCTCTGTTCATTTAAAAACCAGAAAACAAACAAACCCAGACAGCCGTTTGAATCATCCTGCATCCTTGTTAATGTACCAGGTTCTTCCCTTCAATATGCAGTTAACTCCATAGAGGCTACATCCCAAAGGATTAGTCATTCTAATTGCCACACCAGATTAATCCTATCATTATGGATATATCATGCCACATTACAAGTCCAAAGCAGTTGTTTTATGTTGACGTTTGCTCCTCTAAATGTTACATTTTTGTTTAAATTTCAAATAACCGTGTATGTACAAAGACAACTTTATTTACAATCTTAGACTATACAAATGTGTTTATAATAATATATTGAATATTTATTTCAGTAGATTGTAACCATAATTTACAATTCCTCTGTTCCACAATGGTTTTTATATGTCTTGTACATTGCATTTTGACCAGTAACTGCATGTCCATCAGTCCTCCCTCCAGAGCTTTTACTTTCTGTGTAAAATAGTGATCCATCTTGCTTTTTTTTGCCTTATACAAGCCGACAGTTGTAAAAGTGTGAGAACTGTGGCTTCTCAATAAATAACTATTCAGATGTCCTAAGAATAAATTATGGAGTCTTTTTATGTCTGCCTTAGAAAAAAAAAATTACAAGCTGAGATGTAAGAGCCCCCACCTCTCAGAATAAAGGCATTTTCTTTTCTCATGGGTGTTTTTACAGTTTATTAATAAAGAAGATGGTTTCCTGATTTGCTCGCCAAGGTCAGGGTGGGACCAGACTGTCTATTCCCCAGGTACAAGGGCATTTCTGCTGTCACCGCCACAGTTGTTTGTTTCCACCATTACCTGCACTCTACATCCTATGAGTTGTCTCTGGACATCTAATAGATGGTCCACCCTGGTGCAGCCCCTGTTGTTACACGGGAATCAGCCTTGCCCAAGACTTGCCTTCCACCAGAAGGCCTCAGTTTGTATTTTAACTTCTCCCAAAGCAGCCAATTGCAGCAGCTTGCAGGGCACGCAATTACAAACACGCGGCACGGAGCAAACCCCTAGCTGAAATTAAAAAGCAGGCTGGTTTGATGGAAAGCATGTTAGATGGGGCGTTTTCTGAGAGGTTTTGCAGTCGCTCCCTCCCAGCAGTCAGTTCAAATGGAAAATGACCCCTGCTAGCACAGGTTTGAGTCATTTGAGAGAGAAGCAGAAGAGCTGATGTCCTTCACCCCCAAGCACAGCAACCTGTTGCCATCCTGGGGAACACGGACAAATGTTCACCACCCACAAATAAAAGATGGGCAAATGCTGGAAAAACGACCTGCCTAGACAAACCTGCCTGACATAATGAACCTTTAAACTAAACCATCTTCCAGTGCCCAAGAGCCATGAGACACTATCTGGACATAGAGGAGGAGGAGGAGGGGACCTCTGGGAACAGCCTGTGAAGGGGGTGTCAAGTCCCAAATGGGGCTGGGATAGTTATGGAGCCTGGAGGTCATTCACCTGCAAGGCTGGATTTTGGGTCCCTTCCTTCTGTGGCACAGTTTAGCACCTGGCTCCGGAGGTGCTCTGCAGCCCCACCTGGACAGCCGTACCCTACACACTCAACGCGCACCTACCCGTGGTGACCTGCGTACACCACCCTCCTTGGAACAAGGACAGTAGCACGGTCTTTCGGAGTGGGTGGTAGGCATGCACATTTAGCACCATTTACATGTCAACAAGTCATTTCATGCACTAGGACGGACAAGTTTTGAACCCTGACTGTAGCCCAGAAGACCACTTCTTGGTTTTTGCCGTGTTCCATGATGCCAGTACAGGGAAGCGTTGCCAGGACAAGCCACTTCTGAGGACTTAGGAACACGGCCTTGTGGCCACTGGCACAGGAAGCTCTTCCCCCTTCTTACCCACCCACCAGCTGTGTAACTACTTGGTCCTAAATCCCCAGAGGAACTGAGGTAGCAGTTGAGTGTTTGAGTCATACTGAGTCTACCAAAACCAGTTCAGGTACCTCTGCAGGTCTGTCACTGGGATGCATACGAAAACCATCTATATGTTGACATCATTATGCTTGGAGCCTTTAATCACACCCTCAAGCCCTCACAGGACTTGCCTGACAAAACAAGTCTCACAAGACAAACAGCAATGAACAAACTGCAAGCACCACCTGGTCCCTTCTTTCTAGGTGGTAGAGATCCACTTGAGACCCATACACATACTGATGCGCACGTGTGTCCTCTTCATCCTCTCCCTCAGCTGTCCCAAATACATTTCTATGAAGGGCAACAGCTCCAAGAGGAGGCACTGGGAAAGGGCTGCCTGGGGTGTTCACCAGGCTGGTAGCAAAGAGCGCTGGGGGAGACCAAAATTTGTAGCTCTGCTCCCAATCAGGCAGAGCAGAGCTGGAGAAACAGCTTGATTCTGCTCTGCAAATGGCTCCCATTTTTTTTTTTTTAACATGAAATATTTATTGGGTAAAAACACAGCCCACTTCCACCTGCCACCTTTCAAAATAGTGAGCCCTGCTCAGTCTTTTGAATGAAAGAGTGTGGGCGCAGCCTTCAGGAGATGATCCTTAGCTGTGCATCACTAACACACATAGGGGCCTGCCGGAAATGGCAGTGATGCACATCCTCGTCTGAGTTTCTCTGTCATTAGCAATGACCTGGAGTACTGCGTTCAGCTCTGAGGCCCCAACATACGAAGGACATGGACCTGCTCGAGCAGGTCCAGAGGAGGCCCATGAAGATGATCAGGGGGCTGGAGCACCTCTCCTATGAAGACAGGCTGAGAGAGCTGGCGTCGTTCAGCCTGGAGAAGAGAAGGCTCCGGGGAGACCTTACAGCAGCCTTCCAGTACCTGAAGGAGGCAAAACTGAAAGATGGGGAGGGACTCTTTATCAGGGAGTGTAGTGACAGGAAGAGGGGTAACAGTTTTAAACTGGTAGAGGGTAGATTTAGATTAGAAATAAGGAAGAAGTTCTTCACTGTGCAGGTGGTAAGGCACTAGCACAGGTTGCCCAGAGAGGCTGTGGATGCCCCCTCCCTGGAAGTGTCCAAGGCCAGGCTGGATGGGGCTTTGAGCAACCTGAATTAGTGGAAAGTGTCCCTGCCCGTGGCAGGGGGGTTGGAACTAGATGATCTTTAAGGTCCCTTCCAACCTAAACCATTCTATGATTCTACGACCCTATAGCCCATGACAGCTTTTTGCGTGTCCTCAAGCCCCAATAAAGCAACTCAGAGACTCCGTAACAACCCTGAGGCTATCAGGCTTGACCACACATTCAAAACAAGGAAGCATCAGCCAGCTTACATCTTTTAAGGTGTTTGGACCCAAATGATGAGCTTCAAGTTACACTCTTTAGTGTGAGCGGGGAGAAGAGCTCATGTACGAGCAATGCTGCAAAGCAGGATTTGTACGAGCAACGCTGCAAAGCAGGATTTAACCCCCCTCTCCAGAGCCTGCAGCCTGTGGTGAAGCAAAGGAGCATGTTGTACCCTGACCCATGCTGCTTTTCACCCTGCAAATGGTTACGGGGGTGCTGGCAGCCTCACCCTGTCCTATATGGGTGCTGCACCACGGTACCAGGAGCGGGAAGTGCCACCTTGGGTTAATACTGCAGAAATGTTGAATTCAAAATGGTTCGGTTTTGTCTGAAAAATATAAACCCGGGTTTAATGCCCTCCTGGCCATGGACTACGCTTTGGACAGGACTCAGGATCCCGCAGAGCAAAGCTACACCTCAGGCAGCATCTAAAAGGGCTTGCTGGCGGACGGGAGCACTCTGGCAAACCCAACGAAGGAACGCAAAGGTCTGCTGCTGGTTTCACTTCAACCCATCGCTGCGATGGAACGAGCTCCAACAGTCAAAGGACTTTCTGCCAGTACAACTGCACCTAGATGAAGAATCTGCCAGTACAGTTATGTCAATCAGTTTTGGGGAAAGAGGAAAATTTCATTCTTCTGCCAGCAAAATTTTAAATGATAGATCAGGCCAAAACTTCTCTCATATTTACAGGGAAGTCCAGCGAAAATATCCTTTTTTTGACAGACTTACTTAAAGCATGTGGCATGGAGACTGAAAATGCTATCAACTATTTGACTGACAAGTGTCAGCAGCTGTTCATCCAATTTGTTTTATATTTCAGCAACTAACAGATTCTTTCCCCTCTGCTGTAATGCATGTCTCCTGGCCCATAGGCATCTTAGAAATTGCTTTTCTGCCTCTCTAGTGACCAAAACGTCAAAAATATTAGAAGACAATTTGTGTTCAGAAGCATAAACAGGCACGCAGCAAAGCAAAAATGATTTTGTCAATGTTCAGTGTTCTTTTTTAAAAAGTCATAGAAAACCTAAGGCAAAAATTACTTTTCTAAGCTTTAAAAGAAAAAGATAAAACAAACAAAGCACCCAATAAATCAGCACAGGTTAAACCATCAACTACCAAGGGAAAAAGCAGCTGTCTAATGGCCAACCAAAACGCAGCTGAGCCATATTTCAACCTCTGCACTTTGTCTGTGAAGTTCATGACCGTGCACTGCTGCCACCGTCACCAATGTTTGTTCAAAAACTTGCTCTGTGGTGTCATAATTCAACAGAGCCACCGCTCCATCAAGCTGAGTCCAGCTAGGAGAGTCCCTTAAGCCATTCACAAAAACCAGCCTTCTTCATCTTAGGTCTAGCAATGCCTTCAGAAACTCTTTCATCCATGACTGCATATAAGTTACAATTACTGCAGTCACCACCCATTCTGAATTTACCGGACTAAAAAGCCGGCGTGACACCTCTCTCTGGTGAGCTGTAGTCAGCGGTATTTCCTTTATTCAAGCACATTTAAGCTCTTGAGCTAAACCTGAAGTGGTATTTTCCTCAGCTTTTCTAAAAGATACATATTCCATTTCAAGTTGTAAATCTGCATTTGTTGTAACTATGCAAAATATGGGAGAAAAAAAAAGTGCAGAGATTATATGCAATCTGCCAGCAGAGTTGTGTGCCATGAGGAAAATGCCTCACAGGTCAAAACAAAGAAAAACACTGAGCAACAAATTAGTTGCAGGCAGTAGCTAATATGGAGATCAAAAGATTAAAATCAACATGCAACGATGAAATGACTGGAATAATAGGAGCACTTAAGAAGATTAAGTCAATAACAGAGTCCACTAGTACAAAAATAAGATTTTGATTATACTGTAAAATTTGATATTGGGAGAGCAAAAGCAATTACAACCACGACATGCTTCGCTCTCCCCGCCTTAGACCATCTTGGCTCATTTCCTATGCAAGGAATACAGTTGTTGAAATAAACAGAAATGTTATGACTCAAGTGCTCGATTCAAAAACAAACCAGGTGGTCAGATCAGACTGGGGACTGTCAAGATGGGGGTCTGTAAAATGAGGACTTGTTGCAGATCCTGGAGGATGCGACAGCTGGGGGGAACAAAGGCCGCACCGTTTAGGACTGCTTTCAGCAGAGAGAGCTCCGCAAGCAGCTGATCCCGGGGGGGCTGTCCCAGGCTGTCAGCTGGAGAGGAGAAGCACGCACTGGAAGGGAGGAAGGAGGAGAGAAAGCTTAAAGTCTTGAAGTGAACATGGTGGTGAACTCTGGTAACAGGGAAGATTTTTTTCTATCCAGCTAAAACAGCAAAGATCGCAGGTTTGGTTTTGTGATGTGCATCAGAGGCAGAGCACCTGGCAGCCTCCAAGCCCACCTGGACCCTCACATAACGGACAAGAACATGTCCCATAGCCATCTTTACCGGTGCTGGGGGTCACCCAGTAGCACAGCCCAATAGGGATGAGAAGGATGACCTGCCAAGGGGCAGCTAATGCTCACCACAACTATCTACCCTTGGTCAACCCAGGTGTGTAAGCAGGAAGAGATGAACCTGTCCCCTCAACGCATACTGGCCACTGCTGTGGGACACCAGCCTCATCCATGGACTGCAGGGCCAAAGGCCTGTAGCTCCCCGGGGAGAAACGGTTACCCCAGCGGGGGGGTCCTCAGCCAGGAAGTCTCAGAACCCTGGGTGGGTTCTGCGACGCTCTGCATTTCATGAGGAAGAGCCTAAGCAGCTCCTCTGCGCCCCAGAGCTGATGACTCGCTTGGGCTTTTCTTTAAATCGGTTTCTCAGCATCGCTAACTCCAGCCCAACCCCCACCCCAAAATCACAAGCTAGGCTCATAATTAAATCAAATAAATAAATTATCAGCTATTTTTACAGAATTTGTGGGTGTTCTTGAACATTCAGGGAATACTTGGGTCGTGCATTGAAGTTTTTTCCTGCAATAACAAGGCCTGGATTTTTAGTTTGGGCTCTGATTGTTGGGGGGATTTTTAGTGGTTCTTCTAGACCACATCTTCTGGGGTGAAATCAGCACTTTTCTTGTGCCCAAGTGGCAAAGCAGCAGTTTCACCAGTCAACCTGGGACTCCTGCCAGGCTCTCTCCAACTCAGCCGTCACCGTCACCAGGGACAGGGACGCTGCAGCCCAGCCAGTACCACGTGCCCCGGGTAGCGTCCGCTGTCACCTCGGTACCTCGCAGCCCGTGGAGTCCGGCTCTGCAGCAGGCGAGGACATCTGCGGCAACAGTTCGAACAAGGGCAAATACAAATCTCAAACAACGTAACGTGTGGCACAGCCAGAAAAGCTGGTCAACACCGAGTGGGGAGTAAGTTGCAAAAGGATGCTGGAAAGATTGGCTTTGGTCTTACTCTGTTAGATTTTTTTTTCATTGAAAAAGCAAGTAATTTTGAAAAGGAGATGTTTTTCTGTCTCATAAAGGGGAGAATAATTCAAAACACGTGGGGTTTGTCCCACTTATTTTTTTGGCCACTCTTCTTTCAAGCAAAAAAAGGGAAGGAATACGAACACAAAACTGAAGTGGGCTTCTACCCATTTTCACTGCTTTTTGCTCCTTTTTCTGAAACGTTTTCAGTAGGAAAGTGAGAACAAGGCCATCCCCCCATTATATTCTCCTTCTCTACTTCCTCCCACCTTTTCTCCTAAATAGAAAATAAGGGAAAAAAACCCACAAAAACAGAAAAATCTAAAAGCTCCCACTCTTTCTAAACGAAAAAGTACAACATTTCAAAACATTAGGAAGGGACATCTTTCAGTTTCAGCATTCAGAAATGAAATGCAGCATTGCTCCATTACTGTGATGTGAAGAATGACTATTTCCGACAATAAGGATGGAGAACAGCAGCTCATCCCTTCAAACAATTTCTTGCTTGCCTTACTGGCCAGGTTGACTTTGGACATGATGTGGACTCCACCAACTCCTCGACTGCCTCCTGGACCAGACCGGTCTCGCACCAGGAACTGGACTTCACCCATGATGTCTCTCTCCACTCCTCACAGGCAGGCAGTGTTTTTGGGGCATAAAACCTGGCTGGGATCGAGCCGTTAGTTACCATTCCTGTTGACAGGCAAACTAGAATAGGCTCTGGCTCACTTTCTCCGAGCTGCGGAAGGAGGAATGAGCCGAGAAAAGAGTTCATTCAATTGCTTCTGTTTGGCAGCTCTGCAGGACTCTCCGCATCGACAGAAAGAGATGTGGCAAGTAAGGAGTTGCCATTTTTAGAATTACATAAGCCAGTTTGATTGCCATCGAGGCACTCTGTGCAGCTCCTGCCACGGTGCCGTGCCGGTTGCTCTGCAGTGGGGCTACATTTCAAACAGCTTTAGGAGCAGGTCAGATACCAGCTCTTAAAATTAGACTCAGGTTAAAAATGTCAATGTTACCCCTGCCATCACTGACAAAGTCAACAAGCACAGCCATGCAAGGACTCTGGGCCAGTGTGCTTCCAAAATCCCACTAATCGCATTCGCTCTGGGACCCGTGCAGTGCTCCAAAACCTAGCTCCCCAGTAGTGTTTCATTATGCTAAAAAAAAAAAAATCTAAAAAAATAAAATAAATTAAAATTATCTGCCTATGTATATGCGGTAATGTGTGCGTAACGCAGTGAACGGGCTGAAAAAAAGAATCTGGAGGGACTCGGTGCCTCTGCTCCAGCCGAGATGACCTCGCCATGCACCGCCCCTGCCCCATGCACAGTCATGGCAGTCTCCGCTGGGTGACATGGCAGCAGGGTCACCCCACCGACCCTAAGGGCCCTGCAGGATGAGAGGGACTGCCCGGGGGGGGGGGGGGGGGGGGGGGTGGGGCTGAGGCATTGCTACTGCTCCTGTTATGTGAGGTACCATGGTTTCAAAGGGGTAATGGGAAGCAGTCAAATGGGTAACAATCCCCTCTTCACCCTAGCCCCAAACTTTGTTATCCTGATTTCCCCTTTCATTGCTTGCTAATTTGTCCAAAAACTCTGTCTCTGACCACTGCAAACCAAACTCGGGCCAAACACCTTGGGGCCATCCCTGAGCAGTGCTCTGAGGGCATAATCACTGCCTTGCACTGAGCCAGACCCAAACCCAGCATGGTGGGGCCAGGGCCGGGGCCAGGGCCCGGGCAGCACCGCAGCCCAGCTCCCCTCCCAGCCTGACCCTGGGCCCCTCCACCGTACCTTGCACCAGCCACAAAGCTACAAAGCCACATCAGAAGTTGCCCTCCCCCCCCGGCTCACAAAGGCAGCCCTGTCCTCATCGCCTGGGCTGGTGACTCGCCCTGTTCGCCGGGTCGTCCATCGCCTTCTGCTATGAAGAAAACCCACCTGCATTTAAAAAAATACATATAAATACATATAAAAAGCATAGAAATCAAAGCCACCATTTCAGAGAGATCGAAGCATAATGCTAATAACTTTCGGCAGCTTCCACTGTGGAGTTTAAGCAGCTGCCAAGTTAAATAACTAGGAGGATCCTAAGTTATCTTCCAGTGGACCATAAATGCTCAGCACCGACTACCCAGGCAGAGGCGGCCCGACAGGCGTGGGGAGCCGGGCCGGGCCGGGCCGGGCCGGGCCAGGCCTGCGGGGCCCTGTGCGCCCCGCCCGGCCGGGACCCACCCGGGACCCAACCTCGGGAGCCCCTTGCCGAGTGGGTCTGGTTCTCGGGGGGCGAAAGGGAAACCCCCGCCGGTTTTCGATGTCAGCGGCCGGGGAGAATTTGGGGCTGGGGCTGCCGTATGGGACCAGCTGAAGGAAAGAGGCGTCAAATGAGCCCCGGGGCGAGCCCGGCGTGTTCCCCGCGGGGGCCGGGCCGTCCCGGGCGGGCGGGCACCCCAGTCGTTTTTCTTGTGGGGGCGGGGGGGCAGCGACACAAAAATAACCCTAAGAGCGATCGCGTCTGCGTTGCGAGAGGCTCTCCGGCGTGCGCCTTCCAGGGAAAAATCCGCAAACCATTTCTCCCCTCCAAACGTCGCGGGGGTGGGTGAAGGATTAAAACCCCACGGGAGAACAGCCTCCCCGCAAGCCCGCCCGGCGTGCAGCCGCTCCTGCCCCGCCAAAGCCCGGCTGGGCCACACCGCGACCCCCGCCCCCCCCCAAACCCGCCAGCCCCGTTCGGCGCTCACGGCGCGGAGAGGCGGCGAAGGCAGGGCGGCGTGGCGGGGGCAGCCGTCTCAAAGTCAGTCCTTTATAATATGCTTGCCGGAACAGCAGAAGTCGAATCGATAGAGACAGCCTCCAGCTGTGCCTAAACCTGCGATTTCAATTAAAATACTGAGCTCCGATGGCCGGGTCTTAGCTGGGATCCCAAAGCGCTGATGCACAAGGCGTGCGGTACCCCGGCCCCTCGCCGGCCGCGGGGCCGCGGCACCTGCCCCCGGTGCCGGGGGGCCCC
>JAVKLA010000036.1:15726542-15755901 GCA_034782735.1 Sagittarius serpentarius | reverse complement strand
GGGCGCCCAGGTGCGTCCCGCGGGGGCCCGGCAGGGCGCCGGGCACCGGGAAGCGACGAACCTAAAGGCAGCTGCGTTGCCCTTTTCCCTGCACTCCGCTCTCCAAACGTCTGAGCAACCAGTTTGCTGCTAGAAACATGTTAATTGCCAACGGAGCTCATTAAGGCATGCACATGCAAAACACAGCGAGGGAGATTAAGTGGACAAAAGCGCAATAATGAACTGTCAACAATCGGACCCATCTACACGACCAGGAGCACTCAAGAATGAGGCATTTAGAGGCAACAAAGGATTGTCTGGGACAGGAAGAAAGGACGACCTAGACTTTTGTTTAGTCAACACAATTGATTACAAATGAGAGATTAACAGGATAGCTTCAGAGTTTTTTTGAAGGAGGCAGAAGAGAAAAGTCCAATTAAGTGCACCGAATGTTAACTACATTGATTTCCACGGCCAGCCCTAGAGAAATTCTCATTAAACCATCCCTGGCGATCCCTTTTGGAAAGTAATTTGTCTCCCTGATGGAGCAGAGAAAGGGAGCCGTGTAAAGAGAAAGAAGCGCTAGTTCTTGGCACAATGAGCTTAGGAGACACACTGGAAAGAGCCAAAGGGGGAGTTAATGAGCATCTGACAAGCCGCTTGGACCCGGGCCTGGAGAGCAGCGATGAAAAGATGGAATTGGCCAACAACTATTCTTTATATCAAACATAAAAAGGCCAATCTGAAACAGGGCTGCTCAAAGCTGGTGGGGAAGAAAAGAAAGGCCCCCACTGGGGGGTGGAGTGGAGGGCTCAACTGCCCCATTGGGACGGGGGAAAAAAAAAATAAAAAAAAAAAAAAAATCACTGGCATGTCCCTCTCCCGAGCGAGCGGAGCTGCCGGACCTCGGCACCACCCCCGGGACGGGCACGGCCAAGGGGTGCCGGCAGCCCCGGCGCCCCGCTGCAGCCGCCACCGGCCCGGAGGCGTTTGCACAGCCTGGCCTGGCCTCATCCCACGCCGCCCCTCCCGCCCCCCCGGAAAGGGGACCCCACGCCAGCCGAGATGGGTACAGTTTTAAGAGGTTATCCCGCAGAGGTAGATCACCGGTCAGCCCAAATCACGGCGGCCTGGCTCTCCCCAGGAGGCAGCACCGCCCTGAAACCTGCCTTGCTCCTCCCCGGGGTTGCATTCGCCCGACCCCTCCCGCTGTCCCGGGCAGCGGTGGGTGTGCGTGTTCCCCCTCCCCGGGAGACCGGGCACCGCGGAGCGCCGCGCAAGGCAACGCGCCTCCTCTCCGCTCGTGTAGACGCAGCTCGCTCGGAGGCTCTTAAATCAGATTAGAGCTCGTTAATAACAATTTTGGCTTAAGTCTGTATTGACTTAGGTTTAGGAATGGCTTAGCACTTTCGCTTAAGTCAACACTACGACTAAATTGACACATGCCTTTCCCAACCCGCCGGGTCCCCGCGGATGCCCAGGTGCCCGCAGGACTCGTCCTTCTCCCCCTTTAAGCCGTTTTACGGAGGTCTTTGCATTATTTTTAAAGCAAGCCCGCTGGGCCTCGAGCGCGCCAGCCCGCCCCCCGCGTGTCGCCCACGAGGGTGCCCCACCACCACCAAGGCGGAGGGGCTTTGTGGGCCCTGCCACCCCCCAGGCTCGGGGCATCGCAGTCCTTCGGGCCCTTCCCCAGCCCCCCGACAGCGCGGCCCGTGCCCACTCCCTAACGCCTCTTTCCTTCCCCACCTCTCTCCTCAGGCCCCCTCTACCCCTTCAGATTTGGACCCCGGGCACCCACCCCCCCACCCCCAGAGAGCCGGGGCTGTGCTGCCACCCGCGCCCCAACTCCGCGGAGAGAGGAAGGGGCCGGAGGCAGACGCTCCCGCAACCGGGGGGATGGCAGCACGGCAGGTCCCGGCGCGGGCATCGCCCTTCAGCCAGCACCCTCCGGCAGCGGCCACGGCGAGGGCTACCGGCTCCCCGGCCGCGTTTGACCCCAGGAGCAGCCGCATGCGGATGGGACAGCAAAGGGGCAGGTAGGCCCTGGGGCTGTGCAGGCAGAGGGGGGCGAGCGGCACGCCACGGCGGTGGGGACGGGCACAACCCCCCGGGCTGGCAGGGGGGCAGCAGTATTGGGGGGGGGGGGAGGCGGATGGGCTGCTCGGTGACATCCTCACCCCACGCCCTTCCTCTCCGAGGATTCCTGCGGGCGGACCTCACACCCTGGCCAGCTTTGCCCCAAACCATTCACCTTCCTACCCCCGCCTTCGCTGCCACCCTTTCCACCTTCTCCCGAGCCACCAGCCCTGCCGCTCTCCAGGGCAGCCCGAGTGTCGCAGGTCCTGCCCCCGCGCAGGCACAGCGCTGTGCTAACCAGCACCCGACACCACCACTGCGGGTCCTTGGTAAAGACACATAAAGATGGGGAAAAAAAGCTCTTACCAGTCCGCCTCTGCTGTCCTCCCTGCCTCTCCGGGCAACCCTTCCCCAATTTTTAACCCCTCCTGACCCACTCTCACCACTAACCCTGCCTAGGTTAAAGCCGCTGGCTCGCGTTACTCGTATTTACCTCATTTATCCCTTGCAATTGCTTAATTGATTGAATCACGGAAAGGTGAGCCCAACACGTGCCCTCAATTAAAAAAAAAAAAAAAAGGAGGGGCATTCGGACTGCTGTGCTCTCCGCATTAGGGCAGGCTACCTTTCCCCATCAGGTGTTGGGGCCGCGGGGAGCCCCCAGGCCGGGACACCGAGAGCCGTGGCTCCCCTCTGCTCCCTCCCGCCCCTCGGCTGAGGGAGCACGAAGAGCCTTTCAGTGCGGGTGCTGAAAGTCACCGGTGTTCGTAAAATCTGCTTTGAAGTGACTCCGGTAAGAGTGTGTTTAGTCATGGGAAAGCCTTGTCATCCCCAACGGGGAAAAAATGCTGCCAGACACAGAGCGCAGAAGAATGGTCTGCTCCCAGAGTTCTGAGTTCATAAGCCCGAAACAATACAAAACTTAACATTTCCTACAAATATTTGCATCTTTGCCATCGCCTGCCTTCGCAGGGGACGCAGGCCGATGAGTAACTTTAAAAGCGGTCCGGTCCGGGGGCAGAAGTGCTTCCAGCCGATGGGGCAGGGACTGGGCACCTTGCCGGACCCACAGCACCGCGGCTTCACCTCTCCCGGCTCCTCGCCGAGCCTTTCCGAGCACCCTCGGCCCCCCCACCCCTGGCCGATACAAACAAGCGGGGCCGCAGCAGTGGGTAGGAGGGCGCTGCCCCGGCAGCTCGGGCGGCAGCCCAAACACAACGGGGTTGGGCGCTTTGAACCACCTGGAAGACCGAGGCCGCATGAGCCAAATAGTGTTTCCCCAAATCAGCGCCGCTGCCTCGCTGCGATGGGCACGATCGTCCGCTCAGGCGTTTAAATCGCACAGAGAGCACCCGAGACCTCCTGCCATCGCGTTCCCAAAGTCCCGCTAACTGTCTGATACTCCTTCTACCGTCTTCCTCACTGCTGCCAGTTGCCAAGATATTTCACATAAATAGAAGCTTTCTGATTTATAATCAGCCTCTTCCTTCTGATTCATTATGTTAATGAATTGAGATATTACCAACATTGGATTATCGCACCACTGAATGAATCCAGCAAAAGAAAGCTGATTATAGAGGAAAAAGCCAAGTGTACCCGGAAACTTAACAAAAAGAAACGATGGAGAAAGAGTGTAAAGCGGCTGCAGTTGTTTAAGCTCACTCTAAACACCGCTCACAGATGACAGGGGGACGCGACACTTCCCTTCACATACACAAACCTCTCCCCTACGGATTTACGGATGCGTTTTCCACCGTTACGGTTATTACGCCGAACGGTTCCAGGGAATCAAACCCGCTGCCCAGAGCTTCCCGGGGAATCTCGGCGCCGTTAAGTGAGAGGGGGCATACACAACGTGCTTCTCGTTCACGTTCTCAGCGCCCCGTTCCCGACGATGCGCAGCCCCGCCGCCCCCGAAACGCCCCACCGCCGCCCGGCTGCCCTCCCACTCAGACCTTCCCCGCGGCCGGGGCTCTCGCACTTCACACTGGGAAACGACGGAGAAATGCTTTTCTTTCTCTTTTTTTTTTGTTGTTCCCCCCCCTTCGTTTCTCCCTCTCACACAGCCGCTTGGCTTGGGCTTTCCTCGGCCAGCCCAGCCCCTCGGGCAGACTCCGCAAAGCCCGGGAGCGGAGGCGAGCGCAGCCGCGGCCAGCTGCCGGGGAAGCGCGCAGGTTAGGTCGCGCTTAACAAAGCTGCAGGCATGGGGTTCGCTTAAGCAAATTATCCTCCGGAAGCTTTTCTTGAGCAACAGTTAGAGCACCGCGAATGAAGCGATTGGGAATACATACAAACTAAATGGGTACAGAAGTGCTAGTCTGGAAACCAAAATTACATTTCCCAGCACCGCTGTGTGGCAGGTACTAATTTACTGCGGCTTCAAGCTATGTAATTAGTCAAGGAGACTGTAATTTACTGAAAGCACGGCAAAATTTTCCTTTTATTAATTTGCAATATATTTGTAAAATAATCTTACGGCAGCTGGCTCTGCTTGAATCTGTTTCAAAAGTGTGATGTAAATACCGTCTCACACTATTTTGTTGCCTATTAGGGCTTTCTGGTAGGTGATACGACTGAGAGTAAGGAGAAAGAACACCACACGTTTATTTTTAAGATCATCATCACTAGTGATAAAACTTACGGGAAGAAGTGAGCATACTTCCTATCTGTATGCGTTAAAAACAAACGTATGCAAAGTAACTCAAATGAAAAAGATACAACTGGAAGGCTACGTACACAGCACATTTTCAAGAGCTGTTTCAGCTGTATTTAAAAGGAGTAGCAAATTCCCAAATTAAATCGCCCTATTTATGGCAAAAACAAAGAACTTCACAGAGCAGGAAGATGCACTGAAGAACCAGGGTTTTTTCCCACCTGTTTCCCTTGCAAGGGTTTAAGTATCTCTATCCATATCTTGCTAGTAATCACGTATCTGAAGTAATTTAGCACACAGTTACGGTGAAACAATAGAGCGCGCACAAATAATCGATCTGGGATTCATGACATTGGGATTTTTCAGCAGTAAACTTCTGAGATTCTAATCTTCCCTCAGCAGATTAGTATTTCAGATCAGTGTCAGAGGAAAACTGAGGACAATAAACACCATACCTAAGCAAAGCATTTATCACTGTCCACACACTTGGCTACAGCAGGCACCAATTTACATCCAACTCATACACGCAATGTAACACTGAAATCCAAGAGGTCGTGACTACAGGATCAAAGCTTTATTTCAAATGTAACACATTATATTCATGTATTATAATCCTTGAGCAAATAGAATATTACAGTAATGAAGACCTTAGCATTACAAATATGTTAAAACAGCTTGCATTTGGGGTGATATTTAAGGTCAAGTTGTATCTGAACACAACTATTAAAATATTATGAAAATTACCATTATGGAGTAAATAATGTTTTCTTTCAGATGTAACCTCTAAAAGTACATTCCATTTCAAATTTGGTTTTCTTATTTTTCAGGACCAACAAGCTCAAACTGAGCATCTACATCACTGACCTGCTCTATGTGAATGAAAAAGACAGAAAGAAATGAAGAACTATATGCTCAGCCTGAAATCTAGCTCCCAACTTCTGTGAAAACATGACCCTGAATAAATACAATCAAGAGGACACCATAGTAAGTGTCAAATATCACGTGTCTAAACCATCTTATTATTTCATATGCACTCCCAAATGAAATTAATAGGCTTGAGAAAGATTCTGCAGAATAAGAAATTTCTTATGCTAGGGAAAACTAACATGCCTTCTGCTGCTGCCCCCACAGCCAGAATAACTGAGAAAGTAAAAAGCTCAGGAATGTGATGGTAGAGGTGACAAGATGGATGAACAGGCTGTGCTCCTGGGTTAGTACTGTGGTTACTCATCTGTGCATAAACCTAAAAAAGGATGATTAATTATTTCTTCTTGTAAGATACTCAAAGATTAACTTACAAACAGGCAAAACCTTTGGTTTTCCTCAGTGTTCTTCTCCCAATTGCCTTCCCCCACCCACCAGAAAAGGACAAGAAGCAACAGGCTCTTAGGACAGTTGCAGTTTATGTATACATATATTTTAGCACAAAAGGGTGAGGAGCAAGCGAAGAATGCAGAGTAACCGGTTGTCTTCTGAGGGAAAAAGAAACATTTACCCAAGACAGGTAGGAAATTATGTAAGATATAGATAATGTAATATGTATTTTATATTTTTTATATATATGAAACCTTGGGATAAGATGGGGTATAACTACGTAGAATCAACATGTTTGAAGTAACAGCCTTGCCTTGGTGAAGAATACCTACTCAAGATCTTGTTTAAAGCTGATATTAAACCATATCAGTATCAATCAATTTTGGGGATTTTTTAATTTTTTTTTTTTAAACACACTTCAGTTTAACATTTGCTTTCTCAAATTTTTATCTATAGAAAGGTAAGTGGCAAGCTAGCTCAGCCACAGTAAATTCAACTGTGCACTCAACAAATGTAACAGGAGATACCATGTAATTATGTTCCCTGCCACTGCTTGCCCCATGGTCTGGGCCAAATGAGGAAACACTCGCTCCTGTACCTTAGTGGCCCTGCTGTGTGCCTCCCTGCCCCTACTGCTGTGCTGTTCCACAGTCATATGCAATTGCATTTATTTATATCAGACCACAGGCCAACAGGAAGGCCCTTGTCTCTGAGAGCAGTCACCTATACACATCCCTGCTTTAAATGTTTCTCTTCATTTTTTCCTTTTCTGGACATGTTCCTATATAGTTCTCCATGCACTAGTTGCCCTATTGCTTCTAAAGCTATGCTGCAGGAAAAAGAAAAAAAAAAGTAATTTCCTTCTTTGGAAAGAAGATAATTTCATTTTAATCTTAATCTCTTTGCCCAGTAACAACAAAATAATCGGAAACACAGTATCCAAGCAGTTAACTGCAGCACAAAAAGTACACTAATACTGCTTGCAGGTGCATTTCACAGCACTCTACAAAATCCTTACCCATCCAACTGCCATGCCCTCATAGTCCACACACTTCACTTTCTTTCCAAGGGAAATCAAAAGGACAAGGAGATAGTAAGCATCTGTATTGTGTCCCAGTGTTTAGGCGGAGTCCAAAGAGATAAAGACCCAGATTATTCACACATATAAAGTACTTAGGGGCCCAGATTTTAGTTTAAGTGATTTCCCTTTACATGCAAAGACCAGGATGAATCCTAGTCTTTGTTAGCAACTAACTGCTCACCCGTCCCTTCATTCTGGGCATCATGTGTAATAGCTTTTCCCTTCTTGTCTGCTCAACTGGTTCCAATTATTTGCTTTTTAAATGTAAGCTCCACAGTTCTAAGATCCATACACATTCCCACTAAATCAGATTGAGAACCACATTGTGAGCTTACAGAAGAAAGTATTACCAAGTTGTCTTTGTGACAGAACACTGAGTAAGGTATAAAATTGCAACGGTCTCTATGCCAGGTTTTTTTTTTTTAAGCTCTTTGCTTGTAAGATGAAAGCCTAATTTGATATTTTTGTAGTTATATAACAGTTCTAATATTTTGTGACATTTTGTATTGTGACACTATAGATGAAATTGTCATCGGACTGACACCCTTTACTGTTTATTCCTTAATTACAACTGTTAACAACACTGCAGAGAAGTGTGCTAATCTGCCATCACATATTATGAAAACAACGTTATTGTTACAAACACCAACACCCACTCAACAGGATATTTCTAAGATGGCAGTTTCTGTAAAAACTTATCAGTTTAATGGACACTTCAATAGGAAAAGTTTTAAATGAACTCTTAATATTCCCGTTGAAAACATACAATGATTTTATATCACAGCTGAAGTTTTGAGTTTATTGTGTCAGTGATTCTTCATGCTACATAGAGATATAAATTTATTTTTAGTACTAGGGCATATCTCTACGTCGCATGGAGATGCATAGATCAGTTCACTAGTAGCCTAGCAAAATTTGTAATCATTACATTTTTGCATTCTCAAACACTGCCAGAGGTAAAATTTTCTTCTACTTTCAGGTCAGGGGTGGAAGTATGTTGTTGCATACGAGACTAAATTTTAACAATATATTGACTCAAGTCCAGGTTCTTAATTAAAAAAAAAAAATTTTTTTTTCTAGGCTTCCTGTGCTTAGGAAGGATTAAATTTCTGCAGGCCAAGTCACACACCTGGAAGGATCTTCCACTGAATGGATACTTAAAAAGTACTGCACTAGAGCAGTGAAATTTTCATACCGAGTTAGCCCACTGTACAATCAAAACTCACTGATACTGCACCTCTGTAGAAGGAAGCTGAGGAGCTGTTCAATGGCTGAAAATGAAAACATTATCTCAACTTCTATATATGCTTGGTTCTTGGACAGCCACTGCCAGCTACCTTTCATCTTGCTTCTTTCAAACTTTTCAAGCCTAAGCAAAAGTTCTCACTTGTAGATTATGTCAACAGAAAGAAAATAGCATTAAGAGCAGCCTAGAAGTAGCAAAAAACCCTAGAGATGTGTTTACTTTTCTTGTCTTTACCCAGCCATTAGACAGGAAATACAAAGTAGGCAGCAGGAGGCTGGGAAAAACTGCAGTGGTTACTGGAATGAGGTGTAGAAGCAGTGAAAGTGGCAATAACAAAACTCACGGAAAACAAGATGCAGAAATTCAAGGTGTTCCTTCTACAATTGCTCTCAGGAAGGTTTTTAGACAGATTCCCCGTGCTAAACCAAGGCTACTCTGTGTGATGCAAACAGCCTGCCTTTCCTCTTAACAGTAAATTCCTCCTTTCTCCCTCATCCACAAAGAGGCATACAGCACAGATGACTACAGTGAAGAAAGATAATGCATGAATCTGTCTTTACTTATCACACTTATATGTAGAAGCAGAGAATTAAAAATAGCCTAAAACTCTTCTCATACTGAAAAAGCAATTGCCTTGGTGGGTTTCTATACACCAGTGTTTCTCACTTTTGACCCTAAAAGCCCCTTTGAGGATTGCTTCTCTAATACAGAATAAAAATAGAGTTGTATGCAATGCAACAATGGAAGCAAATTATCCAATATAGTTCATTTACATTACAATTTAAGGGCACTATTATTCTGTTGCCTGATCTGGATGATCTTGTCTGCTTAAGCCATAAATTACAAAACAAAATTAAACTAGACTGTTTATTTTTGTGAATCTTCTTCTGGGTAGTTTATGTTCTGTTTTGTAGTTTTCATTTTCTTAAAACCAAGAGGAACTTCTGCTCTTCCTAAAAGAAACTGTTCCCACTTGGGAAGAGATTCTTTTATTGATGCCCAATAGAGAGTCTGAGAAAGATATAAGAAAAAATAAACTTAATTTAAAAAACTGCGTCAGCCTGTTTAAAAACAATACAGATATGCAATGCATTACTAAATTTTGCCTTATGAGTGAAGCAGTTCAGGAAAGAACAACGTACTTACACATGAAATTTCAAATCTCTTGTATGATACAAAATACCAGCCGGGAAAGATTTCATTCTGCAGCATGAACTGTGAAGTGACTGAATGTGCCCTCTTGTGGTAAGCAACAGATTAGTTCAGACCCTCACAGTACCTTTAATAAAATATTTTCCGCAATAATAAACTTTTCCAAAAGCAGCTTTTATATTTAAGTATGTATGTTAGTGGAATTTAATTTTGAAGTGGAAAAAAACATTTAATGTTATAAATGAAAAGTGCTATGTAAATTGGTTATCCTAGAAAAGTTTGCAGTAATGTAGTTCAAAATATTCGAGTAAAATTTTAGTTGTGATAAATCACTGATGAAGTAATTGGCTCCAGTATTTGGATCACAAATTAAAAAAAAAAAAAAAGCTGTATACTTATCCTGTGGTCTAGGAAAACCACTGTAGATTATCTAACCCTTTCTCTGCATTACCCTGTGCCTCTGAGTAATAAGTTTAACTTCTTTTTTCACCTGTGGAATGGACATACCATTCATCATCTTTGTGTTGGTATCCTAAGGATAACTTTGTTGTTTGTAGGATTTTGAAGAAAATTTTAAGTCCCATGTATCATTTTTTTCCACAAAATAATGTGATCAAAGAGCTGTATTAAGCCAACACTTTAATCCATCTACCAATGTAAGTATTTTTAGACACTGATGTTCATTCAAAAAAAGTAATTTTGTAGTAGAAAATATTTATGGTACATATGTATTGAGCCTTTCTTTCTTTACTTGTTTAAGTATATAATGTAGAAGAAGTGTACCACAAAACTGAACATCTCCCTGCAGAGTATTAGATTCCTGGCTAATCATTTTGATCCTTACATGTAACTCAGATATAACTATGGCTCTTGCAGATTCACAAAAATATTTTCTTCAACAGATTTACTCAAAGAATCTTTTTTGACAAGCATATGTGCTGTCACACAAAACTACTCCGACTTAGCAAGCTGGGGATCCATTATAGCCATAACTTTCAAAGTATATTAACACAGACACATATATGGCTGAGTGAAATATGCTCAGAAGTGTTTTGGAACAAAGCACGCACAAGAATTTTGTACCATGAAAGAAAGTTTTCTTTTTCCACTATTTATAGCACTCTCCTCTAGAAGGCTGAAATAGGATCTTCTCCTTCAAATAGTAACTCTGTTCTCTCTAAAATTCAACCACCGCTGCAGAGTGTAGACATCTCTGTAGCCACAAGCAATTGCTCTGCATTCTCCAATTTGTGCAGACTTTGGTTTGTGTATCACCAGCAGCTTGACACCTAACACAGGACAGAGGGAGAAGCAGTCTAAGACTGATCTAAACAACTCTACAGGTGCCTTGAAAGTCCTCGAAGAGTCTAAAACTACTTCTGAACAGAGTCAAAATAGGTTAAATATTAGTAGCTTGGCATCTTCCTTAGCATCATTCAAGAGGTACAGGTATGTAGGAAAAAATGTACCCTTTTGCCTAAAAATCTCAAAAAAAAAATATCACTGAATAGGCATACTCAGTGTGCACCCTGTCACAGTGATAAGGGTAGGCTATTTACAAAATGCAACGACAGACAAAAACTTTTAACAGTAACCAGAACAAGAAGTGATGCCTCTCATTTAAGTAATAGCTTAAGCATATAACACTTGCCCAGCAGGTGTGAAACTAATGTACAATACACTTCTCTTCACTGGCTGACAGCACTAAAATCTATACCTTTCCCCTCCTTTGAAAGCGTCCTAGCACACAACCTAGTGTGGGACACTCCGTGCTACTATGCCTGTGGAAACTAAGTCGCCATACAACGAAGAACCCACAAACCACTGATGCAAGAAACACAAGTGGGAAGTGACTCGGCGGCCTTGTGGTTAAGAGTTTTAGTTTGCATCAGGGAGGGCTGTGCTCCAATTCCTGTTCCCAGGACTGTTTTGCCCTCATCATTCATCACTGCATATGACTGATGAAACAGTCTTGAGACTAGGGAACTGAACTTGTTACGTTGAATCAGTATAATATTTAGGTCTCGGATTAACTTGCTGTTAAGAAATAATGTTTTAGGGACTACAGGCTGAGAAGTAACAATCAAGTGTTCCTGCTGTAGCAGTACTTTTCATAAGCTCCCATACAACCATAAAATAACTCTTGAGAAGTGACAACTTCTCTTCACGCTGATAAACTGTGGACCCAGAGATGTAAAGATGACAATCTGTGGCAAATTGAAAATGGGATGACCATATAAAACAAACCAAACAGCTCTGACATAATACACACAGTAGTCTTCTCATATTCACAATATTAATTTTTATATTTGACTTCATTTTTAAATAGAAGTTTGTATAGATTTGAAAGCTGCTAAATATTTCCACCAGAATGCTCCAGAATCTAGGGACCTTGCCCCAGAATTTAGGTTCAGCTTGCTACACAGTACACAGGCCTGTGGCTATACCAGTCACTGGATTTTAAAATCAATTATTTTCACTTTAAGAACATGCTTCAGGGGGAGAAAAAGCAAAATATTTGGTAAACAGTAAATGAAAAGACAGAGTTCTAGGACTTACTTCTAACTTAACAGTATCGGGATGTGGAAGTAAATACACTCTTTCTTGCAGCTTTTTTTCTGCTGCTTCTATATCCTAAAACACAGGCAAAGTATATTTTAAAAACAAACACTGGGAATCTTAAAAAAAACACACACTCACATAAAGACATTTAAATTAATTAAATAAACCCATTATAGCTAAAGAGCATTCAAATAATAACACTGAAGTTCAAATCTTTCTGTTTAGTCATTCTGAAATCCAACTTGTACTAGTAAGACGAACATCCTACGGTTTCTAAATATGTTTGCTGTATGTTTTTGATACAAGAATACATTTCATGACCATATAAGACTGTTGCTGTAAACCACCATTATTCTTTCTAGACACTAGGGTAAATGATGGTTAAATTCTGTTCTATGAAACTTAAGAAAATAGAGGGGAACAGAATGCTTTTCTCTGTGCTGCATGAAGACCGAAGTATGTATTCTAGCTACTGTAACTGTAAGTAACTAGGCAAATTATGTGCAAGATCTTTACTCCTCAAGACAAAGATGACTTGCTAATATGCATGCATAACATGTGCACAAAAATGTAGAGCTGCAGCAAGCTGTTCACCAGACAAACTTGGATGACAATGCACCTCACATAGCTTTCTTAGAAAAAAATCAGTATTTGGGTTTCCACTTGTCCAGTGGATGTGTGCTGGGTTCACAAAGGCCCAAATAAATTTTTAAAAAAAGAAACGACCAAAAAACCACAGCAACAAACAAATCAAAACATCCCCCCAAACTAACCGCCCTCCCCCTTTAAAGTTCTGACCCATTCTTGTGGGCTTAGTTCCATACCCAAACATTGAAGAGATTGAGTGGTGGGCAGATGAAGAGAGACAGAAAGGGACGTGGGAGTGGGGTGTGAAGAAGCCAAAGCTGAACAGAGTGGAGGGGGAAAGAAAGTATAGCAGATGGCAAGAGTTGGGAGCAGAGAGCGGGTGTGAAGAGTACAACAGAAAAACTAAATGAGAGAGGAAATTCCCCAGAGGGACTTCCCAAATATTCACCACCACTGCCGCTGAAAAGAAGAGTGAGATTCTGGAGGAGCATATCCACAAGAGAGAACAAACATGATTACTCGTATTGAATAATAGCCAATCTGAATACATCAATAAGTAAACAGTGCTCGACTCAAGTTTCGTTTGAAAAATATGACTCAAATTCAGTAGAGTATGATTAATAAAGGAAAACACAGCCTTACTGTTAGTTGAAGTTCAACTTAGTGACACAGATACGCTCAGTTCATTCCATTTACAGTGTTCATCTTATTTCCTTAATTCCTTTTACAGCATGACTATATTCTCTTGTACATAACTACAAACCTAATCCAAGCAAAACTGTTCTCTCATTTCTACAGCTAAATGCATACCCTTGTAGGAAGCTAAAGGATGTCTGAGAAAGAGCAAACTAAGTCTCAGATTTATCCAAATCCTCAGAAGTAGCAAGTGGCTGCTCCCTTTTCAGGTGAGAAAAGACTAACAGGGGATAAACATAACGGGGGAATATGAGCAAAGATGGAAGCTATATGTCAAAATAACAGAGGACAACACAGACTTAAGTAACCTAAGCAAGGAATTTCTCTGTTGGATGTACTTAGAACAGATGCACCAAATGAAACTCCTATCAGTATGACTCGGACCAAGTCTGGAGAAGTCATCACCGTACTGAAAAAGAAGGATCAATCAGTAATATTCACTTCATACTCTTCCATAAGATTTTCCTCCTTTCTTATTCCTTCTTTCTAATTCCTGCAGGAATTTTCACAGGAAGGAGGAATATCAGTCAAGATCATTATTTCTTTATATACTCCGCTGAGTTATTGGAACGTTTATGGTGATAGGAAATGAGTGTCTTTCAGGCAAGAAAGGAGACAGCAGTTGTGCATATATGTTTAGTAGAGAAGGTCACTTTGGCATAGCCTAGATATTGGATGTGTCTTTTTGTTGCTCACTCTAGTTTGTATATTGTGCAGCCTATTGTCATTCAGAATACTGATTTAATGACAGACAGTGAAAGAAATTTTTGCTGGAAGGTGTAGTATGCTTTAGAAAATAACTGGAACTACTGAAAGATTAGATGGTACTTCTTGTGTGTCTATACAACTGGTAAGCTTTGTATGAAAAAGAAATCTGTCATCAATATAAAAATAAATACATCAGCAGTGTAAACTTCTTTGGAAAAAAACGCAAATCTTGTATGTCACAGTACTGAAAAAAGAGAGCATCTTACAAAGCTTCCCCTAAAACCACAAGGACTGGAACAAAAACAATTCAAGACCCTTCCCCAGAGGTAAAATGGAATGCATGACACATGCATCACTTTTAGGGGACCAAATTCAGCTGTCACTTATATTGATATCAGTCTGGCAGAATCCCACTTAAATAATTCTAGAATTACGTGCCTGTGAAGGAAAGCAAATTTGGTCTACATTACCTTCCCAATACTAATTAATATACAGCATATTCTTTATTTTCTATTTCATGTTATAAGCCATAGCACAGTAATATGTATTTCTAAACACAAGAAATATTACTGACAAACAAATGTCATAAATTAGAACAGAAATATCCATCTAATTTCTGCTTTTATTATGACAACGTTATATAAGTACCAAACAATACAGATTTCCCTAATCTGCAGTCTCCCTCTAAAGACATCAAGGAAAATACCCTGATAATTACGCTAAAATGCTGAAGAAGTGCTTATAATGTTAAAATTTCAATTAAAAAATGTTTAATTCCTTGCTTCCTACTGATTAGAAAATAAATTAATTTTGAAATGCATAAATATCAACTAGCACAGAGAAATAAAAATGTCTTTTGCTATGATCACATACTGAAAACAACTGATTTTGCTTACATGCAGAAAACCAGAAATGCAAATAAAAAAATAACACTTCATCATGTCCATGTATTTTTGAGTAGGCCAAATCAACAACTCTCCACATGGTAACTGTGAAATGTACAGTGCCTGGTATCAGGAACAATATTCTGAAGCTGGCACATTAATCAGTCTTGTTTTCAAGCTTCTCATATATTATTCCACATAGATTTTTTTTCCTGTTTTCTTCTGTTATCAGAAAGCATCTGCAGGAGTGCATGCCTGTTAAAACTAGTATAAAATTAATAGATTTAAACTGATTTATGCTACTTTATCCTGCAACAGAATTTGTTTTGATACATATGTTTTTGCTTTTTTTCCGTACAAACACCAACATTTTTGACACTTGAAAGGAACAATTTTGAGGATGTGACAGAAGATGGCAAATATCTGTTTAACTGCAAAAATATTTACACTCTGTATATGTCTGAGCTATTGTTAACATTCCCAATACAACAAGCTTTCAGCATGCAGAAATATCTCCTGCATTTATTATATTTGCCTGTATATGTAAACTGAGACTGCATTTATAAAATACAAATTATTTATAAAAATCTATATTTATGAAATAAAAATCTATTATAAAATGTATACGGAAAATGGGAGTCATAATGGCTGAAATTACTTAATCAATGGAGCATGAACTATGGAAAAAATAAACAAACCACCCACTTCTCCTCAGCCTCCCACTGAAGCATCTACACTTATCTATACCCAATACAGGGGGGTTTGATTGCCCCAGCCTAGAATGCACCAGTTTACTAGAGTCCAAGTTGAAAAATCTTCCTTGTCACAGAACAGTTAAGAAGGTATTCCTGATTAATTCTTCTGCCTTATCTGCTATTCCCTAAATACAACTTCCATTTATATACAAAGAGGGCCTGCAATAGAATTATACCACCTCAAATGTGAGCATTTTAAATCTTAACCAGGCTCTGCATGTAGAAACAAAAAATTTTCAGTGACATGAATTGATCTTGTAATTTTCTAGAGTAAAACACTGTTTCAATAAACACAATACATGCAATATGGACCCCTACTAAGTAAGAGTTTAAAGAAAATGCACGAGAGGTACAGTTTTCTGTTGTTTCCTGAACAACAGACAAACATTTTTCAAATGCATGCTCTTGTCAGTGGTCAAGTGCAATCTGTTCAAACTCAGATGCCTAAGCTAGGGGTTCCAGAAGAGGTTTTAGTATTCCAGTCCCTGCCATCAAACCTAGATCTTTTTTAATTGCCCATTCTCAAACATCTGCTGAATTTACCTAGGAAACACAAATCTTCCCTAAATATGACAAGTTTGTAGAACAGCTATTAACATTATTAACAGTATCACCACTAGGAAGAGCCAGAAACACCAAACACTGCTTTTACAGTCTTGAAAGTAAAATTCTTGAAATCACTCTACACCTCTTTAAAGATTAAACTGAGAACTTCTTCCACTTCACACAACCATAGTGGGAGAATAGTGCCTACCCTGAGCTAAAAGCATTATAGGCTGGTCAGCCTCTATTTCCAAACATACCCCTGTATCTTGAATCAAAGCGTAGAGGTGCTGTGAGTCTTGTCAGACTCTCACATTCTCTTAGGCAGACATGTAATAGCATGTGTTGCATCTCTACATGTACATAAAAAAAAAAAAAAGATAGTAGCAGCTGCCACCATGAGGCTCATATAAGAAGGGCATGGGAAATAGGTAGTAATGGCATCAGATAATAAAGACTTGTCATTTAATCCAGTGATCACTATAGAGCAAACACTTTTTTTTTTTTTTTTTAATTCTCTAAGCTACATAACCGTGACATTTCAATGCAGTTCCTGGTAGCTGCAGAAACTTACATTTAGAAGTGCTGCATTCCTTTTATGAGCTGCATCAGCTGCTTGAGTTTGCCATGTCTTTTTAGTCTTTTTGTCTCCTAGATAAGTCTCCATCTGCTGTAGCAGCTCTGATCTCTGAGACAGTCTACAAAGGAAAACATTTTGCTAAGTGGGTAGAACATTTTGCTCAGGAGCTAGAAAATAACCTTTTTACCTTACCCAGTTTTCTCAAAACTATGGGGCTAATTAAGCCGGCTGTAGGGTGGGTGTGCTGGGGGAGGGAAAAGGTACAGGCAGATACCACCTGCTGTGCTTGTATGAAGCTATAACGTTGCAACCACCAGTCCTCATAGCTAAGGTGCTTAGAAGCACGGCATCTCCCAGAACAGGAAAGACAGGGTGGGCTGGGGTGACTTGATCAGTACTACTCTTGCTCATTGGCAAGTACTAGCTGTTATAAGAAAAGTAAATTTTTCTGAATCATTACTGTATTTGCTTCACAATCTGAGTTTACAGGGCAACAAAGAAGCAATTCTATAATTGAGGTGTAGTGTGCGAGAATCCAATTACTGTCCCCAAACAGGAATTTAATGGTGACAATGGTTAACAACGGAGATAAACCTGTACCACCACTGTAAGTGAAAAACCTCATCAACCTAAATACCCTTAACGGCAAGCTAATTCCAATAGTTCATGAAGGAAGAGTGCCACCTCCTGGAACACCAACCCCTCGTTGAAATACTACTGTGCTCTGTACAAAGTCAGGATTCACCGTTTGCAGGATGGTCATGTGCAGTAAGCGAGGTCTCGCAAGACCACAACACAAAATGCTGTGAGGCAGGACACAGCGCTGAAACAACTACTTACATCTCCTCATGTCTCCTAGCAAGGTGAACCTCCTGAGCCAAATAGGATGACATTTTCTGTTGTTTGCCCCAGGTTTGTCACTCTATAAAAGGAAAAACAAGTGAAATTAAAATCTTCCAAAGACATACATGCATATATGCTTTTCAGTATTAAACAATCCCATGTTAAAAAGTTGCACGCATGGTATTTATATACCAGCTATCTATGCAAAACCTGCCATAAGACATTGTTACATTGTGCTTTGAATACGCGCACACTACTAATGTTCACAATATGTTCTAGGAAAATCTTACTGTATTCTAATAATTCATGAGAGAACTAAAATCTTACTTTCAAGTTTCAGAGTTAGCATTGTTTTCTCAAGTTTCAGATGCTTACAACCACACACACAAACTATGTGCTTGCACAATTTGTGTATTACCATTTACATTAGTGATTTCTGGCTTTTGTCATGTTACTCTGAACACAAAGTTATGCTTGTAAATGTCATTTATAAGTACCTCTCACAGATACAGTGCCCTGTTCACAGGAATCTATGTTTAAGTACAGGCATGATTAAACTAAATAACTTAAGCTACTAAACCAGTTTGATTTTTGAGTGCTTGAAAAATTAAGTGAAAACTTCTGGAGCTTAGCTCTCCAGTACTGTAAAACAGTACATGATGGAATACACTGCTTAAATTGTTTACATCTTACTGATTTTTTTTTGAGATATGAAGGAAATCAACTGCGCACTGCATGCAAATCAAGATCCTACAGCACTTTTCAGAGGGCTGAAAGTGGTTTACAGTCTAGTGTTTTTTTCACCTCAGAGGTGACTGCATTGTTGTCACATTAAGTAAATAAAATAATAGAACCTATCACATCTTCACAATGTTGAAGGGTGTGAGAACAAAGACCTCAAGATATGAAAACATTAGGAAAGGCCTCCTGTCTGTCAAGAGATTCACTCTTAACTTTGAAGCAAGTTTACATGTGCGCTCTAACTTCAGCAGAGCCCATTTTCTAGGGAATGCATGTTTCACCACACCCTGAAAAATACTTCCATGCAATTGGCCTATTGCTAATGCTTCCCCTTCGTTTAACAAGGAGCACATCCCCTCTGTGCTCTTTCCCTCAGCCGGGGAACTTCATGCAAGGGAACTTCATGCTGTTTGCAAGACCAGACAAGACCTCTGCTCATCAGGCAATGCCTTTACTGGCAACGGGAGAAACTAAAGCACGGGGAGCGCAACCGCACGCACCTTTTCTTTAGGGGAGCCTAGCTTACAAACAGTGGTAATTAAAAAGCACCCAGTGAGAGCACCCTCCGCCCGCGGCACCATGGGGCAATCGCTTCACACGCGGTTTCCCTGGGCGGCTGCCAAGGCGTGAGGCAAACCGGGCTGGGCCGCTGCAGGCAGGCCCCCCCCAGCAGCCCCACGCTCACCCCCTGTCTAGTCAGAAGCCCTTGGGAGGCACCTCGGGCCGAGGGGCGGCAGGAGGCAGCTGAGATGAGCGCTCCCCCTCAGGCCGGCAGCCCTCGAAAAGGCAGGAGAGGAACGGCCACAAGAGGGGCGCACACCACCCCCGGCGGCGCGCGCGAAAGGGCACGCAGGAGCCGCCCTTAGCCCTACCATTGGGAAGGGGAGGGGGGAGAGGATCCCCGAATCCGCCGGAATGTACCATTCTGTAGGACTGAGGGAGGAGAAGTCAGGAAAGAAAAATAAATAAACACGAAGACTCGTTTACCTTTAGCCTCGCCGGCTTCGAAAAGGAAAGCAACCACCCACCATGGTCTACGTGACGCCTTAAACCTCCCCCCCCCAGCTGCCATGGAGACGGCCGGAAAGGTGGAGCCTAGCTGTAGGCGCTGATTGGCCCCATCGCGCCTCGGTAGGCGGAATCAGGAGAGGTCGAGATCCGCCTTTGTCACTGGGATTGGAGGAACGAGAAGATGCAGGGTCCAATCATTGCCGGCGGGCGGGTCGCGGCGCGAGGGCGGTCTACTGCAGTGACCGTTACGCCTGAGGGGTGGTAGCGGGTGATGGCGGGCGGCCCGGCCGTGCAGGGCCGGGCAGATACCTGCGGGAGGGCGGCGGCGTTTCAGGCACTGTCCGCGGTGAAATCCATCCCTTGAGCCACCCCCTTCCCCTACGCACAGGCACGCGAGATTAGGCAGTAGTTTGGACAGACTTTTTAGGCTTTGCAGCCCAAATACGCCGAGGAAGAGTGAACCCACTCGGAGTGTTGTTGCTGAGGGTTAGCGTTGCCCGTTCTCGCTCCTTCCACAGTCCGCCCATCCCGATGCCTTCATGTTCTCTAGTGAAGTAGTCTTACGTTTGAAGCCAGTTGTTACTTTCCTGCGCAAGGCACAACATTACATTTTTGGCATGGGCACTGCACTGTGAGTGCCAGCCAGATTGTCCACATGCGTTTCCAAACCCTGTGGTGTGATCTTGCCCTCCGTATCTGAGAGCAGAACTTCTTCCAGGCCTCAAAGCTGAAGAGTTACTGAGGCTGACTCTAGTTCTTTATAGTCAAACTTTCATCAAAATAAACTTTTAAAAAAGCACAATCTGCTTTTTTGTGTATGTTTTGTCCTTCACGGAAAACATAAACCAAGCATGTCTAAGCCAAATACAGCTGAAAGTTCATTTTTCTTCATTTTCTTCATCGTTGCCTGACAGATTTACACACCTTTGCAGCTGCAGGTGATCTCTAAAAGTTGCTCTGAAAGAGCTTGTCTTCCCTGTTGTCTTTCTAAGCATTCTCTGATCCTAGTGTTTAAGATGTCTCAACAGGAGCTTCTTACTGCTGATCAGAAATTTCTTCTTGTGACTCTTAAGCTCCTTTTCTATTTTTTTTCCATTCTCTGATTTTATATTTCTGCAAGAAACACGTTCATTCACTTCATGACATATAATTAAATAGAAGTTCTTTAATGTACTTGTCAACTTACCCCACTTATTGCAGCAGTCAGGATAAACAGTACTTAAAAATCTTATTTTTAATTTTTTTACCATTGTGATTTAAAGACAAGACTTTCCAATAAATGATACAGAGAAATAGGACTCTGTCCTCCTTTCTAATGATGTGAAAAGCTAATGGTTACGATCTCACTAAATTTAACAGAAAGCCTAAGTGTTTTGCATATTCTACTTTGAGCTACACCAGTCCTCTGTAATGGCGGTGATCTTTCTTTCTTGTAGCATTTAATGAATTTCAGAAAGAATAGAGACAAATTGAAGTTTGGTTTACATAAACCATTATATATGCCATTTGCGGAGAGAATGCAAAGAGCATTTTATTTAAGCTACAGATACTATCCATTGTTCAGTGTTGCGGAAAGAGAGACAGGATGGAAACCATAATTTCTTAATGACTGCTTTATGTGACAGTGCATGAAACACTCTGTAAGTTCATAGCTAATGAGCTATAAACTCTGCATTTAGTTTTCCAGTATTAATGTTCTTTTTTCATTAGAAGAGCAACCTAGCCTAGATCAGTTCCAAATTTGTCAGCAATATAAGCTTTAAAATTAAAAAAAAAATAAAAAATGACTGCTAGTAACAGCCAGAAGTCCCCAATAGCAGGCTGTTTTGAATAGGTGGTTTCTTGCATCTGCGAAGCACCCACAATGAAGTCAGTGAGAGTCATTGCAGAAAGAGGGCTTTATAGATAGGAGTCACTTACATGGGGAAAGGCATTCTCTTGCATATCTTAATGCACTGGTGACTAATTGTAGCGTGCTCTATTGTTACGTGTGTCGTGTCGTGTGTGGTCCTCTCCCCCTCCCCCAGTTTCCAGTTGTACTGTGCATCTTACAGAAAAAAAAAATAAAAGTTTTTCTAAAAAGCCTTTTTCCCCCCAGATACTGTGTCTTCATTAGCTACTTCTATCTTTCTGTGAATTTACTGTTGGATCACTGGTATAAAAATCTGAAAAACCAGATACCTGCAAGTGAGACCCTGAGATGGGTATTTACTGCCCAATTGTGCTAATATACGCAAGTGTACACTTCAACACCGGAGTAGTCTCTCTGTTGGTTGGTTGCAGTCTGCAGTAGAAGTGTTATGCATGAGATTGTGTACTCCATGAGTGCCTAAATATGGATTAAGGACTTACTGTTAACACTGAAATGTGGGCATTGTGACCCTAGGTTTTTCTTAACCCTGCAATTTCGTTTTACTCTGAAAATTTAGGAGGGGTTTCTGAACGAAACTGGTGAATTCTAACACTAGGTGGCACTTAAACACAGCTGACAAAGACTGTAGTATATTGCAACACCCAAAACCAGTCAAACACATTCTGTTCTAACATGCAGTTAATTATATCCTCAAAATGATGTCTTGGATTGATATTACTAAACAAACATGTATAAAATGTAATTACAGACAAGTGAAATAAATACTGTAGGCTTATAATTGCAAGATATGTTTTTTGCTTGTAATATGCTACACACCTGTGCGTAGTTTATATAGCTAGTATTTTATTTTGTCATTTTTACTAACATTTAGAATGGCGCGATTTAGCTTTATGTGCTTTTATTTACTGGTACCAATTTTTGCCATATGTCAGTTTTTAAAAAATGGAATGTTTTTATGTATTGGGATTTTAAAACAGGAGTATTTCAAAGGGAAAACAATAAGAAAGTATTTTTAAATACGAAACCACTTCAAAACTTTTGAAAAAATGCATATATTTTAGGATTTTTTCTAATTGCTTTGCTTTCCTCTTCTTTCTTTACTTACTTTTCGGAGGTACACCTCTATTGCTATAGTAGCTTAATATCCACTTGGAGGTCCAAAGTCTATCTGTTCATAAACATTTCTTAAGTGATACCATTGGTAAAACGTACCAGGCCTATGGGACAGTCTAAGAGCCGTGAAATCCCATCAGAGCAGCTTGTGGCCATCACCTTGGGGTCTGGCAGTTTTTCCTATCAGCTGCAGAAGTGGTCGGCAGCATTTCAATCAACTGCACAAGCCCTGTGCAAAGCTGCTTTAAGTTACAGCAAGCTAAAAAGGCAAGGCGCGCAGGAGCAAGCTAATAAAGCATCAAGCCTAGAAAGTGCAAAAATGGACTTCTAGTTCCTTTCCCCCCTCACATTCCAATATGCAGGGAGTTGCTCTCAACGTCACTGTTGGCAGGTCCCATACCATTCTCTATTCAGGGTTACAAATAGTTGGCTTCTCTGTGGTGGTAAGATTAGAGCTGAGACAACGCTTGTAAATGGTAGGACAACCCAACAACACGTTCCTGTATTTGCATTTTGTTATTTGGCAGCTAAAGATGTGTATTTGGTGTGGGAAAGACCTGTGGAAATCACGCTTTGTTGAAAGAAAATTGCCAATGCATTACTATATGCTTAGACAAACTAATGTGAACAGTCTGTGTGTGCTTGTTGGAATTGCCCCCAGACCTCAGGAGACCTGTTTCAGGTGAACCAGAACCCAAACAACAGACCAGGATAGGCTGAGCACCCATCAACCAGGGTAAAAATAGTTGTCCAAACTAGAGACAGTTGGGTCAAGCTCACAACCAGAGTTGGAGGACCTGTGGGAAGAGGAAGAACCGACACCTGTGAATGTGAGGGCACAGAAGTGGTGGAACTCCAACTGGTTTCTGTGCATGTGAAAGTGCGGTATAAAACTGCGGATCAGGCCAGGCCAAACTCTGTCCAATGTCAAATCAAAAAATAATGGTTGTGGTAGAAGGACATAAGGAAGAGCATATTTTCTTTATGCTTCAAATAGAGGTAAAAACCTGATAAATAGGACAAAGCTAAGAAAATCAGTATTCAGCTGCAAATTATTTGATTCCCCACCACCACCACCACCACTTTTGAGAAAGATCCTTTCAGGTTCTGGAACAGTCTTTCCAGGTAGTAGTAGATACAGCTGTGAAATATAAACTAGCCTAGACAATACTTGAGACAGTTTACTGATACCCCCATTCAGTATCGTCAAGGGAATACATGCCTTAACAGGTGCTTTCCATCAGTAGTTTCTATGGCATAGCTACTTCTTTTTGAAGATTTCAAGAAAATAGTCTGGTCCTTGAGTAATAACATTAAGCCTTCTTTTGAAAATAAAAAAATCTACAGGCCTCAACTGACTTTAACAGAAGTACAGGTAGTAGAATGTCTTACAAGTAATTATGAAAACTATTTACGGTAATTAGCTTGAATCTAATTGCTTCTCAGCATGTTAGGATAGTAAATTACAGCTTTATTTCAAACAACTCCTGTTGTCTGTTTTCCCTAAACTCAACACAGGAAACCCAATAAAAACAAACACTTGGAGAACCACCATTCTCAGTTCCTGTTTGAAGTATGTCAAATGGGGATGCTTAGCTTTGATCTTACAAGCAGCACTTCACTTACTCGTGTAGACTACATCTCTCTTCCCTTGCGCATTGAGAACGTACTCCTCCCGAGAGCAACAAGAGGATGCATGTGAACAAGAGGGACAGAAATACACCTTTTGACTCTTAAGTGAGATAGTCACATCAGATGGTTTACACATGAGAAGGCTAATACTCCTCGGCTCCCTTCCTAATCAGTGCAGAGAGAGAAGCTCTCCTTGATGGTGATATAGGGCATGAGGCTGAGCATTTGGAGTTGCTCTGAAGGACCAGAGGTATCTTTCTCTACGGGCTATATAGGGAGCTTTGAGAAAGTGGCTTCCTCAGGTTAGTACCTATAATTACATACCTGATCAGTGTCTGATCATCTGCTTCAAAACCAACCACAGCTTATGTCTATCACACCCTAGCTGAGGTTCATTGGAGTTCCTCAAGACTGATCTTGCCTGCCATGTGGACAGAAAGCCTGTCAGCTTTGGCCTGATTTGAGATTCCTCTTTGAAACCGTAGCAAGTCTACTGAGGAGCATGTCAGTGCCTGCTAATGTTCATGTGAATCCAATCACACGTAGGTACTGCTGGTTGTTTAAATAGCTTTCCCACACCACTTTGAATGGACTGGACTATTAATTTTGTATCCGCTCTTGCTCTGGGATGATGATAGACACCCATTTTCAGTTTTAGTCCGTTTTCAATGGGTATACAAGTCAGCCTATAACTTTTATCCACTGTAAGTAAGTAATGCTATTGCCATCTGGTCTTACATTAAAATTGTCTTATTCTGTAATGATGATACATCTACAGAAGCAAAAAGTACTTTGAGTTTTAATATATGCATTTATGTGACTGTCAAGATGCCTGATATTAATAGCTTGACTTTTACTGTAAGCAGAGGTAGAAGAAATAACACCACCTTCACAGTTCTGGCACAGTTTCCCTGAGAGCTGTATTCTCAGACCATCGTTTCTGTCTCTGGTTTTTGCCATACAAACCTGAGCAGGAGTGTTCTATTTTTTTTATTTCAGTTTAGATTTTGAATGCTTTTATGAGTTTCTTCAATCCCTGAGAGAAATTAGAGAGGCAACAATGCTTCACTTATTGCATAACACCAACATTTATTGACAATAAAAATAACTAACTTGCACAAGAAGTCAGTTTCTACTAGACCCTTTTCCTAGATTGTTGTTATGAAGGTTAGGCTTTTCATTTTTTACAAAAAACCCACTCTTTTTAAAGAAAGGTCAGTCAATCTTTTTAGAAAGATTTAATAAATGACTTTTCCCCCCTTACCAAATCTAGTCTTTTGTTGAATTGTTTCAGTTCCTATTAAAGCTTCACAAAATTGTACCTTCTATTATATTTCTTCTAATAGGTTTCTCAGCCTTATAACTATAATAAATTTGTCAGTCTAGCTTCACTGAACACTGGACTTGAAAATCCTACCACAACAGATTATAAATATAACCATTTCTAAACCCTTTCAAGAAGTTTTACCCTTTCTTTCAACACATTTTATGTACTCAGCAATTCAGTGAAAATAACCTTTCAGAGTCATTCTTTAAACTCTCTTTCTTGGTGATAGCACAGTCAAGTCATTTGATCAGTCACTCAGAAAACCCAAGTCCTGTTCCCATCTCTGCCAGGGTGGATTCATAGTCTGAACCAACTCACTTAAAGCCGTTGTTTTCTTAAATGTTCATTCAGAGGAAATGATCAACTTGACCCACGTAGGGCCTGATTTTCAGAGTAGGCGAGTGCTCAGAACTGCAATTTAAATAATTTTGAGTGGCGCCCTTAGCACAGTTAAAAAAAAAAGTGTAATGGCATCTCGTTAGGTAACCAGAAATGAAGACCCTCAGAGGTAGCTTTTATAGCAGATTTTAAAACACTCCCCCCCTCCCCCTTTTTCCTCTCTTTTGCTTCTATGAAATTTGGTTGTTGGTTTTGGGGTTTTTTTTGAGGAGAGAAGTTAAATTTTTTTTAGAAACACAAAACACTTTTGATAATTCTCTTCAGGACATGTTTTAAAGTTTGAATGAATGAATGTAAAGAGAATGTAACAAAACCTTTAGAACATTAATAACCATGCTAAAAGCAGAGAAGCTAGCAGCATGACCACATAAATCTAAGAAAAGCAAACAATCTAAATATCTCAAGCCCTATGTCATAAAATGAATCAACTTTGCTTTATAACACTATGTAAAGAGTAAATAGCAATACATCATATTTGCTTTGTGTGGATGAATGGGAAGCAGAGAGAGGCAACAGTTATCTAAGTAATATAAAGTATAATTAATGAATACTTCCAAGGGACACAAATCATCTGCACTAATCCCAAATCACAGCACATACTCTATCCTTCAATTTAAGTCCTCTTCTCAGGTTTACCCATAAGCAGCAAATGGAGGAAAAGATGGACTACCTCACCCCTCCTTCCTTCTGAGAGATTTGTTCAGCTGAGCTCCTTGCAAGCTGTTACAGGCCATTCTACTCATTTGACCAGCTGTGGTGGTTATGGTGTGTTTCTGGTCACCTGAGTTTGAAAAAAAAAGAAAAGGTATAGAAATAGCTTTTAGGATGATCAAGATATTGGAGCGAGCTTGTTTTATGAGAAGAGATTAAAATGTTTGGCTTATTTATCAAAATGAAAGCAGGAAGAGTATGTTTTCTACTAACACATGAGTAGTGTTAACATCAGAGAAAAAAAGCTTTTTAAGCAAAAAGATAGAGCTAGCAGAAGCACAAATGGATGTAATGAATAAACCTTTCTTGAACAGAGAAGTTTGAGGAAATTGCGCATCAGACAAGTGAACTTCTAGGCCAGCCTCCTACACAGAATGGAGGGGGAAGGAGAGCAAGAAAATGGATTCATTTTAACAGAGACCTTCATCAGTTTGTGACTGGGAGTCTGAGACATGGCTTTCTGCATGACCTTCAGAGGGAAGCCTGACTTGCAGAGCCTTTCCAATGGCAAGTCTTTTGTAGCAGCCATGTTCTGCTGAGCAGTGCTGCTGAAATTCCAGAGTCACATCACCAGCATCAATATTGTAATCAGCTGCCAGTTGTCTTTGAGAGAAAACTTAGAAATTAAAGCTCCAAGTCACCTGCTGCTCTATGCCTCCGGCTATGAATAATATTGCAGAGGCAAAATCAGCAATAAACCATGTAATGCAGAAGTTCTGCAGTCTGCTTGGCTTTCCCTGCCAAGCCAGCCTGCTTGCAGTTGACACCAATGCTATGTAGGTGTGTAGAGTATTGCTGCACCATTCAGGCATTGGAAGAATGTTTTTAACAAAATATCTCCGTGTTGTGAAGATCTTTCTGTCTGCGTAGGCTTCCTAATGTAAACTTCTATTTGCTGTGATCTCACTATGAGCTTTATATTACAAAGTCCTACATGACATTATTTGTAGTTGGCTGTTTGTCTGAATCTACTTCATAGCCTAAGGCACAGAAAGGCAGGTGAATTTAAATTCTGTCTTTCAAGTTGGTTTTCAAATGCTGTCAGTTTAAAATATTAAAATAACAGCAAGCTCTAACAACATTCTCAGATTTTCTTGCCCAATTGACTGTCTTTGGCTTTACTGAACAGGGCTCTATTTGTGATCAGAGTTATGGACAGCACTAGAGAGTCCAGGCTTTAAAATATCTGGGTAAAAATGTCAGTGCTGCCATTGACGTGAAAAGGGTCAACGCTTGGTTTTCTGTCATTTATGTTTCAGCTTAGCAATAATGTAGTAAAGGAGTTTTTCTTTGGAAAGGTGAAGCAGTAAGTTCAGTAAGAAATATGAGAAAATAAATACATTCCAAGGAATGAGAAAATTACTTTCCTTAGGGGGTATCATTTATTTTCTTCATTAAACCATATCACAGAAGTATATCAGTTGATGGTTAGCTCTTCAGTTTCTGAAAGTGGACATGACTCTGGCAAAAGATGTAGAGTTACAGCAGTTTATATCAGTTTTTTAAAGAGCATGTTTTTCTAATTAAATGAGGCTTATGCGGTCATGGGGGGGGTGTATGTAGCTGTACATGCATGCATGCATGCATACATCTTTCATGTCTCTTTTTTCAGTAATTTTTGAAGTTGACCAATTGCAGCCAAACTCAACACCAAGGTTACTAGTCCCAAAGACACTGCAGTTAAAAAAGTTTTGTGAAAATACATGGCTATTCAGAGAAAAAGAAAGGTTATAAGAAGAGCTTACCACTTGCTAGATGTCAGAGGGTCCATGTAGGATTTTCTCCTACCAACTCAAATCCATAGGAAACGAGGCGCCTTGGTTCTGTTATTCATAGAGCTGCTTATCTACTTAGAATTTTTCTGTATTTAAAGCAAGTGAAATGAAATCAGTTTATATAAGCAATCAAGCGATCTGTTGCTAAAATATGGACTGCTGTATAAATCAAGCCGTTAGTGAGATGCCCTAAATTTCCTCTCTGGAAATGGCTCTCTGTAATTGGCTAATCTCTCAGAATAATTTGTGATACCTTTTTACATATTGTGCCAACTGGAATAATCAAACAGGGCTGATTAAAATTATGCTTCTCCAATTCTATTTAAAAAACATAGCTCATAACTTTTTTATATACTTTGAATTGACTTAGACTGTTATAGACTCTGAGAAGGGACTGTTGTCTCTGCAGAGGAAGATGCATAGCCAAGTGAAGAGATGGTTATTAGTCTCTGTTCATGTATGAGAGACTCTGGGTGTTACTTGCAGGGAAGATCATGAAAGCGTGGCCTAAATCCCACACAGCATGCCAAAGGTAGCAAGGTACATCACCAGAAGCCAAAAATGTAATCTCTGGCAGTAAAGGATCATTTTCAATGTAATCTGAATATTATTTGACAAGCACGTTTGGACACTAGAGGAGTCAGTTCGGGGGCACATCTCCCACTGTAGATATAGCATAGAATTAGGAGTAACATTCATTTAAAATCAGAGACCAGGTGAAGAAAAGAAACTATAGGAATTCATTCTGAAAGGGAACTGAGTATTTTTAAAAAAATAAAGAGCCAGTTAATTTAGGACAGTAAAGTTGGAATTATACAAGCCAGGACTATTCAGTCACTGAGCCTTTTTAGAAATGCCCTATGAGAGAGAACCACGGTGAATCTGTAAAGAGAAACTTTAAAGGACTTCAGCTCTACGCCATTGCTTTTGGCTCTTCAGCTAACTGCTTTTTATCATGTGCCTTCAGTCTTAGCCCGTAGGGCGGTAGGAATGGAGAAAAGCACGAACACCAAAACAGATACCCACGCCAATACCCACTACTGTCCTGGTTTTGGCTGGGATAGAGTGAATTGTCTTCCTAGTAGCTGGTACAGCGCTGTGTTTTGGGTTTAGTATG
>JAVKLA010000036.1:15560694-15726442 GCA_034782735.1 Sagittarius serpentarius | reverse complement strand
TGTATTCCAATCCTTTATTAGTACCTTAATTTTATGATTGTTATTATTGTCATTGTTAGTTTCTTCCTTTCTGTTCTATTAAACTGTTCTTATCTCAACCCACAAGTTTTATCTTTTTTTCCCAAGTCTCTCCCCCATCTTACTGGGTTGGGGGGAAGTGAGTGAGCAGCTGCGTGGTGCTTAGTTGCTGGCTGGGGTTAAACCATGACAACTACCCATGCTGACCAGAAGCTGCAGCTGGTGATCCACTTTGTCATTCCACATCATCTCAGACCAGTGTCTCTGTGTGTGATAAAAAACGTATTGCTCTTGATCTTCATCCTTTTTTGTGCTCTGCATAATACCCAAACCAAGGGAAGCCTTAAAGGCTAACAGCCACCAGTACAATGTACTGCAGGATGTACTTGGGACCACAACTTGAACAGCCTCTGGCCAGGCAATCCCTGTTCCTCCATGGGAGTCTGCAGAGCTGTGTGTGTGACCCCAGGCTGTGTGGCAGCATCAGAAGCAGCTCTCACCATTTACCTGAACCAGCAGCTACTGCAGAAATTGCTCCTCTCAGCTAAGAGAGCATTAATTGCTGGTGTTTAGAATACAGCAGAATGGAAATATCCATCCAAGGATGAGCTCTCCACCTTGTTTTGAACACCCGCCCTGTTCTTTGAAGCTGAGGTGCTTTTACTACAGAACCTAAGTGCTCCTGTCTCAGCCTGATAAGTAATGCTGTATAAGGAATTATCTTCTAACGAACCATGTGTTTGCAAATTCTACACAAGTTCTGAGAAAAAAGGAGGTTTTCTTTTGCCCTGTAGTTTATTGAGAGTTTTTGTTCGTTTGTTTGGCCTCATTGCATATGCATGCAAGACTATGAGGAAATACAACCCTTGGAAGGTTGGGAAGTTATGATAATGTATGCCTTCCTTCTCATCGCCTTCCTGGTGTAGTCTGTGTTGAGATTTCATTCAGTTGCTTATAGAAAAGCAATTGGATTGGTTTTAGAAGATGACTCAGCATGGTATGGGAGTGAGGAGGAAGAGAGACAATGAAAGATCTCACAGCCACAAGACTGAGATTTACAATAAATGTGGCTTGGGATAATTATTTGTTTACTTTGAGTAAAATTTTTAACTTTCTAGGCCAAAATATGTCTGAAAATCAGATTAATCTCAGTGGAAACACTAAGTTAGAAACGGCATCATTCTTTTTAAACTGTCAAAATGTTCTACAAAGCCCCATTTGTAGTTATGGAAAAATAAGGCACATATCATAGAAGTGCTTTAGAAAGAACCATCCATTTGCAGTCAGGGTGCAGGATTCAGGTCTGTTTGCCACACCACCACTGATGTTCCAGACAGATCTTCCCAACATAACACAGTTAGAAAAATCTGTATTACTGACAGTGTAGGAATATTCATACTGTATCCTGTTTCTAAGAAGGGACACAGGGAAAGTGATAAAGAGCAACGGACATTAATTCTTACCAGGCTCTTCTGACAGTCTGTAGACTAGGCACATCCTGAACCAGAGATTGTATCCACATCTTTGTGTGTACTCCTCAGTTCAAACTCCTTTGTGTAAATGTCTGAGGATAAGGTAAAGAGCACCATACATAAATAAAGAGCAAACGTGCCTCTTTATTATGCATCCATACACTGGTACTGATGATGCACATGGGTCCACAGCTAAGGTCCCAGGATACTACTACAACAGAATAATTACTATTCATTGTAAATATCTTTGTCAGAAGACTGAAATAGATATTCCTAAAATTGCTCAGGAAAGTATGCAGTAATGCTGGAAAGCCAAGAGATTTAGTGATAAGGTGACAGTAAAATCTTGGCTCCACTAAAGTCAAAATGAACTTTGCCAATGGCTTCAGTAAAGCCCAGGTTTTTGCCTTGAGAATCTGCCCAGACCAGCTGCTCTTCCTGCATGTCCTGAGAGCGTCTCCTGCCTGAAGGGGCTCCAAGGAAAGGTGTGCTGTCATGAATTCAGAAGAATGGATTTTAACAAGCATGTTTGCACCATGAATGACTATGCTACTCTTTTTGTGACCAACCCACTCTTCCCAGCTTTTCTACTGATTTTCACAAAGTCAAAGTCAGATACTGCAGCTGAGCGCTCACGGTTGTCATTCCACCTTGTGAGGGAGAACTGGCAAAAAACATTCAAGTACAGAGGATTTTGTAAAAAAAAAAGTTGGCTTGCTATTTAGATAGCACTGGAAAGTGACTGTTGTGAAAAATGACAGACTTGAGCATAAACCACTTTTTTTTTCCAAGCTTTCCATCTTCTGTACATACAAATCAGGAAAAGAACCACTCCCAGTCCTTCTTTGGGAACTTCTCCAGCCATTTTACAGCAAGTGCTTCTGCTTGTAGCTTTAGTACTTTATGTTGTGGCTGTCTGCGTGAAATAAATCTATTAGGAGCATGGCTGACATGGACAGGAAACATGGTTTAGTGTACTGGTGAAGCTGTATCTTCAGGCAGCAGGAAGAACTCCTGTGAGAGGAGGATTGAAGGTACCAGCTCAAAGGTGGGGGACGAGAGCAGAGATGGCCATCGCTGTGGCCTCACCACTGCACTCAGACCCACAAACCTGTGTAGAGCTCTGATGACTCTGAAGACTGTTAGCAAACTCTTGGTCTTGTTCCCAAATCTGTCTGTACCGATACAACGGCAAGAGCTAAGCTTCTGCTACAGGCATCAGTTGTCATGTGGGCAAATGCAGTACACGGATTATTGATAACTACATCCTAGGAAGAAGTGGAGCCCTCCAGAATATCAACAGCATATGATAAAATCTAAACGAGGAATGCATAATGAAGCCAGGATTAGCTGCACAGAGAAACTTCTTAGTGCTTGAGTACTGCCTGTTTGTGCTGTAATCTGTCACAGTCCATACTACAACCATATAATGAGGTTAGTTTATAAATTATTAACAGATAATATAAGCACCTAACAGATAAGAGTAACATGGGTTGCAAGCTCATCAGCAGATAATGCTCTATTGCAGCAATAATCAACCCACTGAACTCTGTAATCACCTATAAAAATTGAGACCTATTTGTGAAAATATCTATTAATTCATACTAACTATTGTAAATGGAAATTTAATACAAAATGTGGCAGTAATGGGCATATAATATGAGATAACTTTTTTAATACTATTTTGTCTTTCAGCACTTGCTTATACTTGACAAGATCCTTCTGTAACTAGGGAATGTGTCAGCTAGAACTCAGGTGCAAGGAGGGGGGGAATTTATTTTTCTTCTACCATTGCATTGTTAGGAAGCTCAGATTTTGAGCTGGGCAGAGGCAATAATGGTTTAATGAAAAAAAAACAGTTTGTTACAGCAGTGCCTAGAACTACAGCTGTGCAGGTAAGTCGGGTTATGTAGAAACGACATCCGTTGGAAGTTACCCCCCTGCAACAACTATTCCGTATCAATCAAATCGTATCCCCTAACTGTAGGTGGAGAGCTGGGTATCTCAACACGGCAATGGCCTCCTGTGCCAACCTGGTCACTAAGTACCTTATACCCGCCTTGAATCTCAGGTTCCCTTGGATATGTGAGAAAGACTTTGGGGTTTGTGTGCTTAACACAAAAATCGTAATTGCAGGAAGGCTAAAATTCCACTCTCCTGAACCTCATTACCTTCTAAATTCCCTCAAGTCTGGGATTCAAAATAATGTTTTTGGGAAAGCAAGATGTAAGCTAGAATAGTTGTAATGACATGGTGTGAAACCGATCGTCATCTGTTTTACACAAGTTGAAAATCAGTTTTTAAAATCCAGCAAGAAGTTAAGAGTAAAAATAAAATATCTGGAATCCTTTTATCTGGCGGTCTGCTGCCATTCAGGTCAGGAAGCCTACAGATGTCCCCTGTGCTGTGGAGGTGCCACCCTAGAGAGGCTATGGATTTAGTGCCACAATTTTCCAAACCCAGGGTAGAAGAGCTGACTATATAGCTTTACAGCTATATATATATATATATATATATATATATAATCATCATCTCCTATGAGAAGCTGAACTGCAAGGATGCTACCTGCTCTGCACTATGGCTGGGACAAATGCTTAGCTCTCTGGATGCGGCCTATCTTTAGTGGAACAACTGTAGGTCTTTCTTCATATTGCTTTGCAGAAGTACCTTGTGTTCTTCACCAGAAACTGAAGTCAACAAAGGAATGGATAGGAACGATTTTAGTGAATAAATGGGCTTATCTATCTTCTGATATTATAGCAGTAGATAAAATTAAACAGAAAAGAACCTGAACCCACAAAAAAACAGAACAACCCCCTTCCCCCAAGCAATAGCATTTGCAGTCATTATACTGGGAATAACATGCAACAATAGGATTATGATGACTGCAAATGTACCATATTGAAATAAAATTAGTTTAAAAAGCAGGAACAATATCATCATCAGGGAGCTTTCTTACAAGGTGGAAAATAGCTTTAATAACTTTATTGTTGGAACTAGTCTAAAAAAAATGTAAAGGCTCTCCTCCCCCCACCCCAGTACAACAGTGCTTGTGTTAAAAGCAAGACCTCTGGGTCTAGAGGGCTCTTTTGGTGTTCCCAGCCTATGAAAAACAAGGGCTATGGCATGCAGCTGAATATCAGCAATGCAGAGAGTTGAAATCTCATTCAGAGATGGGTGTATTTCAGCGTACGGAACCAAACAGGAATAGTCATTATATGGAAAGTTAATGCATCATGCTGCCTAGGAAGGATGCTGAGAGGTGGCACAGGAAAATCAATAAAGATTGAAGTCTCTATAACTGCAGGCAGAATGTGGAATAAGAGCTCCAAAGGCAAAGAATTGAATTGCCAAAGTTAATACCACCTTTTTGGGACATGCTTTTTGGACTTACTAAGAAGGAAATAACAGAATGGGACGTTGCTCTCTATTTTGGAAAGGGACTACTGTACAGTCTGAGGAAGAAAAGAGGGTGAGAGCTGATTCAGGCAGAAAATTTGGGCAGAGGTGGCTGTGCGCCCAGGAAGACATCAGCCCTGCTCAGGGCTGTTCATTGCTGAGGCTGTGCTTAAGTGCCAGCTAATAACAAATATCTGGTCAAAGCACCCAAAGTGGTGGGTTTTATGCCATGTGTGAGAGAATGGACTTTCCACATCTGGTGTAAAGTCTGTGGGGACACAGCTGCCCCAAAACAATTTCTTGAACAAACTGGAAACCCCGAGGAGGGCATTGGACTGGGTCAACTTTTTGTGCCATGTGCCTGTGACATTGTGATTATTTGCAAAATAAGCTTTATCATATTGTGGAACATGGTCTTCCTCCCAGCTACATGCAGAGGCAGGAGCATAAGAACAGGGATAATCTGAAAGAAATAAGAGCATAAAAAGTGGGGGCAGGAGGGGACTACTAATATCCCTTATTTGTGAACTTTATGCCATTGAACAACTTTATGCCATTTATATTAAATCACTGTGTTCTTTTTGCTTGTCATTTTGGAGCTTATTCTTTTTCTCTTTGTCATACCTTTTATGTGACAAACTCCAGCTTAATATATTTTTTTGGCAGTTACATACTTAATCTTCCTGATTCCTGTGGATACCAGCACAACAATGTGTTTCAGAAACTATTAAAGCTGGTGAATCAGAGACGAGTCATTGATCTTTGCTGAGGACTGGAAGGTGCTGAGCCCTGGCTGATCAGGCACCCATGACTCAAACTGGGGAATTAGGAGGAGAATTCTGGCAAATAGAGAAAAATGTGTTGCAACAGGGCTCTGCTACTCTGACCAGGTTAGCTTGAATCAGTTATTCTTCCTAACACCGTCAAGAAATGTTCTCCTGGTTCACTGGGTGAATGTTATGAAGGTACAACAACATGAGAGCTGGCTATGGCACTCTGCTATCGTGGAGTTGTTATGATGCAAGAAAGCTACAGGACATTTTTTAACACATGTAAATTGTAAACACACATAATGAGATAAACAAATGTTGTAGAACTCTTTATACTGATACCCTGCATGAAACCAATTAGGCCAGTTTGTGGTATGCCTCATTCTTTCCAAATACATTACACAATAGGCTACTATGAGATATGTAAACCTATCAGATGAATAAAACCCTGCCTATAGCAAATGTACTTGTGATGATAACAAAGACTGAGAAGAATTTAAGTTTTTGGTTACATAGTGGCATTATCAACGAATGCAGTGATCTTAGCTTCATAATGTAAGAGCCTACTGCTACGGATTTCAGGAGCTACATCATCGCTAGGAGGTCAGTAGCATTTCTGAAGTGCATACAGGATCTATAGGCTAATAGTAGACAAGCCACCTGCATTCTTTTTATTTCAGAAAAAGAAAAGAAAGTAGGAAAAAAAAGCGCAAAAATTTACTTATGGCCAATTTCACAAGCTGCAATCAATTTACAGGTCACTAGGAGACTTCCAGGCAAAGGCATAACATATGTCTAACAGGCTCAAAGTGAGAGGCTATCTAGAAAATTGGATTTAAGTAATAAGGAAGCTTATTTAAAGCACTAAAATTCAGAAGGCAGAGCCTTTCATAATCTAAGTTACTGAACTTTTAAGAGTTTTAATGATTTCCCCCCCCATTAATGGTGTTTTTCATCTTGACCGCTAATATTAAGCAAAACTAAGGACATTCTTTGCTAGTTGCAAAGTGTGATAACCTTTCTATACCTAGCAAAATAAAGTGTTAAATAGCTTAACCCTTTTATTCTTTTATTCTTTTATTAACCTATTTTTATACAGCTACACAGCTTGTTTTGGTCACAGCCACACCCATGGCATTTGAACACGCCAGACATTCTGCAACCTGATGTTCTCTGCAAATGTTAATTCACAATGTCTTGCATGAAATTCAATTTAAATGACATTAAATGATATTTTAAATTAAAACTACAGCTTAGAATCAGAATCTTCATCTGATGATCGGACTCCAAGTTCGTCCAGCAGTTCTGACGCTGAGCCAATACCGTTAAAGATAATGATTTGAGCCTGTTGTTAGGAAAAATTCCTGGAAGGGCAAGCTGTGTGGTGCTGATGGTCCCATCAGGCTGCATGTAATGAAGGCCTCAATTTATTGTTTTTCTGTGGTTTTCTATTCTTCTTGATCGTCTGCTGATGAAACCTGATAAGCACCTTGTTACAGAAAAATGGCTCATTTACCTAGTACATGCAGGACACCTCCATTCCGTCCCTCTTGTGCACCACGTAGGAACCTCTCTGCCGAGAGAACACAGCCAGGCTTTTTTTAAGAGATCATAATTTTCCTCCCATGCATTGGCTGAGAGAATGCTAAAGATCTCATTTTATCCTGCAATCAAGCTCATCAGCTCTCCACTTGCTTTTCCTTCTCAGCAAGGAACTGAAGAGGACTGCAGTCTTCCCCTCTCACAGAAAGAAGGAGCATGCAGCATCTCAGAGCTCTGGTGTGGAACTACAGAATTTGCTGTGCCCTATACCAAATGGGTATTATTCTCCCTCCCTTAAGTCTCATTCTACAAAATTAATGGCGATTGTCATTGTCACCGGTATTTCCTGCCTCACTAAAAGTCTGTGTGAAGGAAGCACCTCAACCAGTGAATGAGAACATGCTGACCACCACAAAGTGACTGTGGGGCATGCTCATTTCTTACTCTAGCAAACTATCGTCTTCATCTATGTCCCCCACACAGCCTGCTGATTACCCAGTGTGACATTAGTGTAAATCAACAGAAAATGGGCCGGTCAGATGTTACTGCTATTTCCATCTAAGGAGCTGCTGAAGCTGTCACATGCTTCATAGCAGCACACGGAGGTGGGGCAGGCAGTGGGCAATGCACCGTGTATAGAGGGGCTGTGGATCCGTGTGATGCGTGGCTGAGAAGCCAGGGTTTTTCTATTAGGGTGTGAAAATATTTTTCCAGAGTCTGAACGCGATTTCTTACAGTGGCTGGGTTTTATTTGGATGTTCCCTCTGTCAGCTCAGTGTCTCATCCCCCCAGGTCTGGCTTGTGAGGGCCAGTGTGACAGTCAGCGAACAAGACTGCACGTTACCTTCTGTACACATATGGTACCTATGACCAGAGCAGCAATACAGTTCATGGAGCTGTACCAAAAGTAGCCATCAGCTGTCTCAAACCCACACTAGGCCAGATTCACGTGTAGGAAATACTTTAGGGCTCTGCTCACTCCTGGCTGCAGGCATCATGCCCTGATGGACCCAGAGAAAGCCGGGACCCATAGACCCTGAACGGTGCAGAAAAACATCTCCATTACATAGGAGCCAGTGTAATCAGAGCCTGCTGGCCCTCATCTTTCAGATGGGGCATCATTTTAGATCATAAAAAACCAGCAAAACAGCTGGTGGGAGGGTTGTGCCACATTCCCTTCTATCAAGCCTTGGGCTTCCAGCCAATAACGCTATCCTTCCAAGACAAAACACACATACCTTCTGGCTTTCTTCTCAGGTTGACTCAGAAACTCTCTCTTTCAGCAGCTCCTTAGATAAAGGAAAAAACTATTTATGATTAGATACTGTGCAAGAATATCCCGTGATATGGGACATACGACCAACACTGAGTTTGGGAGTGACAGAAATTATGAGCCATACAGAAAGCATGGCTCACGGACACAAAGACAGTGAAATATGAAATATGGGAAACCGCTCCCATAACAGACATGGAACTGAAATGCAGAATCTTTTCAGAATTCAGAATCATAACATAAAACACCAGCAAAGCAGGCGTCAACTCCTAAACAAGGATTTCAAGACATAAGGAAGATAACAACTTTAGAAAAGAAAAGCGAGCCCAGTGACTGTCAGATTAATTGAACACAGTGTCAGGAAAGATTGCTTTGTGAAGTGTTGCTTCTTAAAGCATTACAAAGTCAGAAAGACATCAGAAACATTGATTGGCAGCAAAGGGGAAACGGAAACCACAAGTGATCAATAAGGCAGCTGCCAGCAGGTGGGGGTGACATGTCAGTGCATGAAGCACTTTGTGGCGCTTGAAGTACCTAAGTAATAGGACTGGGATCAAACCATTGATCAAAATTATTTTTATGTTGCAAAAGGTCTTGAAAGTACACCTTCTGGCATTTGAATCCATTTAATAAAAATGCTGCTATTATTTGTGCCTGCTTAGCATGACTGCTAGCAGCCTCTGGAAGCCTTAAAGGCTAAACTCATTAGCTATTTATTACAGAAGAAGTTGGGATCTCCTGATACCACCAATTAATTCAGGTGTATTGTTAGTAGCGGGAAGTGCTGGTAAATCATATCTCTGTTGCAAAATTATTAATGAACTACTTACTATGTGTTTCCACTGGATATAGGTCTCAGCCAGGCCTCTTCCCCAGCATAAGCACAGAATCCAAGTACTTTCTCCAAGGCTTTGCCTTTTCTTCTGTCCTCCATTCCCACCTTTGTTGCTCACCAAGACAGCTCAGGAGGACCAGAGACTCCCAGAGGAAAAGCTGCACTGCCTTCGTTTGCAGTTCAGGGAGCTGCTGCTGAGCTTGGCTCGAGGCGAGGGTAAGTCAGAGAAAAACAGCCACCCTCTATCCCTGTCGTGGTTTGAGCCCAGCCGGCAACTAAGCTCGCTCACTCCTCCCCGCTCCCAGTTGGACAGGGAGGAGAATAAAAAAAAAAAGTAAAATTTGTGGGTTGAGAGAACAGTTTAATAACTGAAATATAATCACAATAAATAATAATGATGATGATGATGATGATGATGATAAGGAAGATAACAAAAAGAGAGAGAAATAAAACCCAAGAAAGACAAGTGATGCACAATGCAGTTGCTCACCACCCGAGCAGTGATCTGCCCCTCCTGGCTGACTCCCCCCCGTTTATATACTGAGCATGATGTTCTATGGTATGGAATATCCCTTTGGCCAGTTCGGGTCAGCTGTCCTGGCCATGCTCCCTCCCACCTTCTTGTGCACCTCCTCGCTGGCAGAGCATGGGAAAGTGAACGATCCTTGACTTAGGATAAGCGCTACTTAGCAACAACTAAAACATCAGTGTGTTTTCACCATTATTCTCACACTAAATCCAAAACACATTGTACCAGCTTCTAGGAAGAAAATTAACTCTATCCCAGCCAAACCCAGGCCATTCCCGCAGCGAGCTCTGCCCCATTTGTTGTATGTGCACCTGATGATCTGGCTAGCAGCAGGGTGGGGGCCTCACCTCAGAGCTGCTGCTATCTAATGAAAATGCCAGTTTTCATTTCAGGGGCATTCAGGGGCTGCCTTGGGTTGTCCTGATTTCTGTAGCTGCTACAGAGAAATCTTTTTTTGTTGCATCACTGTCCCAGGCGATGTTCCCACTGCCCAATCCCTACCTTCCTTGTGGCTGTTCAAGCTCTATTTCTTGTCGTATCTACCAAAGATGTAGGAAGAATATTACACCTTTTCTTCAGGAGCGGTGTTTTAAATACCAGCGGACAAACCCCTCAGTCTCTCCTCCACTCCTGCATCTCCCAGGCCGCCTCTCTCCAGCATTTCACTAGGCAATGTCCCTGTTTATCCTGTCTTTGTTCAGAGGATTTCCAGATCGCTGACCATTCCTGGTGCTCTCCTTTTGCCCGTCTTCACCGGGATTACCTTTTTTTCCCTCCCCAAAAGAGACAGTTTTGAACCTGCTGTGAGTAGCCTGGGAGGGTTTCCTTACCCAGTCCCAGGTTAGACCTGCCAGGCCTGTGTTCGTCCTCTTTCTTGCAGGAGGTGGTGTTGACAGGCGTTCAGCTTGCCATCAGCTCCATCTTTCAGGCACTTCCCAGACAAGCCGTACTTAAGCAGCTTCCTCATCCTGTTGTTACGAAGCGCTACGCACCCACCTCCCTGTGCGTGCAGGGGCTGCCGTCTGCTCCAGGGAGGTACGGCAGCCAGGCTGGGCCGAGGAGCCTTCCCCGGGTGCCCAGCCCCAGCTGCCTGCTCCCGGCCTGAAAGACGTGCAGAGGGCACTGGGCTGCTCTTGCTGCTGCAGCACCCCCCAGGGCAGGCCTGGCAGGCAGGGAAGCAGCTCCCTGCCCTCCCACCTTCGCTCCCTGAGCGGCGAGGCAAGGGCTGGAGGAAGCATACTACGAAGTCAGGGGCTTTGCAGGTGTCAGCAGGCTGTGAGTACTGGCGCTGCAGTGTCACACTAATCACAGTCCCCATCTACTGTCCCAGGCTCCCTCTTTCTCCCGGTCAACAAGATGTGGACGTTACAGGTGAGAACGCAGCAACACAAAAGAAGGCAGACGTATAGCGTATTGATTTTAACCAGCAATTTTATGTCAGCAAGCAATTTCAGTTATTGATGTTGTTTGTCCATGTGCAGGGCGGTGATAGAAGTACCGCCACGGTGCTGCTCCGGAGGCTGCGTGCTGCCTGTTTCCGAAGGCTCCGTCAGCCCAGGCAGCTGCCGTGCCCACACTGCAGGCAGGTGTGCCTCCACGGCTCACCGCTGGCAGCAGATCTGAACGAGGACGCATCCGCAAGCCCAAGCGGTTTTCCCCCAACAACAACAAAAAAAGTAACACGTACACTCAGCACGGAATCGGCACGGGAGGCGGCACGCGGAGCTGTCGAGGTTTTGTTGCAAAACACCGAGCATCAATGGCGTAACGTGCGCCCGTTTCAGTGACAGCTCTTGGCTCAGATGCAGCAGGGAGGTATGACTACTAACGCGCTCCATGGGGAATATTTGCTGCTTTATCTCTAGGATTTGGAACATCTGTCCCTCCCTCCCTCCCTCCCAGTCTGCCTGAGATGGGGATGAGTACTTTTGCTTTTTCTGGCACAGCTCTGGGGTTAGTTGAGCAGAGAGTAGATGAAGGTTATCACAATAAATCAGGCGACAGCGCCTTGGTGGAAGCCCCTGTTCCTCCAGGCAGGCACCTGCTGATAAACCAGAGTTCGATCTACGAAGGGCACAGCCAAAGGAGCTGGCAATCAAGCTCAGGCTCTGAGGTCCCATTCCGAACAGAAACAATCCCCCTTCCAAAAGCGATTTTGATGGGTCACAACAGTCTGGGGAGGAGCAGTGGTGAAGAGGGAATGGGTTACTGGCAGCTCTCTACTAGTTGGAGACAATTAAGAAAGGAACGGTGATCTCCACCGTCAAGTGACTGAGAGACAGTTCCCAGCTGAGTACTGCTTGGAAATTTGAGATCTAATTAAAGCAGGCCTTGGATCTCATCATTCTTCCTGCACGCCTGGGACAATGAAATACTAACTCGTGCATCTGTTCTGTATGTGTATGCGATGCAAATAAGGAAGAAGTCTGTAAATACATCAAAAACCATACTTTATTTTATGTATAGCAATACAATTTACATATTAAATAACACTATAATAGAATGATTTGATATAGTTTAACATAACAAAAAGAAGATTCTTCAAGTTACAAAAAACCCCCAAACAAAAACCAAAACAAAATGAACAAAAAATCTCCCTCAAAATACTCCCTCCCACCCTCTCCCCAAACCAAACACCACATTTTTTTTTTTTTTTCTGAATGGATCAATGAGACAAACGTATCCAGTGACTGGCTAAGTCTAATTCCTATTGCACACACTGACAATGGAATAAAAAAAAAAAAATCCAACTTCACAATCACTGCCCCAAAGAAATGACATGTGTGGAAATCTTTTTTGGAGTGTGATGATGGTGTCTCACTACCTCGATACACAGAAGGTATGTATTCACATAGCCACCACAGAACTAGGAAGGAGGTGAAACTAGAAAAAAATTAGCTTTATATGAAAATATAAAATTCTATGATTATATACCATAGATACAAAGTTCCCAGAAGATGCTTATCCAAGCAACAATATATTTACAGTTTTAATGACTCTGCTATTTTAAAAATGAAGGAAAAGAAAACAGGAGTACACATGAATGCTTCGGTCTTTAGAAACAATGGCTGCTTGCTAGTTTCAAATGTTCTAACAAAACAAAAAAAGTCACTACCCCAAATGTTGGAGAGTTGTGACATTGTATAAAATTGACTATCTCCTCTTTTGGAGATGTTTATTCTTAAAACTCAAGACATTTTTCTTGAAATTAATTATCCTCTGTAGAAAATGCTTCCCTTTGCAAATAGTTAACAAAAACACTAAAAACAGTTTAACAGCTAAGACAAAGTAGAGGCCAAATCTCTTCATTACAGTTCCTGCTCTTTCTTTATTTTTTGCATTCCTTCTCCTTTGATAAGTAAAGCCAATGTACTTAACATTGTTAGAATGGCAAGAAAGAGAAGAAGAGCAAAGGGGTAACAGTAACAGTTGAATTATGTCTGTAAAAAAAAAAAGAAAAAAAGATAAAGAAGAAAAGCAATGCAGTGGATTAACAAATAGGCATTTTCCCTTCATATAAAAATTCACCGGCACCATTTGAACATAAACTTCAGAACACAAGATCTGATGTCAAAAGACATGAATTTGAGAAAGACTGCTAAATCTTTACGACAACTACATTTTAATTTTTTTTTTAATTAAGTTGGTTTTGTTTTGCTGAGAATTAGTAGTATGTATCTTTGGTAGAATCGGTATCTATATTTTTTAGCTTTTAAATAAAATATATCAGCTTAAAAAAAGATTAATAAGGCGGCAGTTGTGCTGTGTCATAAAGATTCTTCTCCTCATGTTCCAATGTATCACTGGGTTCAAGCAATTCAAGCAGTCAGAAACTGGAAAAACAACTGAAATTTTGCAGATCCTGCAAATGATTCCACTAACCTAGAACAGACCCACGGTACGGAAACAGTCACACACAAGAAGTAGTTTAAGGGTTTCGGATTTTTCTTTTTCCTGTTCCTAAATTAATATTTGGAAACAGACACTGTGAAATACTAAGGACAAATGCTGTTTAAAATGAATGTTCTTCAGACCTTGGTCCTGCAGAAGAATCGGTGCTGAGCCTGCACGCCTGGGCAGCCTCACTGCCTCTCCCGGCCCTGCCTACCGATGCCAAGTTCACGTACAGCAGTGTTTGTAGGATGGGGCGTTCAGCTGAGACTGTCACCGGTTTTAGATGTTAGGATGACACAGCAGGTTTCCAAGCATTCCCTTTCGGAAAGCTTGGCTGCTCTTACGGGCTCAACGCACAGAAGGCTTTTATGTCTCTCACATGGTCTGCGGGCGCAGTACACGTGCAAGACGTGGAGAAATAGTATTTGCTAAATGTAGACACACACATGCACGTGTACTTCAGTCCTTTATTTCCTTATTTCTCAGGGCTGGTGCTGAGGACCACATTTTATAGTGATGGGATATACTCAGGTTCTCCTAATTCGCAGGCCTGCACATTGTCTGGGAACTTCTGGTGCTTGAAAGACATCCCGACCGAATCCCCGGAAGTGGTAACAGGGGGGGGTGGGGGGTTGGTGTGGCAAAAGCAAGGTTGCGATGCAGAGAGTGGGACTTTTTGGCTGGACATTTGTGAGAGCATCTCAGCGCAGCTCTACGAGTGCACATCTCTGGACACACACTCGCTCCTTCTGCCAGTCTCACTCGGTCCCAGGGAAAGGCTGCAAATCCATGGAAGAGCGCAGAACTGCAGCTGCTTACAGTACGAGAGATTTGGCTCTTCCACGCTCTTAATCCTGACCTTCACAAGCAATTCCCAGCTTCATCCACTTCGAGCCTAATGCATCACTACCATCTATTGGCTATCTGACTGTCAGCACTGCACTTAACACACAGCTTGAGCCCCCTTAAGAAAAAATCCATGGAGAACTCATAGACCATCAGTGTAAATTATTTCCCCATGGATTAAACCCCAAGCAAGTGTTCCAGGTGTGGGAAAATGCCAATGCAAATGCATGGATTTCCAAAGCATCTACCAAAGTTCAACCCCCACAGCCTTCTTTTGTTGATTTTTAAAACTTGTGAGAAGGTAAGGGATTAAACCAAGGATATGCAGGCGGCGTGTCACGAACCACCGTTATCTTCCATCATGCCAGTGCAATGAAAAGTAATCAGCTGAAAGTAGTGAACAAATTTAACCCTCTTGATGCCTGCAGTAATCTTTGTGTCATTTAGCTCTTGTCACGGTTTGAATTCTTAACTTCTCCCTACAGTTCCCCAGGAACTTAAATACTTCAGATTGAACTGATCCAACTCATCGGAGTCCCTTTGTGCTACCAGCCGGAATTGCCTGGGGCTGGCCGGGGTCACTACTGGGGGTGCAAGGCGGGGGCTCCCCAGCCTCTAACGCGGATGCACACTGGCCAGCAAAACCTTCCTTGCAGGCCTTGCAGGCAGCAGTACTTGAAAACTTAGTTAAACAATTCTCGTCACTGGGGTGTGGCGACTGGAGAGCCAGTCTTTACCCCCACCAGACATGAACTGACTCCCTCCTCGGTGCCGGGTTGTCCCACTGCAAAGGGGATGCAAACAACGCAATCTTTCAAAACATTTTGCACATTTTTTTTATTTGGACTAGCTGTTGCTGGACATGGGATGTCCTCACTGAAACCATGGATATATGACACTGTTCAGCACTAGCAGTTATTTGGATCACTTGTACTGGAGGGATTCAACAAACTGAGAAGTAAAAGGTGACTGTGTAAAAGGTTGCTGATGAATTCTCGAATACTTTGGTGTTGACTTAATCAAGTGTATCCATACTTGGAAATCCTTCCCTTATTAAAAATAAAAGGCCAGATGTTAGCACATACCAGTTTGCATAGCTCCTCTGCTCTCAGCGAGGCCGTATCAGTTTGTATCTCATGAGGTTCTGAACCAAAATACCTACTCTCAACACTATTTTAAGCAGTTCGCTTTCAGCTTCCTTGCATGTGAAAATGCACAGAACCTTGCCAAATATCTGTATTTCAGTAAGACTGGACTGACAGAAATTAATAGGTTTACATTTAAATGAAAAAATATGCTGTAACATTTTGACAAGTCCGGAAAAATTACAATGCATGTTTTGTGCAGTTGAAATTTAAAAGTAAAGAAACTAATGCCATATATAAGGGATAGTGCCTTTAACTGTATAGCAGACGTCAGGATGGATGAAACGACGTATTTCCTTTTCAAGGCAGATTCAGTAACCCCTCCCTACTCAGCCAAGCTATGAAGGACACGATTAGCTTTAATTTTCAGGAGAATTAAGTATGTGCTTACTTCTCTTGTTAAACAGGGATGGACCTTGTTCAATTGCGATCAAATACAAAGGAAAAGGGAGCCATTGGGCATGTATACTTAAATGCTCCAACAATAATTCAATTATTTATATAATCTGGGGAAAACCATTTTATTGGTGTGGGAGGGAAAAACACAGTAAGCTAGGTTTGTGCTAAAGAATTAGTCTGGCAAAAAAAAGAGGGAGAATGTAACTTTATAGGTAGTTTTTTTTATTAGTTTGCTTCACCAGTAAATATGGATCAGTACTTTATGTTTTAGCACTAAAGTATGAAAATTACACACCTGTAAAAATGGCATCTAACAGTTATGAAATTAAGAAACGCCTGTCACCATGTAACATACCATTAGGTGTGAGGTCATATTCAAGAAATAGTAAGGAAATTAATGTGTTTAAAATATTGAATAGCTTAGTAATGTAAAATATTGCTACCTTCAATATATCTGAAAACAGGTCTGATTTTGGGTTGTAGTAGATTTCTCACTGTATTGGCTCCGATGAGAATAAAACCAGAATACTTTCCCATCATAGGGCTGGTTGAAAACTAAAATCAGTGTTTTTCTGAATACATGGGGAAACTTTGAAATTGTAAATTCAAAACCTATCACTGCGTCCCACATATGAATTGCGTCTAATTTATAATTATATTGTACGTAATTTATATATTCCATGTGAAGCAAGTCTTAGGCCTGTACGTGTACAAAACAGCAATTTGAAACAATACAGAAATAATTGTTTCAGCTCCACAAGGCTATTACACCTTCACTGTAGCTAATAATCACCTGCCACGTTTTGTCAAGAAAGGATGAACACTGCTCATCCACTCCACTGGAATGCAGAATACCATTACCAAAACCGTGACATGATCATTAAAACAATAAATATGGTATGAAGGGGTACAGTATCTGTTGTAGAAAGAATCCACCCGGCCTAGCATTCAAGATTTAAGATTCAAGGGTCACTGTAGTTAGCAAAACTTCACTGCATTTAAACAAAACAGAAAAAGCACGTTTGTTGTCATGGAATGTCACATCAGGGCTTGTCTTGTATTAGAATATTATAGGCAGTAACACTGATCATATAGTGCAAACTAGATAAAATTGCGTTTCACTGTGTGAAATAAACAGAGGTGCAAATGCTCAGTAGGATACCATTAAGACATAAAATGGCAAAAAATAAATATCAAAACTTTTATCAGTGTAAAAAAGTAATTGGGTTATTGTATAACCTAGAGTCTGGCAAAAAAGGCCTCAAAAAAGTTCACTCAGTCTTCAGAAGTTCTACAAATTAAGTGCCTTTTCAGGTTTCCAATTAGACAAGAGACTCCATGCTTTCTGCGGGATCAGATTCATCACTGGCCATCACAGCACCATTTTTGTCCAGTGTCATGGGACCATTTCCATTTTCCTTAGTGCTGACCAAGCTTAGCATTGCCTTGTAAAGAAACTGGTACTGTTCCTGGAAAAGAAAGGACAAGTTATTTTAATCCTTTTAAGGGTACATAAACGAGTGGCACTTAAATGTGGCACTTCCAGGGAAGGTCGTGGATATTCATTACTAGAAGCATACATATAGCAAAGAAAGAGACTTAGAGAGCAATTACTTCTCTTAATCTAGTTTAACCTTGTCAAGCCAAAATTCCAGTTTTGGGTAGATTATATTATTCCTGATACATTATTAAACACTACAGGAGGGCAGGACAATACCTGAGCCCACAGCTCAGCCCCAGGTTGTTCCCCCATACCGGCAGAGCCACGCACACCGAGGCAAGGGTGCTGCTCTCGCTGCACACCGAGTGAAGGCTCCTCTCTCGAAGCTTTAGCTCCCTGCTGCACCCCTTCAGATCACCATGTGCCAGGTTTTAATAGCACAGCTTAACTTACAGGGCTGGCAGGGGGATGATGACAAGCTGAAAGGTCCCTCTCTGCTAGGGCTGCCTGTGCAGTGGGCCCCTAACCGCCTGAGAAATAAGCTGAACTGCAAATCAGAGACTTATAGGGTGGGTTTGAGGTTTATAAAAAATGACAACTAGACAAAAAAAGCCCAAATGCAAATTCTGCTTGGTAGCAGATGCAGCAGGGCTTGATAACATACACAATGTGTGTTTTAGTTCATGCTTTTGGTCTCAGATGAAAACCTTGTAAACTACCCATTTATATTCCATTTAAAGACTTACAATGTCTGTAAATACTCCAGGCCGCATAAGGTTTATCATCTTTGCCACCTGGAAAACATCGACAGCATTTTCATTCTCCAGCTGCTGGGACAGAGTGGTAAGGGCACATAGCGTTCCCGCTGACACAGCTCCATACCTGAAAAACCACAGCAAAATGGTGAGTGACTCGGAAACATACCGGGGCGCTGACACAGAGCCACGAAAATGTTGATATAGTCTTATTTGATTACTGCAGTTCACCTTTGTATCTCTTAAATGCTTGTTTTATACTGGCTAATTTTTAGTCATTTTAATTTATAGAAGAAATTCGATGCTCATCTCAGGATATCTGCAGTATTCAACACAAAGAACTCTTACCAGCAGAAGAACGTGAGCCATTTAAAAATACCCGACCTGGAGACTGTAACACTGAAATCAGTTCTCACATGCCACACGTACAGAAAGCATCTGCATTATAGCTGAGTGTATTTTAAATTCATTAGCGGGAGCTCAAGCAAAGCATAAACGATTGGAAAGAAATGAGACTTTGCCTCTTCCTCCACATCTGACAATTACAGAAAACTAACATGGATACGAGGTGCTCACAAGTAAATGGGGCACATCTCAAAGTGTTCTTTACGTCTGATTCATCGGCAAAAGGCAACATCCCTGAGTTGGGCACCCAAGAGACATTATGGATTCTGAAGAGTTGAGCTGTGCTGTCATTTAATAAGAACCCGAGCAACGGGTATTCGTCAGGAGAATGACTCAATGTGTCCTTGAGATACTGGTCAGGTGGAAATCTTACTGCTGCTAAATCTGTGGGTATGCTTGGATCATACGTGCAGTTGCAAGGCATGGCATAAAGGATCCTAAGCAACTGCTTCTGAGGAGCCGCAACTGTCCTCTGCTCTCCCAGTACTCGGGAGACTGAAATTCTGTCCTGGCTGTGCTACGGGTCTGCTCTGTGACTCTGAGAAAGTCTGTCTCTAAATGTCCCCACCTGTAAAAGGGGACATTGGTGGTAACTTGCTCTGTAAACCATTTGGAGAGCTGTACATGAAAACTTAAATAATTGGGAACTGCTGCAATGCCATCTGGTACCATAAGAATGCCACTAGGATTTTTTACAGCATTCCTGTGGAAATCAAGACATATGCTGACTTAATTTCGTATGATTTTTGCAAACTCAATTTGCCTAGAAATGGGAAATAGAAAGCAGATCACAATAGATCTGCTATATTTGATGAAAAGTCTATAGAAGAAGAAGCAGGGCTTCTGCAGAACTATATAGATGGCTGTGACTGATCATCTACAGGGACAGCGGACGAAGCGGCCAGTGCATGTGCCTGACAGGACACAACTAAATGCCTCTGAGGGTCTAATGGCCTCATTTTTACTTGGGCTGATAACCTCCAGCTCCCAACAACCTGAAGGCTTTTCTCATGGAAAATTATGCCGCAAATCTTCATCTAGTTGCCTACACATGGGCAGTTATATTTAAAAAACTTGACAACTGTCTCGAGTTGGAATTTCTGAACTTTTTTGAAATGTTGTTATCAAGTTCATCCCACCCTGTACTTCTTAAATACCACATGCATTTAGTATCTGTGAATTCATATATTTGGAATTAATCTGCAGTTGTAATTATTAGTGGATTATGTGATAGAGTTGTTGCACGTAGTAAAGGGAAATTTTCATTTTCAGCTACGTTTGCTTAGGCTCCAATGAAAAGCAGAATCCACATTATGTATTAGGCATAAAAAAAAAAAATCATTGAATATGACAAATAAACCAAAAAAGCAATTTACAGAAAGAATGACTCAGCACTGTTAGGAATGCGATTTTGATTTTTTTTTTTTTTTGGTCTAGCATGAAATGCCCAAATCAATAATGGTTCTAATTTTGTAAAACATAATCTTAAATACTGCAAGAGTAGCAAAACCTCACTTCAGACTACCCAAAGCATGAATATTAAAAATAGCCTGGAATTAATCAGTGCTGGCAAAAGGCAACAGAGCTTACACTGTGTATTAGCGAGGCAGGAGACAGTGGGAGAAAAACTACTTGCTGCAGCCCAAGGCACCATTTGCAGGAGTCGGCTGGGAAAAACCTGTTGCAGCAGCAACACGCCAATGTGAAGCGAAAGCTCTTTCAGCCACGGCAGATACCCATGCGATCGCACATCAGCACAAAGGCTGATCTGACCACTGAAATACCAGAATATGGTAATAATGTTTTTGCACAGAAGGTGAAGATTTCCAAGCCTTTCCCACTAACTCTGTTTCATAGCAATGACAAAAAGTCTAAGGGACCGGAGCGCAGGGGGGCTGCAGGTATAGCAGTCGTTTACGCTGGCTCGGTGTTCGCTCTAGGGGCAACTCAAGCAGGGTCAGGAATTGGGCTTCCTTGGGACTCTAACGGCAGAGAGACTCCAGGAAGCGCTCTGCCCACCAGGAAACAGTCCCTCCAAAGAGATCCCGTTAGACCCAGGCTCCAGCTTCACTATAACGGTATTTTGCAGCTCCGTAATGTGTGCAAAGTAATAGTATGCAATGCAAAATTTAGCACCCTTTATAACAGGGCATCCAAGCATAGCTGGCAAGACAATGCTCACCACTGCACTACAAAAGAGACAAGTGTTGGGGCATGCTGGCCCTGTGTTAGCGGGCTCCCTCCCTCCCACTTGGCACCATATGGGCCCCTTAGAGAGTTTTTGGGGAAGCAGGAGGAGGAAAAATAAACCTGCTTTCAGAAAACCTGTATCACAAGATACTTCTGCTCCTCATCCTGAGACACAGCTGAGCTGAACTTGTTCTGTCTTACACGGTACATTAAATCCGAGCTGTTAGACAGAAGCTCAGGCTGTTTTGAAACTGGTTTCCATAAGCCCATATTGGGCTGATTAGAGCCTTATCTAAACCAGGGCTCTGCTGGGTGCTGAAACAGGTTGGAGGATTTGTTTAGGATACTTGCAGGTGCAGAAGAACTCAAAATGCTTACAAAGCAAACACAGTCTCACTTTCTGACTCCACCTAAGATTATGACCAACATAAAAACTACACTAAGCAAAAAGTATCTGGCCTCAGATGCCAACTGAAAACTCATCCCTGGAAGCGGAAATATTCTGATCCTGTTCCCTAGACCACTAAACCCCATCTGTTCCACGCAAGAACGGACATCAGTCCTAACAAGTGTCCTGTAGCTGAGTAACTCCTCGTACAACCTGCACATGAATGGGAGAAAAGAGATGACATACTCATCATGAACTATGGTGGGGCCATCCCTTGTTAAGGCCTCTTCCTTCATTACATTGATAAGTTCAAAGGTACTGCTTATGGGAGCATCTGGGTTTGGCCATTTAGGACACTGAAAGTGGCGGACTTCCAGAACGTAGTCATCCTGCAATGAAAAACCAGCCTGGGCATTAGCTACTTTAGTTCCACATTTATCCACTCCAGGTAGAAAGAGGGAAGAGCCTCACTACAAACTGAAGAGATGCCTCCTTCTTCCAAACAGTTTATATAGAAAGAAGACGACAGACACACAGCTCCAGCATCTCTGTAACAGTGAGCACCCTAAAATAATGCAACTTTAACAAAATGTGTAATTGACAAAAGATTTTGTGTTTGAGTTCAGGACTTATATCCATATAAACCTCTCTCGGAGCCCTTATAGCTCAAAAGTCAAGCAAGAGAAGAGCAACCAAGGAATTCAAATTTAAAAGGGCTTGCAAACTAATGTTTTGCAGCAAAATCCAGCTGCAATCTGCATAGCAAACTAGAGGCAGGTTTATAGCTCAAAAGAAATGTGTGTACATAAAACCCCTTAATTAAGACCCCCAAACAATTAAACTATAAATGCTGAATTTTACAAGCAGAAATAGGACAATAAACCTTGGTGTACTTTACAAAGAATAATTCAATCTACTTGTGTGATTTCAAAATGAAAACCCACTGTCTTCACTTTCAAGTAAGATAAACAATACATACTACGGTCTCACTAGCTAGAGGAGTCTACCCAGAAGTAGATGTGAGAGGGAGAAGGAGCCAACGAGAATACCTTTCCCCTGTGAGCAGCATGCATGCACATGCAATTTACAAGTAAATCCTTTTCAAAACTGTTTCTGAACTCTTCTTGTTCTTCTTCCGTATTTAAATGACATCAATAATATTCTGGTGAAAAGCCAAGACCCACATTTGGAGGTTTATTTTACCTGGGTAGCTTCAAGGATAAAGTCATGGATGATAATTTGCTCTTCGTTAGAGAGGCACAGTCTGTCTTTGCTGATAAGGGTCACAGTAAAGGCCTCACAGTTCATGGATTCCTCGCGACTTGGCCAGTACACAAACTCATCTTCTGCCTGGAGGAATGAAACAACACACTACTGCAGATACCTTTCAGATACCTTGTGTGTGACTGAAAAATCCAGTGGATCAAAAAATTGGTTTGATAAATAGAGATGATCAGGAGCTGACCTTTAAAAACCATTTCTGTCTAAAACAAATTTACGATTACAGTAGGTAGTAAGCCTGCCAGATCCTTCCTTTGTGTGTCCAAACAGGTAACGTCTGCTTTTTAATTGGTTTCATAGGGAAATGGTTATCTTAGCTCACTCATACTTAACCTTTATATTGTATCCCAGGCTTTATTACCTCCTGCCTACACAGTTTTGCATGAAAGTCAGATATCTGTTTAGAAAAAACTCATTGACCTTTAAAGATTAATTCCTTATTATTTTAAATTTGTGTTTATTGTGGTCTAATCCAAAACTCAAGGTCTGTGGATCAGGTCTAGATAGAAGATGGATGGATACTTATGTAGGGCTTGAATTTTCAGGAGTGAGGGGAGGAGTGAAGCAGAAGGAAGAAACCCAAATATTCCTAGCCTTGAAAAAACACTGGCTTAACTTAATGCAAGCTCTCCAGCAAAACTCCTCTACGGAAGGGACACTGTAAAATCTCAGTGAGACTGTGAATGGTGGAAGAAGCTCAGTGCTGAAGTAGCCTAACTGACAGGATGTAGATAACATACTGTCAAAGCTATTCTTTAAAAAAATAACTGTGAATTCCTAATTTACTGCAGAGAAAGGAAATTAGGCTCTGTCACCACATTCATGTTTCTCCTCCTGGCTTCAGGGGTCTGCTATCCCTGCAGCGTAAGCACGGAAGCTACTCTGGCAGCATACAGAGCACTGCATGCCTGTGTCTCCGAACAACGCATGTTTCACTCGTGAGAAAACATGAGCTACAAACCTACTTCATCCCGCTGCGGCCATGAGCACGTCTCTAAAACCAGGCTTATTTCTGCGGGCCTGGAGCCTTGACGTACATGATATGCAAGATACTGTTGAGTTTGAGCCTTAAATGTTTACTCTGAAAAAGGGACTTAGGGTCCTAAGTCCTCTGAGTGCCTTGACAATTCTGCCCTCAACAAGCAGAGGCACCAGCAAGCAGCGTAAGATTGCTGGACGCCGGGGAAGTGACCTGTCCTGCCATGTGACAGGTCCTCAGGCAGCAGGTAGCTTGCATTATTGTCTTGTCCTTTGGCATTACACGTTCAGCACCTTGACGCTGTCTCAGTCCCCTCGCAGCCCACACCAAACACAGCCAATGCACGGACGCTACTGCCCTGCTAGCCAACCTCTGCCCTGGGAACGGTGAAGGTGAAAGAAGGGACCAGGCATCCTCGCAAGGGATGAGGCCGAGTCCAGCGTTCCTCCTTTACCCTTTAATCGCTACTGTTCTGCAGAGCATTTTCATGTACTCATAAAAACAAGATCGGCCTCTTCACTTCCACCTGACACGCTTTCATTTCATTAGTGCTTTCTGATTCGATCGGATTTCTCTGAATGCTCTTTGCCTTGCAGTGCCTGCAATCCCTTTCATCACACCGCACGCAGGAAGCACATTGACTGCTGCCTCTTTAGTAGCCCTGCATGACTGCTATTTTCCTGCTGTAAAGAAGGTGGTTTCTCTTCCACTCTCAGCTACAGTTGTCTGTTCACCCCAGTGATGCGTGCATGAAAAAATGAACCGTTTAGTTCTTAATCCTTTTCAACGCGCCCTCTTGAGATGTGCTAGTAAATCTGGAAGTAGTGATTAGCACTTCACCTGTGTCTCCTTATTCTCTCTCTCTCTGTCTCATTATTTCCACTTAAATTAATGCACATGTTTGCTTTTTACTTTCACCAGAAACAGCATTTGTAACCTTGCACAGCCGCAGTCTTGCACGGCCTGAGTCTTAAGACCCCGGGCAAACAAGCGACTACCCTAATGTCCCTGCTTCGTATTTCTGCTCCTCCCAAAGTCCTCACCCATGGCCCTGGCCACCCAGTAACCTCAGTGCCTCGCATCCTGCCAGCCAGGCGGCCTCAGGAGCGTCGCAGAGGTCGTCATCCCCGGTGTGCTGCCTGTGAGCACTGTGGTCCATCCACCTCAGGATGTCTTTCCCAGGGGTGAGGGCAGAAGAGGAGAGCAAAGCACAGGCCCCACAACTCGGAACTTGTCTTTTTGTAACAAGCTTACAGCAAAGTTTGAGACGGTGGCTCAGAAATTGGCTTTTGCTTCCAACCAGAAAACAGCCATAGCATGTAACTAGGTGATCCTACGCCGGGCGAAGTGACTGCAGTACTGCGCAGGGAGGGACGGGTTTAACTCACCAGGCTCTGGTTGTCTGGCAGCATGACGATGATCTGTGCATTGTGATCCCAGATCATTCGCCAGAAATCTTTAGTCGTATGTGGCAGCGGATGTTGGGTTATGATGAACTCGTTACTCCTGTAGTAGCCCTTTTGCAGCAAAACAAACCATACAGTTACTTACTGCCTTCAACACTTTTAAAGCATTAATTTAATCTTTGGGGACACATAATGACCCTATTTCATTTTATTCCACAATATTTTCACACAGACTATAATTTTATAACTCCATTTCCATTCTGCAGAGTCCCTGTTGTTTTCATTTACTCTAAATCCCAGTATTTATTTGACTGTATCTCATGGAAATAGACATTCCATCTAAATGCATCTTGTATTTAATTTTTTTAGGCAACAATCTTTAATAAAACACAGTTAATAGCTTTACATTATGGGGAAGGTGTTAAAATCTCATCTGTTAATACACAGCCATTACATACAGAATTAAGACAATTATAGGCATCTGGTATTTAGCACCTTAGAATTGATTTTACTTTGTAATTAGGTGTTGGCTTCCTCACCATGATATAAGAGGCATTAATGTAATCCGTTCCCTTCATTCCAGGCAGCGGTGCCAAGCCCACTCTAGCACGCTCAGCTGTAAGATTAAAAAAAACAGAGAGGAAAAAAAAAAAAGATCAAAGTCTGGTCATGGCAGAATGCAGAAAGTAAGAATTTCTCAGACGTTAACAAACCAAACAGTGTGCAGCTCCCATCTCCCGCAGGAGCAGGCCAGCACTTTAACTGCATTAAAGCATTGCCTGCTAACACAGGATATAAAAGAGAATGTTGCACAATATTCCCACAAGGACAAAGTAATTTCAGGAATCAAATTTTACTATAGCAAAGATTTTCACAGCAGGCTGAATTACCAAATAACAGTATATGCAGTGATAACAGGGGATTTCAGGTAATTCTTGACTGTAGTGTTCCATTTGTCTCCAGCAGCACACAAACCCAGCTGATTTATTTTGTTTTCCCTACCACTCCGTAGCACTGCCATCACTCACTCCTCCCAGCTGGAGGGGGAGAGAACCTCCAGAGACAAAACCCTTCCCTAACGGGTAATCACCTAGAAGTGTGTTTGTGTTCTTCGGCAGATCTACACTTCTCCGTGTTTGAGGGCTGGGTTCAACGACATCCTCAAACCAGCTGACAGGCTCCTAGTGCCAAACCAAAATCACTGCAGCTACGTGACACAAAGTGCAAAGTCGTTTAGACTATCTCTGCCCCGTTCACATTTGCTTTTAAGACAGATCCTGATGACTTCCCTTTTTATTAAGAAACTTCACGATGGACCATCTCTGTGCCATTATTACTTTGTGCTAGCTTGGCTATCACCTGTCCTGTATGTCCTGTACTCTGGGTAACGCGATAGGCACGATGTGCCCATGCTCGGTCTGGTGCAAATTCGTACCGCTTGGCAACAGTGCACAGATTCCATATTAATGACTGTGAAACTGTAGCCTTGGGCACTAAATACCCTCAAATCTGGGGAAGGCTCACACGCAGAAACTGAGTGTAGTAGCTGAATTACAAACAACTTGCACCAATCACACTGGGAGATGTCACCTGAGCTGGGAGCAGTATCAAAGTAATTCTCTCAGTATTCCATAGATTTATCCCCTACCTAATTATTCAAATCCTTAAGAACTTCAGATTAACGTTTCACATGGACAATATATCTGGCTGACACTGTAACTCTTTTCTTTTGTTCAGTTTCATCAGGGTAATTCTGGAAGACAAGACTTCTTGGTCTGAACAAAAGATTACATTTCTACTTCCTAGTGGCGATGCCTTTTCATGCATAACACTGGGAGAATTCAGTACAAAAAGTTATGCTAGGCAGTAATCAAACCGAAGATGTGATCTTACATGGCACGACTGATGAGTTCCTGTTCTTCTCTTTGTTGCAGTCTTTCTGAGCACTGAAGCATTCCACGTATTTTGCATTACACTGTGTAACCAGCTGAAAGAGAATAAAGTAGTAAGTCAGTCCTCACAGCACACTAAATGAAGAGAGGAGGTTTCTTTGCCAACTCCTGCGAAGACGCATCAGTAGAAGAATAAACTGCATTGTTAAACTTGTTTAAAATACTCAAGATGCCAATGGATATCATCCTTTTCATACAACGTATTTAATGGATAAAAAGATCTCTGCAGCTCTCAGCTTCGAAACATCCTGAAAATGAAGTTCCATCAAAATGTATTTTCACAGAACACTACGTTTAGTTATCTTTGAGAATATATTTCAAAGACTTGCAGATATGTTCAGTCAGAAGCAGGTCTCAAGGAAGAAAAGCTAGCAAAATAAAACAACAACAAAACTTTTATGTTTTCTTCTAAAATAAAAGCCAGATCATTCCTACAGAATGTCTTTTTCTGCCAGGCCTTTGGGAAACACACCAGGCTGCCATCTGAGATCCAAGGCCATGGGTCACATTCTCTGGTCTGCCTGGTTCATTCTGGGCTGCTTAAGAGGCACAAAGAAAAATCAGGGAGGCAGATTTGTATTTGAATATTCCCCCAGCGTATGGGGAAACTTTACCAGAGCAAAGAAGGTGAAGGTGGCTTTTTCATCTCCTGCACTAGCCACTCATGACTCAGCGTAATTTTACTCTAAGATGGTTGAATGTAAACTACTGTACCAGGGCATGAGCACAAGTTATTTTCTGCTGGCTCTGTGGTAGCAGCAGAAATGAGAGAAAGATTTAGTAATTGCTGCTGGTCACATCCCCATTTCACATGCACTCTAAACAAGACAGCACTCAACTCATCTATATAATGGCATAAGCCCCATTAGCAGTTATGGGGTTTCTAAATACCTGTGCAACGTTGGCAGAGAAAGTAATTTCTGAAAATGGCAATTAAGTTTTTGAAATTTTGCCACAAGTCATCAGAAAACACCTTCATACATATAATTTAGTATTGTTTGTAAAAGTGCAACACTTTTTTTTAATAAATCTTTTTCTCCTGCTGCATTTTCTGTGCAAATGCGCACACTTGCACTTGTTTCTTTAATTTAGTAATTAAGCATCTGGAATGTCTTAACTGACGGAGAAGTACTGAGATTTCTACAAGTGAATTCAGCGAAGAGCCTGTTCATTTTTTTAATAGCTTGGCACCTGGTATAATTTAACAGTTTCAGTTCCTTAGGTAGTTATTAACTGAGTGAGTTTAGCTGTGAAAACAGATGTCACGTATAATCTTCTTATGACACATAGTCTCACGAAATATTTTTAAATGCATTCAAATAAAATGCAATCAGAAAATCTTAGATTTCAAATAAGAGATCTGGGCAAAAAAATTTACTTTGGCCAGGATGAAAGCAGCTATGCCATAGCAGGGAAAAGCAGCAAGCATAGTTATTAGCAATGAGAAAGGCATATTGTGTTTCCTGGTCTTGAAACATTTTTAATTCTTTGTTTATAGTGCAGAAATAGGAGGTGGTGCCCAGAACCTCATTTCATGTCTTTCTCCATATATATGCATGAGCAGCACAGGTTGGAGGAAGACTTCCAGCCAAGCTAACCACAGACTCAGGAACATCCAAGCCCTGTTGGGAACAGGGAGACCAGCAGCACGCTCCAAACCAGTGTCCACGTCCCTCTTCTCACCTCTGACTTCAAGAGTGTTAGCACTGGTTTCCAGCAGTGTGGCTCAGTGTTGAGGACCAAACTTCTCAAGATGCTGTGCTGTCCTAATCAAGTGTTCTGGTTTGGTTCCTTATCTATGACAACTGAGAGTGAAGACAGGCTATACAAAAGAGAGTAGGGAAATGAAGTCCCTCTGGATGGCAGTGATAAGCCTCACCTTGAACTGTTTTTCTAGTCGTGTCTTCCCTCCTATGCCAGGTATGAGGATGCTGTTAACGTAGCTATGCAGCTGGTTTGCAGATACTTCAGTCTCCTTCCCAAGGATGGCTTCCAACAAGGCATCGTGAATAAAAATGTACTGCTCCTAGAAAAACAACAGCATGTCATGTAGGCGCTTGGAATAAACTAAACAGCTGGCTTTAACTGAGGGGTAGAGCACACTAAAGGAAACGGTGTGCAAAACAAGCCACCCATGCAAATACTGCCACATCCAGAATAAACGTTTACAAGTGTAGCATCTACAACTCTGAATAAGTCAAAACCAAAATCTGAAGTTTCTGGTCTAGAAAAAGAGACATTCCAGTGCAAAAAATGCCTGGTGATATATTAAATTTTTACATGAATGTAACTGAAAAATCCATTTTCTTTTTGATTACAGCATAAAAATGAACATAGCTTTAAATTCAACCCCACTGCAGTCTTTACCTCTGTCTGGACGAGGTAGTTGCGCTGTGTCCTGATATGTTTCAGGAAACCCAGGACATTAACTGTGCTTTTATCTTTTATCTGTTGCAGCATACTGTCTATCACAATGTAGGTACCAGTTCTGCCAACACCAGCACTACAGAAGACATAAGAGAAACCCATGTAATACAGCCAGACCAAAGTAAACGTTCACAACAGCAGAACAGAACTAAGCAAATATTCCTGTTCACAGACTTTCATTTCCCTGCTAGCCCCAACCGTGACAGTTTCTAAACAAAATACTTTGGTTTTCTGGGAATTTTACCAGGTATATATTTCATGATCTGACACTTGGCTGTCCTGCCTCCACTGCTGTTGTTACTGGTGTTGGCCAGAGGAAGCCGTATAGAGATCCACCCTATGCCAAACTGCTGCTACCCTGGACCACCACGGTTGCTCCAGGCTGCGGGGCTGCCCTGGTTGTCTTCAGTCTTGGGGTAAAGCTTAAGCTTCACAGTGGAGCTGTAATCCTGCTCTGGAAACGCAAGTGGTACCAGCACTACAGAAAGGCATAAAGAAGGGGCTCATCCTGTGGAGGCCCGACTCCTTGAAGGGGAGGAGGGCGGTCCTGAGCCCAACAGAGAGGGTGGAGAGGGGAACTCCTCAGAGCTTCTCAGTTGCTGCTCAGGAAGGAACTCTAACCCCCATCACCCTCTCCTCTTCATTACGGTGCTGTACAGCCCCCTCACACACAGTGATGAAGACCACCTCCCTTAACTCATTTTAGGGAAATCCTCTGTTGACTGCCAGTGCTGGTCAATGTGAGCGTGGTTCAGTGGGAAGCGCACGCCCAGATGTCTGTCTATTCACGTGACTGCTTGCCAGCAGCGGTAATCCTGCCGTGCCCAGGCACTGAATGGGCAAGCTACAAACAAGCTTCGAACAAGGAACTGCACAACCGCATCAGTGCAATGCTCAGCAGCTCATGACACAAGGTTTTGCTAATGCAACCGGGAAGCTTTGGCATTGGAGCTGTCTTAAGATGTAGGCAAAGCAAGCTCATGTCTACCTGCACTCCACAGGGCTGGCACGCTCCTTCTGTGTTAGTGACTTAGGGTGTTTGTCTTAGTTGGCACGTAAGAGCGCAGGCCGTGCACCAGGTATGCTTGCCGCGAGTAGTTAATCACACCCGTCGTACCTGCAGTGCACCACCACGGGTCCCATGTCCGGGGTTCTGGCTGCGGAGGATCTCCTAACGAAGGTTAGCACAGGCAGAGCGTACTCGGGCACACCCATGTCAGGCCACTGAGTGTAATGATACTGAATAACCGTTCTCTCGTTCTGCCGCCCTTTGGGGTTTCCTTTCTGACCCTGCGTGCAAAGTGTGCATAGAAAGAAGAGAGAGATGAGGGAAGAGAAGCATAGAAAGATAAACCTGCTGGCTTGCTCAGCTGAAAAAGTGCTGGACTCTTAACAGAAGAAATCTGCAGCTCTGCCCCCTGCTAGGTGGAGACAGAGTTCATGGAAAAATACATGTGGGAACCGGTAATAACAGGAGTAACTGTGACACCAAAGCAGCAGTGAACTTGAGAAAAATAAATACAGGCTAAACCTTTCACCAGGTTCCTTGTAAACCTGGCTTTGCTTACTTATTTCTTATCCACCTGCTACTTCAAGTTGCCTATGCAAACGCTGAGTTTTGCTCCTGTGGCATTTGGGTAAGAACGGTGAAGGCTTTACTCACCTTTTTCATCTTTGTGTTCCTGACTGTGAAGCGGCGCACCGTGTAGCAGGCATGAACGTTTGTGCTCTTCAGCGTGACGATTATGTTGCCATACTCCTCGCTGTTCTCTGACGGCCAGTACTGATCGCATTTTCGCTGAACAAAGACATAGTTGGGTGGGTTGGCTAAGGGTTTCAGCTGCTTCTTTACATTTGTGTTTAGAGCTTTTTAAAAAAGTAAAATAATGGCTAGCTATGTATCCCTCTGTTACATTAGTTATATATTATACATCAATATATATCATCCCAGACCACTTAAAAACAAATTCCGCCCACGTGATCTGGGGAGCTGGCAAGGAGCAACTGCTAACAAACTAGAAAATCTCTTACTCTGCCTTTTTCAACAAGGTTTGTGATCATGACAATGATTCCAGTATTTTGTTCCCAAATCATCCTCCAGAAATCTTCAAAGGTAGACTTTAAAGGTCCCTGGGTAGCAATGTAGGCTTTTGCTTTGTTGTAACCCTTCAAAGAAAACCATAATGCCAAGTGAGATGAAAGCAATATCATGGCAGACATATTAATATTTTAAAGGTAACAGAGAAAGGTGCCTCTCATTCAGAATAGCGAGGAATTTGTAGAAAAATATCAGGTGAAGTTGGAAAACACAACTGCTTCACAAGTGGCAATACTTCCTCCCTGTGGAAGGATTCAGAGTTAGAGAAGAAAAAACAATTCAAACAACTTACATCGACATAATTAGCATTAATGTAGTCACTGTGCTTAGAATCTTTTCCTGGTAAAGGCCTTAGCTTCACCCTGCTGTGATCATCTGCAGGATAAAAAACAGAGCAGAGAAGCATTAAGGAAACACAGTGCAGAACTGCAGGTAAACATCCCATTTCCTGGGTATTAGAGTAGCCCTTATTAATACACAGAAGAAACTGGCCTTGGATTGGAGTCAAGGGGGAGGTGGGAGTACCTGTTCTTGGTCATCTGCTCATGGCAGCAGGTCCTCAGGCTTCACATCCCTTAAAGTACCTGGTTTGTGCTGGGACAGCTTCTCTTTAAAGGTCACTGGAGCCTCAGTTGCACGGTCTCTAGGATCATCCACATCACACAGCGCAGTGTGATTCAAAGAGCCGGGGCACCCCCGGGGCTGTGTCACACCACGCGGAGACACCGGCTCAGCTCTCGCAGGCAGTAAAGCGGCCTTTGCTCGGCTCAGTGTCTGAGCTCATTATCCTCCACTCGCTGCTGGGCTCCGACAGCTCTACCGGCTTTGGGAGCTGAGGGAATGTCCTCACTCCTTCACCACCCTCATCACACCAAAGGGATAGACTTTAGGGCACTCTCTTTAGCTCCTCTTTTTGTTCCACCCAAATGCTTGACTTTGGCTTAAATCAGAAAAAAATTGCAGTCCTTCTCCTGCTCCTAGGCAGCAGCGTTGGGCTGGGCGGCGCTTCCAGCACATGCAGAGATAAGACCCGAGAGCTAACTTGAAGCATGAAGAACCTGGTTTCAGTTGCCTGCCTTGAGCACCGACGGGGGGAGAGAGAGAGAGAGGTTCCTCCAGGGCCAGCCTGGAGGACTGGAGAGCCTGCTCCAGTTCTCCTCCAATGGTACTTCTCTCTCTGTGCCTTGAGGGACCAGACATCTATGTCTAAAATCAGAGTTGGGACAATTGCAGTGAATCCCCTTGCCCAAGGCCACACAGCAAGTCTTTTACAGGTCTGGGAATTGGTCCTCAGCCGGCACGTTAATTACTTCTGAGAATCTGTTAGAGACATGCATTTCCTTCCTACACCATCAAAAACATTCAAGATTTATTGCAATCTTTATGAACATTGCAAACTTTTTATCAGAGGCTCTCTCTTTGTTCCTAAACCACAGTGACTGCTGCATCTGCCATTCGTTCCACGTCAGAGAACAATATGGAAGAAGTTACTGCATTTCCATCCCAGACCTGCAACAATCTGCATTCTAGAGCAGAGTCCAGATCTGCCGTTCTCAGAGGAATACAGGCAAAGCCTGCACCGTGCTACCAAGATCACTGTTTGTCCAAGTTGTACATGCAGCTGAAGCAGTTTGAAATACAGCAGATACACTCTGTAAGATTTAGCACCTCTGGGATTATAAGGGAATCCCAGGGATCATCAATAAAACCCTTTGCTCCACCATGCTCTTCCCTTAGGCCAGCTTTCAGACTTTAGCGGGCAGAAGAGCTCTGATCATGAATTTATCTCAGTTATTCCTCCACAAAATTTCATACCAAACTGATACTTCAGAAACTACACTTGGACAAAAGCTGGAGTGAAATCCTGGCCCCAGAGAAGTCAAAACGTCTACTGCCTTTAGTAGGGAAATGATCTCCCAGCCACACAGTCACATGTTTATTAATTACTGTATAATAATGTAACCTGAAGCCACCTGCCTTTTCCAGTCACACACAGACACACTGTGAGAGGAGAGTGCCTTTTCGGGTTGATTCTTTGCGCTTACTTACAGGCCAGGATGTTGATGTATCTGTTCTTGTGCTTGTTGTCGGGGTGGTTGGAATGCTCTGCAGTGATGTTCATGTCGGCCGTACAGCGCTGCACTTCCTAGGTGTAAAAATTATCCGAAAGGAAAATGTGTCAGTCCAAAAAATTTAAGCTTTATCTCCTTTTGCAAACAGCTTACAGAAACCATGATTAAAATACGGATATCTTAATTGCTGGATTGAACACAAAGTCCTTCAGTACTGTCCTGTATGACATGGTCTGCTTAAACCGAGCCACGTTAGCTGCTCCCTCGTGTGCAGTTATGCTCCTCTCCACAGACTTGGTGACAGATGCACTTTGGGCACCCTGAGGGCCCACTGTCCCCTCTGACCAGCAGTCCATCCGTCTTACGGACTGCATCTCCTGTGACACCCCACTCTGTCCCCTCTTGGCATGAGTCCCTCAAAGGCAAGGGTGGCCAGTGCAGTGTAAGAAACTAACCACAAAACCCACTTCAACAGAAGCCTTTGACCGCTGGACAACTTATCTGCTTATAACCTCTCAGAACAGGGTTTCTGACATTTCAGTTTGGCACTGACCTTTTGTTAGTTCTCTACAGAGAGATGCCTTTTATAAAATATAAATAAAATAGATCTCTGAAGATAACAGCGAGTGCTTTAAATACCACTGCTTGGACACTGATAACAGCCCACGATATAGTGAAAAACATAAAAGGACGTATCCACATATATATACATTTACAAAGCAGAAAGAGGCCAGGCTTGCCAAGATGTCCATGAAGCTAGAGATGCAGATTTCTGTCTAGTCGAGGCTGTAGGTTAGATACCCAATTCCCATCGATTTTTTTAGTTCTTAACCTACCCCTTACTTACACTGACCAATAACAGAATACAGAGCTATTGAAATGGGGCGATGGGGTTTTTTTTTCTCTGTCCTAGAGAGTGACACACTTCCGAGACTGTCTTGCAAACTGAATCACTAAAACTCATGTGCGATATCACCTCCAAGATATATTTTTTTTCGATCTATTTAACCACAATCTTCCTGAAAAAGCTAAATCCCTTTTTATCACTAGCATAAATATTCTTATTTTATAAACACATTTTTGAAAAATATATCAATGTTTGGAGTTTACAAAGTTGTGGAAGAAAGTATATTTATTCAAATCTTTTGCGAGTCCCAGAAATTGCACCAAACAGAACCAATTTCCCCCAAGGATATATGGAGAAGTGCCAAATCACTTTGTACTTCAGGCTTTAAAAATAACAGTATAGAACCTGCCTAAGAGGGAAAGTCATTAGGAGCTCACAGCTGCTACAAAGATCACAAGCTAAGTGACAGAGAAAAATTATCAAGAGAAATGCTATACAAACAGCAGATGTAACAGAGTTCAGCATTATGCAGACATTTCACAAAGGACTTGCATAGCAATTTAGATATCTTCCCCAGCATTTACATTTTAAAAGTGCAAAGTATACTAAAACCTTGAACATTTTATAGCTTTTATATCCACATGACACTCCCAAATAACAATCACTTCTCTCTCTCACCCCCCCTCCTCCATAGGGAGAAACACACTACATTCAAGGAGATGAGCTGAGCAAAGACAAAAGAGGAATCAAGCAAAACTCTCAGCTGGCCCTAATAGAATTTTCATAGTTCCATTTCTATCACAGAAATAAAAAACACACTGAAGTGTGCGCTTCCCCTAATTCTGCCTGTCAGCTCCAGTAAGCAAGGGACTTCTGATTACACAATGCGCAGGATCAGTTCAGCCTAAGTCACAACAGGAAAAGCAGCATTACTTACATGTTAGGTTGATTTAAAGTAATTTTGTTTTACCTTGTTTTGCATTTAGAAATTTTGCTGTACCATTGTAGGTCACTCCTAAAAAATAACTCCTTGCTTCTGAAAAGCCTCACATCAAACTACATCCCTGCATCACCAAGAAATTCTTTTTAGAAGTTACTAGCATGGAAACATTTATGCCAAATGCTGTAGAATTTAATTCAGATGAATCCAATAAGGTTCTGTGGAGAATACTCTAAAAACTTACAGAATTTAATAGGGAATTACCTCCCTGCTAAGGAATTTTCTCTGACAGTTTAAATACTACATAGTAAATGTAGCACTTTCTATTAAATTCTATAGGATTTTTCCATAAGGGAATTGCTGGTGAGGTTAATCATTTTAATTAACCTTTTTATGTTGATGCTGACTGTTTTCTCAACTGTACATGTTCCCAGCTGGCCAATATAAAGTTAATAGAAGAAGAAGATTAAGCTAAGACGGTGAAAAACACAGCAATGGAAAAGAAGGTTCTGATGCTGTGAGAGCTGATCATCTGAAAATGACTTTTCTTAACACGTAACATTCTAAATGATTTTTAATACTCTGGAAAGCTGCTATAATGGTGGATTCCCATATCTGCACACTGCAAAGCATAGCAAAAGGAGACTGTTAAAGAAAAGCTCCCTGTTGCCAATGCACCTCAACTCTTTTTGTCTTTTTAAAAATCAACGTAGAACAATAAAAGGCTATTTTGAATTCACCCCCTCCCCTCCCAGTCCAGGACACAATCAGTGCTTTGGGATGCTGAGGTTGTCCAACGAGAAGGGTCCTGAGGACATCCTCCAGCTCCATGTTGGCCACTGACAAAGTTTGGCTGTGCTGCACGGACAGATCAGGCTGAGAGCAGAGGGTGGTTATCCACGCTCTCTTACCCTCCTAGGTTCATCTCTCCAAATTCTAACAGCAAATTACTAAACCACAGGCTCACCCCACCAGACAGCAAGACATACGTTAACATTCCTTTGTTATTAAAGTCAAAGTGGTTGTCTTTCATCAATGTGCAAAATGCTGCAAGAAGACAACACTAGTTGCAGCCTGTTATCTGTGCCTCTGTTCAGAGTACTATTTACCCTTTGGCAGAAGAGGACAGCCCGGTGTTAATAAACATCACCCTGGAGAAAGTTCCACAAAGGCACCATCCTAATTATGCCATTTTACCACATTTATGTATATTGCATATTTACTTTCCCAGCATTTTCAACTGCTTATGCAATGAATACCCTGGGATTTCTAAATTTTACTGGCTACCAAGTCTTTCATTTGCATTTAAAACATCACCATGATTATATTATTATTATAAATTAAGTTTGCAGGCAGGCCACCAGGTCAGGTCTGATCCCAGGCTGCTCATTGCAGCCTAAATAAACTCATCTCCAATTAGCACAAAACCACTACTGGCACCTTGGAGTAGGACTGATAGCGTCCATATCACCACATCCATAATTCATCCACAAACTTTTCAGCTCTGGAGTCTTTTCTGTGGCTTTCCTTAATCCCGCTTAAGTCTCTTCCACTGACTTCAACAGCGGCTGGCTAGCACACTGCTGCTTTTCACGTTTAACTTTGCAGAACACATTACTGTCCAAAGATGAATGGATACAGGCTCTTATTCTGTCCTTTCAACTTATCATTGACAACCCAGGAAACCAAAGTACATGGTTTCAATTGACCGTTAGTTACTGTAAAAAGTGTTCTAGTCTATGCTATTATGGCTAATTTACCTTTTAATTATATTGTCCATGCTAATGCTAATTGGAATTTGATACACCCAGGTTTAACGACCCATTTTCATTGCCTTTCTGAAACAAGTTACAGATTAGTTTCTTCTAAACTTCAAAGAATTTCCATTTAAGTGTAAAATCAAACTGCTCCAGCGTCTTGCTGGCAATATAAGGTTCTGAGCAAGAATTTTTGCTACAGTGACTGAGCAGGAACTCAGTCTCTTGATTTGGCCTTATGCAGTGCTGCTGTTGTTTCCCATTACTTCAGTCTGATGTCCTAGCAGGGGCTGAACTGTGAAAGCCTATGAATAGCAATGAGGAGGAATCATGAACAAAGGAAGGATCCTAATCTGAAGGACTAAATTAGAGAAGATCCATAGCTATGTTTTGATATTATTGTGATATTTTTCAGCATGAAAGCAGCTAGTTCATCCACCCCTAAAATCATTTTTGATCTATTATTTTAATCCCAAATTAGAGAATTCTGCGGTAGTGCTCTTGCTGTTTGTTTTATCACAGCAAACACGAAGATGGCATACCAACAGAGACAGCAGATAGTATTTGAAGATATCCCACAGGAATAGTGTAGATTTTTGCGATAATTTAGCACTAGTATAAGCTCTCCGATGGCACTCATGGGAGAGGTGAGCTGGGGACAGCCTAGAAAGGAGGGGAAAATAAACAAACCAAAAGGATTCAACACAGGAATAACGGTGGAGGAATCATGAATAGATAGCTAAAAATTCATGTAAATGAATAAGAGAGGAGAGGATGGTGGAGGACCATTTGCTTGCAGTATCCTGCCCTTCATTAGGCAGGGAGGTGTCAGAGTCTGACTGAAACCCTGCGTTGCCCGTGTGGGGCTATGGCTCCTCCGAGCGCGGCTTCCGGGCAGAAACCTTGGGTATGGCTGCAGTACTATGGTTAGTAACAGAAAGCCCAGATATCTGAACTTCTTTTATTGCTTCTCTTCAACTTCATCTCTGAATTCACAATGCCAGTTTCTTAGGGTAGGTCAAGCGGTGAGGTAAGAATCGAGAGCTTGAGGAAGACCCTGTTCTGCAGCAATCCTTCCTCCTCCAGCTTCACAGTGCTGCTTCCCTTTGGTTTCAGTAGAGCAACACACAGGCTGAGAATACCTCTAATTACAGCAGTTTTGGGCCAGGATTATAAAACATTTCCTAGTGTAGTAATGTCTGCTAGCAGCATGCTTTTGAAATGGCATCTTTCTACTGCCAAATTCCTTGGTGTAGATGCAGTTATAAGCATGTGTCTGGTGTAAGCTGTGTCTAATCTGTAAGGGATGCCAGTATAACTACACAGTGTTTTTAGTGTCTCAAGAAATGTGCAAAGTGCAGCGTTATCTGTCTTCAATGCAGCCCTTCGCTAGAGAATAACATTCTGAGGTCACCGGTTAAAAAGAGCTACTGACCCCTGCCCCAAGCAGCAGCAACCATGAGAATAACGTTAGCAAATCCCTGCCACATCACTGAAGATATAGATTTATGTTATTTTCTTGTATTTCAGGACATTTAGAAGAAGGTGCCACTGGAGTATAAAGATATTTTCAATTTATGTGATGAGGGAGCTAGACAGCCTGCCTCCAAGTTCAGCGAGCCTGTTCAGACTCCAAATTGGCAATGAATCATTACACTCACACGGCCACAGGCAGGAGAGGTCTGCGGAGATTGCATTCACCCACTCTAATCGCTCCCGCAGCAGCACTGACCAACCCACTCTAGAATTAGGGAGGAAGGAAATAAAACTGTCTGATCTCAAAAATCCAAATACTGCATTGTACTATAAAAACTCATAGTTAGCTTTGGGGATGGAGGGTGATTTCTTGGCTTAGTGTTCCTTTCTTAGAGCAAAAGGACACGACTACTCAAAAAACTTCCTATGTTATTCCAGTAACTGGCCAGGGGGAGGGAGTGAAAAGGTTTACTGTGGGAGGTGGCACTTCACACTCTTTATGATACAAGAATTTGGAGGGCACATGCCCTATATAGTCAGGCTACCAGGGGAACAGAAGATGACGAATGTGACACCAGTTTTTAAAACGAGATCCAGAAGGGATTTCAGGCACTACAGCCCACTAAATCTGACTTCTCTGTGGGGCAAACTGCTAGACACTAATAAATAGCAGAGCTACTGAATGCCTCTAACACACTGTGGAGAGGTCCCTGAAGAAGCCTATAGGTAAGAACAGTCTGGAAAAGAACAGTATTTGGATTTCCAAAATGTTTGTGAAAAGGCCTCTCAGAAAACATTACCTAAAAACCTGATCTGTCTTGGAGCAAAAGGAAAACTCGCCTTGTATACTAACAGGTCAGAGGGGGGACTCACCTGCCCAGGAACTGTCAGTGTTCAGATTTCACCAGTGGGACCTTGCGGGGACCTAACCTATTCATAAGTGGACTGCAGAGGAGACAAAGTGTGTTTACGGCACAAAATTATTCAGGATAATTAGAACAAAAGCTGTTTGTGAAGGGAAGCAGAACAATCTCACAATACTGAGTGGCTGAGTGATAAAATGGCAAATGAAATTCAATGTTGATAAATGCAAAGTGATGTACTTGGGAAAAACAACCCTAACTATACATACATACTGACAGGTTCCCAATTTGCTATTGCCATTCAGTGACAAGACCTTGGGGTCACAGCTGATATTTTTCTGGAGGTGTCAGCTGAGCACTCAGTAGTTGTTAAAAACCAAATAGTACGTTAAGAAGAAGGAAAGTAATAGAAAACCAAACAGAAAACATCACTGTGCTCCCACAGAACTCTGCAGTAAACTCACTCATTAAATACTGTGCACAGTTTTGGCCTTCCCATCTTGAAAAGGATATGGTAAAAGCAGAGAAAAAGGCACAGAGGGAACAAGTCATCGTAAGTCTAGAATGGCTTCCTCAAACAAACAAATTAAATAGTTTAGACTTCTTCAGATTTGAAACCAGATGACTAAGGGGAAATATGAGGGACGCAGACAGAATCACGTGAGGCATTTAAGTGAACAGGGATGTACTTTGTAATGCAAAAACTAGGAGGCACCAAGAGAAGTTATTAGGCGTGAGTTAAAAGCAAAAGGAAGTCCGTTCTCGTGGAACAAATTGTAGAATTCATTGCCATGGGATGCTTTGGACACCAGAACTCTAAAAGGGTTCAAGAGGCAATTAGACATTTATGGAAGAAAGGTCTATCAAAGACTATTAAACGTAATGATGCCAAGAAAATCTCTGGCTAGACAAGGAGTAAATATAATCTCTGGCTCAGGAAGCCTCTCAAGTCTCTGTTCAGTCTTGCCACCAAACCCTGCCCCAGTGCTGCCCTGTAAAAATGTGGCACCTCACCCTGTATGCCATAGCAAGAGGGTGCTGGAGCTGTCCGAGAGCAAGCCAAAAAGCTTCCTTGAACTTTTTTCAGTATTAGGTTGAACAAATTCCAAGGTAGAAATCAAAGAGTTGTATCAGAGACCAGAACTGGCAATGCAGGATCGTAGACTTTATTTTAAAAAGCTATTTGTTGTTCAGTAGTACATTGGACCCTATATTTCCAGTTTATATAAAAACCTGAAAATTCATGGGACTCAAAGGAAATCTTAACCATTCTGTATATACAAGAAAGCCCAGCTATCACCAGACAATAAAGCTGGCTACTTGCACTATGATTACCCAAAGGGAATAAGGATTCATTTTGGATGTACTTTCCAAGGAAAGATTTGTGAGTTCAAAGTAATTTTTTACTCTGCACATAAAACGCTTTCTAAGCACATTCACGAAATATTTAGTTGTAATTACAGCTCATTTTAAGAGGAGGAGGGAGTACTCACACAATTTACTTTCAAAGGAATCTTCTTCATGTAAAAACCAACTCAATACGACCCCGCAACACACTGCCAAAAACACAGGAAGAGACTTACACCAAAAACTAGCAACAAACAAATGGAGAATGTTTACCTTCTACATCAGGCAGAGTATGTGTGTGCCTAGCTCAGTCTTTTCTTTCACAGGTTCCACCATAAACCTCCTGCCACAGAAATTTCTGAAGAGATTTTTGATCATTTTTTCCTTTAAAAAAATCCCATGCGCTGGCTATCTTTGGGAAGATTTATTTATGCTGTAGTATTGGTGACATTTTTTCAGCATCTCCTTGCCATCCTCTTCTCTTTTCTTTTTATATGTAAGAAGCAGATTTTTTTGTAAAACGCCCATATGACTGCAGAACCTAATACCTGTTTTCAGAAGTTCCCCAGGCATGAAGGCATGATATGGCTGTGGTACTTTCCACCCAAGGCTAGCAGCCCTGTAACATTGGATTTTCTGTTTCAGCTGAAGTCCTAGTGTTTCTCCATAAAACATTAGCTAAGTCTCCACAGTAGCTGGCAAATACAATTCCAGGACATGCACCAAGGCTGGATCTGACCAGACGTAAGAAGTCACACCGCCAGCCACTTCCGATAGTTACTGTATAAACGTAATCTCAGGCGACTCTGTCCCGCAGCCGCTTTCAAAACTGGGATTCTGATCTCTGAGTCAGTTTAGGCACTTGAGAAACATTTCACCTACAGGCTCTGTGAAAAATCCCGGGTTTCACTCTTCTGCCCCATCACTGTGAACCCTAAGGAAGAAAATCAGGCCCACAAGGCGTCAGCAGGGCAGAACACAAGCAAGGAAAGGGAGCCGGATGGTTTATCCCAGACAGTGACCGTCTTGTTCCTATTCCTTCTCCTTACTCTAGGAGGAGATTTCATTTACTCTTTAGGAAGCTGAGACCTCCTCAGCTATGGAGAAATACATCTGGAGTAGCTATACTGACTTCAAAGCAGACGCTCCAAATTTTAAGCCAGCACGGAGAATAGAATTTGGCGCATGCAGTGCAGTCAGAGGAGTTTAACTTCCCTTCAGAGGGGACCCTGCGCTCCCCAGAACAGGACTAATTGGCCAAAGCTATCTCTCCGACTGGCTGCCACAGCGTGGCACTCGCAGCAGGGAGCTCCAGGAGGAAAGGAAAAATAAGGCCATTAGAGCGGTGTTTTTCTTTGCTAAAACACGGGCGGAAGGTGTCCAACATTTGTTAATAGCAGTGATTTTGCGACAGCTGAAGCAAAGCCTGCTTAAAGCCAGACCAAGTTTACAGATGTGTTGCTGATTATTTTGAATAATTAAATGGTGTAAAACCCAGCTGTGATGAATAGCGCTGGGGTCGCAATTCATAAATAATTGAGAAGAGTGAGTCGCATTTGATCATCCTGATCAAATTCTACTCTCTGGAGAATAAATGTTTGTCCTGAATACCATCAACATTGTTAAATGCCTCAATATTCCTGCTCAGCCATCCAGCCAGCAGTCAATTGAACTAAATCACTTTAACACCTTACACATTTGCCTTCCTCATGAATACAAAATGTTTCTAACTTACACAACGGTTTTTGGGCATCAGACAAAGCAGCCACTCTTTACAGACAGTAACCAAACAGCAACAATAAATGTTTTAAATGATCCCATTAAAAAAAAATTCCTGCATACAGTCTTGTCTTTAGTGCGGTAAGTGAAGAAGACGCAGATATTAGGCCACCTATTTTGGTTCATCGCCTTGTTTGTAAGCAGAGCTGCCTCTCTGATTCACATGCAGCACACAAGCACACCTCCTTTTGCTGCTGGGGAAGCCAGTAGCACATGCAGCGTCACTTCTTGGGGCTCCCCTTGCTTCTCAGTACTTCCAAAAGTTCAGCAGTGAGTGTGATTAGACTGAATGGAAGAAATGTCTGAAAAGTAGCCAGAGAATACTGACTTGTGCTTATTAAGGCCTGACTCGGCAGCCCGTCCTCATACTGTGTGATGTTTACAGTGCTTGCACAGTATAGGCTTGGTAACCCAGAGGTGAAAAATTACTTTCACTTCATTGGAATTACTTCCAATTTAGAGCAGATTTATAGGTCAGAATCTGTCCTAAACAGGTAACAAGATGCAAACTTTAAAATAGCCACACTAGGTAAATACCACCAACTAAATCCTGAAGCCTTTCTCCTTGGTTTTACTGGAACAAAATAACCAATGACTTCAACAGCAATCTTTCCTGGCCGAACAGAGCATGAACAAGGACTCCAGGAACTGAGCCGGGTTCGGGTTTTCATAAAAGACCAAATTCTACTACTCTTATAGTGAGCACTTATTTATTCCTTTTGGGCTACTTGTGGGGTATGTGACTTCCCAGTGTGACTAACAGAAGCAAATTCTGGGCGAACAAGAGTAAAATAAGCTGCAGATTATTAAAAAAGCCTGTGGTTAAAAACAACTGCTTGTATCTTCATGTTGTTCCTGCAGCTTTCCCTATTTAATAAAAACCTAGGAGGGTCCCCCCTTAAAAGCACTTTAAAGGTGGTTAGAAAGCACCTGTAAATGTCCAGTCCCACCTTGCTCATACCTGGTGGCAAATGGGTATTTCCCGATTTCTTCTGATACATTTGAGCATTGCATTTACCTGACATGACAGTATGACACAGATGTCGCACAGTCCCCAACTATTAATACACAACTGACTTTAGGAAAACATTTTATTGGTGGATCATTAAATCGTACCTCAAAGTCTTCTGAGAACCCATGCTGGTTATTAGAATACAGCTCACTGATGTGTTTAACAAACTGCTTGACTGGAATTGCTTCCATATCATCTGTAGAAAGAAAGAGATATTCAGAGTTGCTATTTGTCTCATACATAAAACTTCAGGAGAGAAAGTCTTCATTCAATATCACTTAGATCCGAGTTGCCAGGGGCAGAGCTAGTTCAATATGCAGTAATAAGGAATCTTGATGAATCTGACCAATTCTGAGGTAAACTCTTCATATTGTATTTCTAATTCTAAGCACTACAGTTATGAATACTGAGAGTCTATTCCCTGGGATGCTAATTTACAAAGTCCAATTGAAGTTCAAGATCATTTAGTTCTTGTTTGCAGTTTGAAGATGGCTGTGGGTGGGACGAAGAGGCCTCCTCTCCTTCCACATTTTATAAAAACAACAGAAGAAACCCAAAATAGGAAAGTACAGTTGACAATTGCCCCCAGGAAGTTTTTACCAGACTCAACAGAGACACAGGCTTTTCTCCTGGAAGTTAACAACTTTTTCCTTTTTACACAACGATGTAGAATCCAAATGGACTTACCATGAAACTGTCTGTGAGCAAAAGAACAGGCAACACAACACCCACACTAATTTGAGTTCTCTCTCATGCCAGACACTATTCATATTCATAACACTGAATATGTATTCCACTGGACCATTTGTTCTTGCTCAGCACAGTGCAAATTCCACCCAATATACCAATAAATCACCCACAGACATTTTCTTAAAAGAAAGAAGTCAAAGGCTTGAACTGAATTAAAGACAAACAAGACTGTTTTGAGCACCTGGGACTCCGGACAGATTCTAATAAAGCTGGGGTGTAGGATGGCTGCCTTATTTCTCTCTTTCTCTCCCTCAAAAAAGGCCTAGATGTTGTTATAACCACCACTGCAGTTGGTAGAAACACTGTGCTTGCCAAGATTCATTAGTTAATATTTTCAGTCTGGCATTTTGAAAACGTAAATTGCTATACAACTGTGATTACTTTCAGCATGTGAAATAATCTATTGCCTGATGGCTACTATTGTCTGATTGCGTGATTTTATGGCAATACTCTGGTATTTATATATTCCATTTAATATTCTTCTGAAGATTGCATCCAGTTTATGTTTACTCCCAGTAATTCAGTGGTGTATTTTTGCTCCCATTTAGCAGCCATATGGTTTGGTGCTACAGCTGCATTATAATCTGGATTCTTTTCCTTTGAAACATCTACATTATGATAGAAAAAATCCAAATATTTCTACAGATACTTAGCAAAATTTAACGATAAATAAATAGATGTGACATTTACTGTATTCAGAGTGAAAGATCTTTGGCAGCTAAAACCTCTAAGCTGTCACATATGCTTTTCTTAGCAAAGGGTATGAAGATCTGTATGTGTAAATGAGGTTCTACTTTGGCAAGAATTTTATAGATCCCTGACAATCTGATTTCTTTCCAGCTGATGGCAGTTAATATTGACCATGTCATTACTTCTCTACTCTTATTTTATCAGGTTACGCTCTAAGGTGGCTTTTTGCATCTATTGACATTGTCAGATTTCAGTCAGGTCTCTTCTATTTTATTTACAAGAGCCAATTGTTAAAGATATGTTTGCAATCTGATCACCTCCCAGTATAGTAATGCTACTTCAATTAACCACATGCTCATTTACTGAATAATACAGAATTCAAAACATTTGACAAGTGTATGCTCAGCTTAGCAAAAAGCTGCAGCATGCAGAAAAGCTGGCACTTGAAAAATATTTAAGTGATAACATTTATTCTATGTAATATTGAGAACATCATCATCTCATAACAACATTTGTATTAATATTTTTGCAGCCAAGACTCTTGAATGGAATGATCTATAGGAACAGCAGTCAATAGCAAAAGCTTGTAAAACAATCTTTCCTCTCCTGAAAAGTAACCCATACATCCTAGATTTCCTTGAAAATAACTTGTGCTATGATAACAATTTCATATACTCTCACAAGAAAAGTTCCATAGTTATAATTTGGTGGGGTTTTTTTTCTTCTTCTCTGGGGTAGTCTAGCTCAACTGAGACCAACTGAGATCAAGGATTCATTGCAGCAGACCCGTGTGTCCAATTTAATTTTGCAGAAGGCAGAATTTAATTTTAATTGTGATCTGTGAGCCAAAAAATACATTAGAGATAACGTGCTCTCTGGTCCATTGAATTCCCACCAATTTCAAGGATGGGTCTGCACCAGAGATCCATGGCAAAATATGGTTAGTTTTCTTTTTATCATCATCACTGCATGGTGGCAGTATGTCTCCACCTTTATAGCTACTGCTAATTGACTTCTCTGTTCACTATCCTTTACTGTTTCTCCTCCCTTTTTCCTCTTCTGCATTTTCACTTCTGATTCCCTCCAGAAGCGTTAACCCAACGCAGTTTCTTACCCTATTTGATAACAAGGGCAACGATTAAACATTAAATAAATTAAATCAGAAATACTGTTGACATATGAGTTCACTGGGTGAGAGAGAACTTACGCTGCTGAAGCTGCCCATAAACCCAGGAAAACCTTCTTGGAGCAAATGTAATTGTTTCGTATTAGGAAGATTAAAATCAGAACCACAAGCATTAGAAACTCAAAAAACCGCTTATGCTTTCCAGCTTTCAAACTGCTGGGATAACACGGTCCTACCGACCGCGCGAGATCGGGCAGCTTCTGCGCAGAAGCCCGGGCGGGGGCCACCCCGGGAGGGACAGGCGCAGCCCAGAGGGGACCGGCAGCCCGCAGCTGGGCAGGACCCGGCTGCACGCCCATCTTGGCCCCTGCTGATAGCCACAGGAAAGCTGCTGTACGTATGATATAGTCTGTTACACTAAGTGATGGAACAGAAAAGCATTAAAAGTAATTTGGGCCTGTATTTTTCTAGTCGTGGCCTCCAACTCCAAACTCCCCCCCAGGAACACAAACTACTTCAGCTGGGGTATACGCATGCTTAGCCATGGGCAGCTTGTCAGACCTCCGGTAAAATACGTACTAATATAACTCTGTGCTCCTGAACGGTATCTGCTCTGACGTTATGTAAAAATGGCTGTGACCTTCTCTAAGAAAACCAACAGATGTAGCTAGATGCACAGACTATGCTTTTCCTTGCACTATCATCAGTTCAAAGGCTTTGGTTAAGCCTTCTTTCCATGTTAAGACAAATAGACTTCAACGACTATAATTCTTTTAGTCGATTGAAGAGATTAATGGAATCCTATAATAGCTAATTAGGAGCTCTCATAGTTCTTCTGCGCATATTCCCTTTTGCACCATATACTTTCTCCCATCCAAAAGCTAGAGCAACATCTGATATTGTCAGTAGGATGCTTACATTTTGCAAGACCTACACATTATTCAAAGAGAAGAGGGAAATGTTTTAATAACATACCTTCCCTTCTAACATTGCAGATATAATTACAGTTCTGTCTAGCTTGGGTTTGCCATCTGTTTTATCAGTGTCAATAAAGCGATTCTGGATATATGTCACTACAAAATACGAGCTGAATCTGGCACCATACTAAGATACTAACCCTTTGTGTTATGCAGAGAAAGAAGTAATCTTAGATGGACAGGGGCAAAAGTCTCCAGAATTTGAAAATAAATGTGTATGTATTTATTATTAATAACTTATAATAATATTCTTTATAATCAGATACTACTGAAGCTGACAGGTGGGGGTTATGTTTAATCATTATGCTAGATATTTAACACTTCAGTGGAGTTCCCATCTTCACTTGCTGGTCTAAGATAAGTGCGTGAGAGGAGTATCAAAACCACAAAACCAAAGGGGAGCACAACAGAGCTCATTTCCTGCTGCAAAGGGAGAATGCCAAGATCAGTCATGTTTGTTAAAGAAAACGACTGTAGAGGAAAACCTTTACTTGCACCTCATTTTTTAAAAAATGGCAATTGACAATGCAGCATACTTAATACATTCCTTCGGAAGACAGCCACTTTCAAAAGAAGCCTGACGTGTAGAGAAGCAATAAAGTTCGAACAGGGTTAACTTTAAAGTTTGGACAATTAGAATCCTACCAGGAAGGATTTTCCCCTGTCTCTCACTTAATAAGCTGCCTTTGTAATGTTAAAGCAATAGGGGTCAATTTCAAAGGAAAAATGGGATATCATATCAGAGAGAGCATTTCCACATAATAAGATCTCAGATTCATTTTGGTTCATTTATAGCCTGAAAGCTCACTGGATGGTTTTGGGGCACTGGATTGGAATGGATGGGTTTGGGTCAGGAATTAATCCAGAAGGTTGAAATCAAAGTGCTTCCTCATATTACCTTTGTCTAGTTTGGAGTTTTGGCATTTCTGAAGACCAGACTTTTGACACACATGAAGAAGCCTCGGTAAGAAAATTCTCCCATGTCTTTCATTCCGTTTGTAAATGCGTTCAGTTTTTTCAGCTATTACCTTACCCAGTCTACTAAATCCAATATACTCCCCGCATCTTATGCCTTACTTTTAATGCGAAAGCTTACTCCATTTGTTTGTTAGTCGCTGCACTTCACTCTCTCATTTGCAAAGCCACCTGGATTCATGTGCCATAGCTGTCACGTGGCTTGGCCCATCTGCTCCAACAGCAGCCACTTACTGCGCTGCTCAGCAACCCTGTGCCGTCCCTTGCATCTCAGAAGCAACTCCATCAATTCTCAGCGTGCTCTTCACAGCTGGCTTCAGCCAAAGGACGAGGGGGTTCTCCCACTCCCTTCTCCCTGCCTGCACGGCTGAGCAGTGAACTGAATCAGTCTGCTGGTCTGGCTGATGAATAGAAGAAAGGATTAATTGATCTATGGGGATGGGGAAGAAGGATTAGTTGTCATTGGGGTAGATGGGTTGACCCTACTCATTACCAGGAGGAATAGTAAAGTGACAAGGAAACTGCCCTTTCTGAAGGTAGCACAAACCTAACCTGGCTTATGACAATCATGAAACCAGTGACATCGTTAGTGACGTGAATCCTGGAGAATCCTCTCTCAGTAGCGTATCCTCACAGTTCTCATCTTCTGCAAAAAAGTTTTCCTGATTGGAAAGAAATATCTACCAGTAGGCTTGTAGCAGGACTGGATTTGACCTCATAAGTCACTGGAAAATAACGTCTCTGACAAATGATGTCCCATACCCATAGCAAATAAGCACCTTTCTGTTCCCAGCAGCACTCAACCTTGGGATGTCGATTCACTTTCCACCCTGTTACTCTCCACTGCTGGAGAGAACACTGAATGCAATCCCCAGGATTTTTTTTTTAAATATATTTATTTTATTGTTAACCACATTCAGCGGGGTTCATGGATTTTTATTTTTTACAAAGAGGGATGGAAAAATTCTGCAAGCAGCTGGAATACCTAGCCTCAGTATTTAGGATGCGTATTACTTAAAACTGAGTCTAACAGCCATCCCATAAGCTACAATATATATCAGAGTGAAGGCTGCAGAGCTATAGCAAAAGCTTGCCTTCCCATGCAGCACTGTAACCAAGTAACCACGTAGAGCGCAACTCCAACCGATTCACTTCCACAACCAGCAATGGGGCGCTCGTAGCCCGGATGTAAATAGGAACTGTGCAGCTGTACCACGCAATATGAAAGTGCAACCAACACACAGTACTAAATGGGGATGTAAAGCTCAAATACGCCTGTATTTGGTCTGTCTCTAGCAAAGTGGCTGATCATAAAGAATATTGCAAGGATTAATAGCATACCCTTGGGTAAAATACTACCTCAGTAGAGGTTATTGAAAAACTCCTCTCAACTTCACTAAGGTCAGGTGTTCACCTCTTCAGAGAAGCTTAGACAAAAATCTCTGAACCTACAGACTGAGTGTATACTCTGAAGTGCACACACTCACAAGGGTCAGAAACTTCACGTGCAGCTCATACTTTGGCACTGACTGAATTGGAAATGTTTGAGCAGGCAAGTCCACAGCCAGATCCTGCCCTAACTCCCGTGAATAGGGGACTCCAAGAGTAATTCCACACGGAAAAATGGGTGGCGCCCAGCTTTCTTCAAACCATTTTAGATTTAATGCGTTTGAATTATACACGTTTATATAGTCAGAGCCTCTAAGTCTGCAGTATATTGGCTTTCCTTGCTTAACTATTCAAAATAAGAATGCAACTGCAGTCATTGTGTTTCATTTGGAATAATCAAGTTTTTCTGACTGATCACATTGTTTGCTGTATAGAAAATGGCCGGAAAGGTAAGAACAGTTTTATTTGTATAACATGAGTATCAGTTAATTTATAATAAAACAAAGTCATTAAAAACCCCTTAGTATTGAGAAAGTCTCTACTTTCTGTGGAGATCGTATCTGCATAAATACTAAAAAGGCAATACAGTAGGGTTCATTCTAGGAGATCAGACTACTTGCTGAAGCCCTTTAAGGCTGGCATCCTATTGAAGTCACTGACCTCAGTAATTAAGACAAATTATAAATTAAAATAAATTAAGATAAATAATAAATTACTAAGAGTTGATTATTGCAGACATTATTCCTCATTAATGCTCACATTTTTGTAATCATGTGTTTATCATGTACTGGTTTTAATATAAAAGCCTTTCAAAGTGAAAAAGGCATGGAGAACACTATGAATTTGAAAGTCCTGGATAGGCGGGCATGTTGAAAGAAAAACACAGAAGTCCTTCCAGCAAGATAATTGCTATCTATTTGTTATAATCAAGTCAAATGAACACAAGGGCAGGTTTCTGATAAAGGGGAGACACATGAAAAAGCAGAATATGAAAAATCACCTGTGTAATATTGTAGCTACATTCATCTCTCTTGCTTCAAGATTTAATCTACTACAATGCTATTAGCCATGTGTCAGTCAGAAATATAAAGATGTTAATGATAAAATTTTATATGTGTCAAAATAAGAGCTCAGTTTAAATCTGCTTGTACAAATCTTAGATTAGGTTATCATTAATTATAAATTTAATAGCAATACACTTCTTCCCTTTAAGCAAAAAACCAATTTCAGTCCAAGAGAATGAAATAATGTGAATTTTCCCTTAGCACAGACATTAAACATGATCTTATTTGGTATCGCCTGCTAAGGAACACAATTTTAATCTCACACATTTCCATCCTCAGGTCCCAGTCGTGCCATCAATTACATACATGCCCTATATTTAAGCACATGGAGGTTCAACTCCAGGGCTCTGCAGCCCAGTGTGATGGCTCTCAGAAAAGGATCTATCTGCATTTCACACGGTCACCATGAAAACATGTTTTTGGGTGATTTAGCCAACTCCTGAAGCCTCCATTACAAGTACCATGATTAGATACCATACCATAAATTCTTCAGAGTGCTGCAGGAGCAGCAGTTTGTAGCACAGAAAAAGAAAGGTAGATGTTCCCTAAAATACCTTGATATTTTCTTGGCTTCAGAGGACGGCTGTGTTTGCAATACTGCATTCACGAATTTAATTGAAGCCGAAGATAGGTACAATTCACAATATGGTGCTGGAACATAAATCCGCAGGGAGCAGAAACCAGAAATAAAGTCTTAAACAGCTGAAGAGCGCTACCTCTGTGCTCAGTGAAGAGCTTCATGCCCTTGAGAAGTAAGTCCTCAGCTGCAGTTAGCACTTTTCCTCGTACCTCGCCAGTCTCTAGCACAGAGGATCACTGTGCTCCGAACACCGTCACTGTAATGGCCACCGATGTCTCCTGGTGCTCTGTTCTTTAGCTCTTGGGATGCAACTTGGGACAGCTTCGTCTTAGCAGAAAACAGTAAGATACCAAGCCTCTTTTGGGAACCTGCAGTTTCCTTGTCAAATGAGATACCTCTTGGTATAGTCTCTTAATAGGAATCGTTTGTCACAGGGTGGATGCTATCAGAAGATATCAGAAGTGCAGGAACTGAGCTTGTACAAACAACATCAAGTCTAACCACTGATGTTTGTCAGGAAAGGTTGAAGGCAACCATGGTTATTGAAGGAATAAGGAAGAAGGTTTCAAAATTCTGCAGAGATTTAACAGAAGCTAAGAGTTAATAAGATGGACTCTTGATGGGACTCCTTCTTGTAACCATGAGAAGACAGAGGGAAATGAAGGAGGGTCATGGCTGCACTGGCCTTCACACCCTCACATGACTGCATGAGGTGGTCAAGACACCTTTTCACTGCAACGTACTTGGCTACTCCACTATTTCCTGGGCTCATGCACCCACACTGAGTCATTCTTGAAGAAGCACGAGAGTGTTTCTCCATCAGATCCTGCCACTGGTTATTTTAAATACAGTATTCACAAACTCCAGTACTAGTTAAAAAATTAATTTACTGCCCTTTACACCTAAACCTGCCTGTACCTTGATCCACGCACGGGGACGTGCTCCTGAGCCTTGCAGTCTAGACACTGCTGAAATGACTGGCATCACATCTGAGACGTTTTACTTATACTAGAAATGGTGAAAGACTTCTGGAATAATATGCTAAATGAATCATCTGCATTGGCCAGCCATTGTGTTCTTTATGAGCCATGTCTCTCTGGACTGTGGTCAAGACTACACAGAGTTTTGAGTTTTGCCATAGCCTCAACTATCTCTGTAGCGATCTCACAACAAGCCCTGCTGACATGGTGTGCCCATAGGCTGGGCAAGGAACCAGTAACGCCCCAGCAAGCTCCAGAACAATGCACCACCCAAAAGCAGGAAAGCCCTGAAAGAAAGGAAAGGAGGAGGAGGGTAGAAGTGGAATTCGTGCTAGTTCCACTATTCGATATCATCTAAGTTGCACAGAGGTGCACCTGTGCACTGCTGTCGTGGAGCAGGTCTTGCAATGAGACAAAAGGAAAACTGTTAAGGGATGCATTTTGTTTTGCAGTGCTGCAAAACATACAGGTCTGCAGCTACGATATTGCTGTTATTCTTACTTAGCCAACTCTAGCAAAAAGGATCAAGTCCAGAAACATTTTAACCAGATACCGACCCAGCTATGATAAAAAAATCCAACAACCAGGAACAGGAGCTGGTTTGCTGAGAAAGAGATCTTGCCAAGACCAAATGTTGTAGTGGAGAGACCCAGGCAAAGATCATACGGACGTGGCCAAAATTAACTGAGTGTGGAGGCAAAGAGAGAAGATGTGGAGGAATAATTTTGTTGGGCTGAATGGCAGGGGAGTTTCAGAAATCTGTCGTTGATTACAGATGCATTACTGTCAGGCACAAGGCTTATGTGAGTTTAGATTTATACCTCAGTTGTAATATTCAGTGGGTGACTCAGTTAATGATATCTCCTTTGTCCTGTGTTTCTCTAGATCAAGCAGTGCAGATAATTATGAATAATGATAACGATTTGGGTCTCAGAGCAAATTTGCACAGATAAGCACACGCCTATGGGTGATGCGGCTTCATGCACAATAATTAAGCACGTACACCATGGGAAGTGAAATAGAAGATGGGTAAAATCATTCCTTTACAAGAAGATTTTTTTAGATTTTGGACCTGAAAAGTTGCACTGTGTGCCTATTGCAGGTAGCTGGCAGACTGATCTAGAGTTCATAGACCTGAGAAAGCAGAGGGTTTGCCTAAACAAGAGCAGAACGCAGCACAGAAATAAACCCAAAAGCTACCTCTGGGTATGCCGACGCATCACAGAGCAGAGCGGCGGCATGCAGAGGCAGCAGCACCGCTTCTGAAACCTCTCGAGCTGCGTCAGGACGTCGCTGTGCCTGGCTCCCAGACACCTGGCAGAGCCACCCCACACCTGGGCCAGGACCAGCCAACCCAAACCCGCTCAGCTTCCTCCCACCGGCAGCTCACTGCATGCTGTAGATGGGCCTTGGCAAATCTACTAAACGTTTTTAGACACACTCCTCTAAATTGCCATCAGTGTGGCTGCCTGCTCATAACTAAGAGTAGAAGTTGGACCGTGGAATTGTAGGAGGTAGATGCATGGTCCCACGGGGATCTATTCAAATTTCTTTTGTAAGGATAGGGTTTCACAGCCTAACAAGGTTACTTCGAAAAACTTGCTTTTGTGAAAATGCCACTTATATTTTGCTTCTAGGATCAACGTGGCAAGTAAGACTTTCTCACACCCTCTGGCAGCTTCCAGAGGAAAAGTTCAGAGACTTATCATTTCATCAGCTGCAATCAGTTCAAAGGAGAATTTTGTCATTTAATGTTGTTAAGGCATTTCAGTGGGCTGCCTGTGTGGGAGCAGCAGCTGACGTCAGAGAAGACTGTCATTCAGCAACAGGTATATGGGGGAAACCAGGCCTCTTCTACATCTCCAAACAAGGGATATGTTTAGGAGAGCTTCAAGATCTTTCCAGGCAGTTATCATAGAATCACAGAATGGCTTGGGTTGGAAGGGGCCATCAAAGGCCATCTAGTCCAACCCCCGCCGCGGTGAGCAGGGACACCTTCAACTTGATCAGGTTGCTCAGAGCCCCATCCAGCCTGGCCTTGAGTGTTTCGAGGGATGGGGCTTCTACCACCTCTCCGGGCAACCTCTGCCAGGGTTTCACCACCCTCACTGTAAAAAATTTCTTCCTTATCTCCCATTTTCAGAAAAAGCCAATGTAGCTGGAATTTCTCTCTGCTAACTTTGAGCCTTGTTACAGACTCCCTGGGGAGGAAATAGGCAATACACAGAGAGAGAGGCACTTCCAGAGGGTGACTTGGCTTTTGGTGGCCTGAATAGTTTTACTGTCAGTGCCAAGATCTTCATCAGTTCATTCTCTCTTAAGACCTTCCGCGTATGATTCATCTTCAGATTAAGACATCTCCATTTCGATGTCTGTATGCAGGTGTCTGAATGTCCATTATATCCACAAATCTCATGTCAGATTGAGAGTTCAAGGGCTGGATTCACCTTTGCATCCAACTAGACTGAACCTCTGTCTAAGGCCCGGTTCTTCACATGCCTTAGAACTCAGCAGCAGTCCTTGCAGATTTTTAACTACAAAGTTTCTCAAGATGTTTTGCAGCACTTCCTAAGCAGATGCCTTAATCTGCAGTGCCCATTATCAGGGGTCAGCAGCTCGCTCTTAGCATTACTGAGCCTGAGCAGATCACAGTGTGCACTGCAGTGACGGTAGCATCATGTCAGTCCCAAAGCTGCTGTGGTCCAACAACTTGGCTGCTCTAGGCGCGGGAAGATGTCCCCAAAAGGCAACGTTCTTCTGTTGTCAGTCACTTGTTACATGCTAGCGTGGCTGCTGGAGAAGCATTAGTGCATGTGCTGGCCTTACAGTACCTGCCACCTGCACACTTTTAATGGAGCTTCTTCAGCCTGTATTACAATTTATATGAATGCCAGCAGTCTTTAATGGACTGACCATCAGAACATCCCCGTGAAACAGGGAAGAACCACCGTCTCAACAACACAGACCACAGCATGAAAAGATGGAGCTTTCTGCTGGTTTCCTTATCTAAGAAAAATTTGTCTCGATTACAGTAAAAACCCCTATACATTGCCCAAAGAGACTTCTCTCTGAGGGAAGAATTTCTCTTCTCCCACTGCCTTGTGCTCATAATTCCCCGAGTTTTGACATCGCTCTGCATAGAGTCCAGGTTAGCCCATCCTTCCTCACAAGCTCTAAGGAGGTACCACACGAGAGCAGGCGTGGTGGGACCATTAAACTGACTGCCAAAAGGGAAGTGCTCTTCCTGGTTTTAGAGTAGGAAGAACAGAGCTCTCCAGCTATTGAGGTTCTTTTGTGAAAACTCATCACAGGTGGTCTAAGTATAAAACCCTCCTATCTCCTGTCACCCTAAAGGAGAAGGAGCAGGGTAGCTCCTTGCTAAGGAAGTGAGGTGGCCAGGACATGCATCTTAGCCTGCCACAGAAAGGAAAGGAAATGATAGCATGTTTTCTTTTATTTTCAGTGGCACAGCATCAGACTGCAAGGCTAACTGCCTAATGTTTTCTGTGGGAATGTAATAGCTAACCTTTCATATTAGTTCCCATGGGTACTTTGAAAGACTCTTTCTAGAAAGAAGTCACATATGTCTACTGAATAAAATACAACTGGATTCTTTCACTTTTCTAGGAAGCATGTTTCTTCAGTGTCTCAGAAATGGCTTTGAATGTTTTTTGGCAAAATGAACCTAATTAGCTGCAGATTGAATCCTAGACCAACGACACAAATTACAGAATATGACAAGGAAACTTAAAAAACCTCGAAGCAACAAGTACAAGCATTTGACAGACTGAGGTCAATGCAACATTTTGGGTGTCTTAATTCTGCCCGTGAAACTCACCAACATCAAACAAGGCAGCGGCTACAAAGGCCACTGTAACGCCAAGCTGCTCTCTGTCACCACGGCTGAAAGGGAGCTGGATCCTGCACTTAAGAAGTCCCAGGGGAAATGCCTCACTAAGACAGAATAGTGCTAAACTCTGCTTCCTGCTTCACTCTCAGTATAGCTGAGAGGAGAATATGACCTTTGGTAACTTGATTAATACCAAATTAACAGATGGCTTTGGACTTTACTTGAGATTGTTTGCTTATCCCTATGCCTTGCTCTCCTTGCTGAGACCCAGCAGACACCACCTCTGCACACGCTGAAAGTGGGGGGCAAGTTCCCCGGTCTCAAGAGAGCGGTGGAGCTGCGTATCCCTCGTCCACAACCTGCCCTGACGGAGCAGCTGGTTTCACCCTGGATGCAATGCCTTAGTGTTTTTAAGAAGTGTTGCTCATGTTTTTGACGTTTTACAAAGGTTATTCTGAAATTTCTATTAGAACAATGTGGGATCGGTGCCTATGGAAAAATACAGCATTGGCACTCAGAACCCCATGGCAAAGCACCTTAAATTAAATGAAGCAGCACTGATACAACAAAATTTCTACCAAAACCCCATGATTTATCACAAGCATAACCTTCTCTTCTTTAGGTAATTACAACAGACTCCAAGTAGCACAAACACAAGAGATTAAGCCCGTCTTACCTGGAATAGGTATAATGGGAATACTTTCATTGGGGACCACACGGGGGGAACTGCTGTCTTCCACATAGAAATGGGCAGTCTGAAAACACTTTCTGTTAAAGGAAAAAGAAAAAAATACAGATTCAGGGTGTGGAAAACTGCCCTCTGAAAAAACACCCAAAAACTTTTGCACATGTTCTGCTTCTCCGTTTCTGCTCCATACTTTCAGATGTTACAGTTTTAAAACATCACTGCGCGAAAACATATTTGTGTTTTCTACAATTACAATCCTGATTCCGGATTCTGGTGTGCTCTAATTCATTGACATCTGACATCCATCCATCATAAATGCCTCTATATTATTGCTAAGTACTACTGAATACGAAATTATACTCACAAAAGTTAGTGGTTGCAAAACAGGTTTCAAATACATCATTCAGAAAGAAACTCTGCACACAAGAAACATAGTCAGCATACAGTTCAAGCCAAAATCCACCTAAGACACTAGCATTTCCAGGGAAAATACACTTACTGTAAAAGTTTCTGCTGTCTAACAGCTGACGGACAGTAATACAGCACCTGCACCTGCTGCATGTCATGATGTTCTGCTATGAAAGTTATCCTTTAAACATTACGGTTTTTTGTTTGCTTGGTTTTTAACACTAAAGCCGTATAACCCTTACCCCATCCTCCTCCTCCTGCTACAGAAAAATGCAACAGACATTTAGCTTGGGCCCCAGGACTCATCTCTGAAAAGGCCTATAAAGAAGAGGAGAATTTAAATCCACCTGACTCTTTTTTTACCTGTATTTAATGCAAAGCAGCGAGCACAAGCTGGTCATCACAGAAAAGGTACTGAGCAGAATAACATCAAGAGATCCGAGGAGACTCTGCATGGTGATGTTAACTGAGGCAGGGTTTTCCAACACCAGCGTCACTGCTCATTGCTGACTTAATGAGCTGCTTGAGGCTGGAACTGAATATTTAATGAGTCTTGCTTGGTGTGAGCAGCTATTGTGGCAGGAGAAGGGTCTGCTCTCATCTGTTGGGGCGCTTAACAATAGCTTCCCATTGCAGAAAGATCCCCCTCATTGCAGCCCTTAATGAACTGCTCCTCAACACCTGGGCAAAGTTTGCAGGCGGCCTGGTGAGGTGTGCCTTTTGTCAAGTTGCCGGTTCCCTTGCTGAAACAGATTTGCACGGAGCGGCTTATAAGTTTCTGCCTTGCAGCCTGCTTCTCTGTAATTCGGGCATTGTGCTCTCCAAAGAGAGCCCACTCGGCAGAGCCGGCTTTGCTGACTTTGTCAAAGTAACTTCTGCTCCCTTTGTTTTCCACATGCATACGTGCCAGAGAGCAAAAAAGTCACTGAAAATCAAACCACTCTCTTAGGCAAAACTAGAACCTAAAATAATCACGGGTGCTGGCTTTCTATGCATTTGTACTTTCTACTGCACATTCGCAGTGCTTTATAATGCAAGCACATGCCATGGCAGCACAAGTACAACTTAAGACAATACAGAAGCAGGAGAGAGTGGATTTCACAGCATGGAGTAATTGTCTCGGAGCAGCTTTCTATTTTCAGGCACGATGTCTTGCACTGCGGTGAAGTTACTTATTTAGTGAGTATGGTTTTGTTAAGAAACACCATAAGGTGAATTCACACACAAGGATGCAAGATGTGCAATAGTCTCACAGCATTTAAAAACAGCGGTTGAACTCCCCCCATCCTACTTGCTCCCTGTTCTCATTTTTTTTTTGGCAGCCTTTATTTTGGACAATGCACACCCTGGGGGCATGCAGCAGAATAAATCAGTCACACATAAAGAAGAAACTATGAATATGAAACAGGCAAAATGTTCCTGATTTTGATGTATTTGGGGCTCTTTCCCTTGAGTCAATACTACAGAAATCCTTGAACGGCTTCTCCTGGTAATGAAGGCCTTAAGAAGGTGTTTGATAAAAAGACAGACCTTTATGCAGGGATTTACAGGATTTTTTTAAGCTGATGATACTGAGAAAAGCAATAATTTTTTGTTAATTTGTTATTTTATACTCTAAGAGGCTCTGATAGGCTGACATCGTGTTTTTTTAATGCAGCCATAAGAGAACTTTTTCTTAATAGTCTCAAAATATGCAATTGTGCTGGATAATCACATATGTGATATTGTAAGGCCCACGATGGTGATAGCTGAATACCTAGTCCAGCATATCTCCGCTAAGCACAATGTTGGAATAACAATGTATTAAACAAATATTTCACATAGTAAAGTTTGCTACAATCATTAATGTCATTAACAATTCCGTATTTTATTCCTGGAAGACCTTCTGTAGCTGTTTTGGAAAGGCAGTCACCATGGAATCTGATTAAAGGTTTCCTCAAGTCACAAAGATCACACTAAAATACAGTCTCGTCTCATGTATGTACATACATAACACAGCGTGTTCATTACTTTACAATACTGGATATTGGCATGCTAGGTGAGGACGTGCCTCTGAGAGTCTTTTTTTTTCACTTGCTCATAATTGCTGTAAACATTCCAAGTTTAGCCTCTACAGCTGAGCTCGCTGCGCACAGCCCACCTCATCTCTGTCCTGGTGAGTCCCTCCATGTCTGAGGGGCTCCCCGTGACACCACAAGGCAGCACTGCTGGGACTATGCAGGCTCAAACTTGAGAGCCGGATAACGTGGGCTGATCTTTGAAAGACGTTTTATGATGGGTTTCACAAACTAGCTGGATGAATTTTCCAGCAAGTTCTGCTTACTGGGTCTGTTTCCTACTCTTGCGTCTCTCCTCTGTGAAGCTCCAGGAGGGAGCACGCATCTTGGGGTGCCAGGCAGATGCCTCCAGGCCCCCTGTTTGGATAATGTCCATTTTTCAGCCTGGGACTGACTGGGCGAGGAAACACCTGGGCCCAAGAAGAACCTTTTGCAAACTTGTGTCTAGTTTGTAGTAATAAATACTGATAGCTGGGATCAAGGCTAGTGAGAGGCACTTCAGACAATTTAGTATCTGCCTTCTCCCCCAGTTTAGGATGCTCCTTTCTATCCCTTGGCATTTTCCCTACCTTTCCCTCAGTATACAAACCTTAAGTGGCAGCAGTTGCTAAGGCTACAAGAGGCTGCAGTAAATCTGTGTGCGTATGTGGGGAGGGCTGGAGAAAGGAAAGGGATGAGAGCAGAAAATTGCTTGTTTCGAGTCACTGGAGAAGCAGCCATGGAGAGAGGTGGGAGTGGATGCAGGGCTAGACAAGATGCAAGTCTACAACTGTTTTCACATGAGCACTTCAGCCCGTAACTTTTAACCCCAGTGTGTATACATGTGCAGGTGTTTGCACCTGTATGGCCATTTGCTCAGGAAACCAACACTGTCAGCAGAAAAAAAAACAGATTTCTTTTTCTGATAGAAGCAGTCCTTAGTGACTGAGCAATTGGGATTTGTCGATGGCATAAATGATTATTAAAATCTTAACAACTGAAACACTGATTTTAGAATAATTCTTGCATTTCTGCAGCACTGGTTGAGGAAAAGCAAATCAGAGCCTTGATTTTACTTGCAGAAGATTTCGGAGAGCCCACATCTTTTCTGCAAAATACCAAAGGGTCTGTTGTCTCTGTAATACGCCCCTGTGCAGTGAAGCACACCGTTTTCTCTAGCCCCATATGTTTTTTTGGCTTCCTTTCCCTAGGGTACAATAACTGTACGAGATTGTGGTGATCAGACACACAGTTGTCACATATGAACCAAAATGCAGAAAGTAAAACACTGCGAGATTAGCATCTCCCCAGAGAAGGAGCAGAGGCAGGGTCTAGAATGCAAAGACGACGTGAGGAAGAGCATCCCCCTGCCCAGAAATCTTTTTACAGAGATACTGGCAGTGAGTTATTAAAGCAAACTAACAGGATGCAAAGTCCAGAGCAGCAGCACCTTATTATCAAGCTGAAAGCATAAAAATATGCCAAGAGATGGTCCTGATTAGCTGGGTTAAATGCTTGTTCCATCTCTGCTGAGCAAAATACCAGATTAGCTTCTGCAGAAGAAGAGATGCCTTGTGAGATTTTGACACTCAAAACAGGTTTCCTTGATTATTGGTTAATAAACCTCAAGCAGCTTCTCCTTTATACTCATGTAAAAGAAAGAGAGGGAACCAGATCACATAATGGCCTGAAAGCACGGATGCATTTTATTTTCATGTAGACGACAGTACCTTAGTGTTTAGTTAATACTGCCTCCAACACAAACACACCGTGCGCACTGCAGTCAGTGGGAGTGCTGGGAGTAGCTCTGAGGGCAGCGTTTGGCCTTTACTCCCCTGTACTCCGTCTAGCGCAGGCAGCAGCCCCTGATCTGTGATGACAGGCGAGGGATCTGCGCTGCTCCGGAGCAGCTGAGGCAGGCAGAGAAGGAGCAAGGGATTATTGCGGAGGGGCAAGTGATCGCCTCCACAGGAGCTGGCTGAAACTACTACGACGGTGACTGAACACAGGAAAAATCAGAGGGGAATGCTTCACTTTCTGGGGCCACACAAGAGCTGTGTCCTGCCTCACACGCTGAAGCGACTGGCACATTCATTGCTCCCGTGTTCACCAGGGACTGACTCCTTCTTCCAGGCGTTTCTGTTGCCTGGAGCAGTGTGTACTCCCTCTCCAAGGCTAGCCAGATTTATACTACTTTATTTCTGTAATAGCATCTAGGAGCTCTAGGCTCCTGGTTTCTTGCAACTACTCTTTTCTTGGGTCATTACCTCCTAAAGCATGACCAATTCGGGGGCAGATGGCTTGAAAGGGTCCTGGAGGCCTATTCACTACTGTCAGAGCAGGGCAAACCTTGTCCTCTGGGTACCCTTCCTCCAGAAACAGCCTCCCACAGACAGCAGCTCTGCAGAATGTACGTTTATTAACGAAGAGGCCGATAGTCCCTGCAGCCACCCTACTTTCACACACAGCCCTTAGCTGGTGGGCAGAACAGGCAAGATCGAACAGGAGACAAACCAGGATCTGTAATGGACCTCTAAACCGGGCTGTGCAGGACGTGGCTTAGTCTTTTATCAAACGCAACCTGGATACAGGCATTCATTCACCATGCTCCCTCCATCAAGGCGAGGGGGGTGTGTGTCTGCAAATAACTCCCAAGCAAGGATCCAAAGACAGGAAATGATCCCTTTCACTACCTCTGCACATTCATTCTCTCTTTCAATAGAAGAAAAGATGCTTCAGATTCTCGTTGAACTGTTTTGCATGTTTTCCAGGAGACACAATTAAGATTGGTTTCTGCTGGCACCAAAAACAGAGTATGTATGCAGTCAAGTGTACTAGTAACACATGGCTATGCACTTTAAACTAGCTTCACTATTCCTTGGCAAGCATTTGTCACTGTCAGAATTGGCAATGACTCCTCAGAAAAGAGCCACAGACTACGGAACAACAGAAGCGCTGCAAATCACGACCATGTCACCAGCAGAGCAGTGGATGGGAGCCTGGACAACAGCTGTCTGCAGTCTGCACTGCTCTAGCTGGGGTCATCAGTCACTGATTTTTATGAGCAATAAAACTGACTCAAGCGTTAAGAAGAAAAAGAGAAGAGAAAACCACATGAAAAAAGCTGATCTTATGAATATGAATAAGTGACCAGCATGGAGCAGCGATATTACACTCATTGTATCAGAGGGGCATCTGCATTTACTCTTTTTTGGCCGGAAAATGGCTTCTATTGCCCCAATTTTCTACAATTATTTTCCTTCCCAGTTCCTAACGCTTAATGATCAGAATTCAAAGCCAAGTTATAAAAGAACCTATGCTATACTGGAGCGGTAAGGCAGTGAAGGCTGACCGAACTTGAGCTACGGAAGGACATACAAAGCAGGAAAGCATAAAACCCAAGAGAACAAAGGAAAGCTGCAAAAGGAGGAAATTTCCCTACAATCCTGCATATCCCTCCCGAAGACGATTCCCCTTCTCCCCACAAAGCAACTTCTGCCTGTAATCTTCCTGAGCAGCATTAAGCACTGCACAGATATGGTAACTGGAGAGGTCTAGATGGCATGCTGTGAACTTCTGAAAGCTATCCATGTCCCAAGTCCTTGGCATCCTTTCCTAGACAGAATGGTGAAAAGTAGACTGTCCCTTTCAGGGCACTTCCTCTGGGCAAGGAGAAATGTTTTTTCACATCAGTGAGTTGTTGTACATCCACACAGTCCCGCAAAAGCTAAAAGGATCCAAACGTTAATCACCAGTCCAACCACACATTATCTACAACCACACACTCTGCAGTAGCATAGAGAAGTAAAGACAGGAAAAAGACTGGGGAAAGGCAGACGGAAAAAAAAGGTGGACAAAACTTTGAGCCTGTATTTGTCATGAAGAACACAGCACTAGTAAAATTGTCCATCTGAAAAACTAATCTGCAAACAAGACTAGGGATTTCTGACACAGAAAGACAGCTAATGTAATATTTATGCCCTAAATTTGCCAGCTGACTACACAGCTCTCCACAAAATTAAAAATCCTCTTCTCCTGATCCTCTGAGATCCTATCCTGCACCAGAGACTAGACATCCATTTATATCACATATGGTATTGAACTCAGACATTATACAAGAAATAATAATTTTTAGAAGGGTATTCAAATAATTAAACAGTTAAGAAATGACAACACACACCAAGATGAGCTGCTTTCAAGTCCTCCCCCCTTCATCAACTGTGTGACCAGAAAGCGCCCAGGTGGCCAGTGCAGAAATGCACTTAGAAAGCTCTTTAACTGCAAATTGTAAGTGGATAAATCTTAGTTTAACTCAGCACAAACATTTTCCACGCTTCCTTGCCCCATCTTCCTGGTGTCCCTGGAGAACAGCGAAGGCGACGGTGAAACCTTATTTGTGATGACACTTGGCCCTATAACACGTGGTAGCTAATTACTCTCCTGGTGACCTCTGACAGGGGTAGCAGCATCAGACCTTCCCCCTCCTGCTTTAATCAATACTCACAACAGCTGTGTTGGATACACTCAGCAATTTTACAGATGACTGAATGGGTTTGCTCATCAGTATTTTCTACTGCAAAAGAACAAGCTCCCTGGTTATATGCATTAGCACTCAAAACTTTAATGTCTTCAGGCAAAAATGGGGTAGAGAAACCTATAGGTGGTATCTTAACATAGTTTAAAAATTAGGCGCAATTTTAAAAACCAAAGGGAAGCCTGACGTATTCATTTTCCTCTCCCTGAGCCAACTATTTATCTAATGCAACATTCATAACAAAGACTAGAAAATCACAGAGGAAAACAAAGACATGACTTTTTCAATCAGGTAATACCTTAGGCAGTTCCTATAAAATGTGTACTTCCAATGCCCTAAACATCATGTAATATTAAAAAGGAGCCTAAAACTTTCTCACAGAAGGAAGCTAAATTTAACCAAGTGAAGAGTTGTTCTGTAATCAAAAGAACTGCAGCAATCAATGAAGATTGCCTCTTACTAGAGAGGAGCTTTTAGTAGCACCTCTAAGAACTCAAAATTGGGCATACTTGATATTATCATTTCAGGACATGAATTGCCTTTGGGATGAATCTCAGGAAAGAAAAGAATAAAAACAGGGTGGCACACTGGGAGAGTAAAATACAGGTATTCAATTTGGATTGAAATTGTGTTGTAAGGAAACCAATACAGAAACGATCTCACCTAAGAGAGGACAGCAGAAACTGGGTCCCTCTTTGGGACATTCACCTAAATGTCTGTAATTACTCCCACCTAATTACCCTCAAAATGGAAGAGCCCTGCTCTTTCCTTTGCAAAAATATTCTTTCCTTCCTCCGAATGGGACATCAGGGCAATCAGTTGACAACTATTTTAGGTATCCCAAGCCACGGCCTGGGACCTAAGCATAATACAAAAATGTGCTAAAAATTTAGGCACAGTTTTTTACTCTGTTTTGATGGCCGTGCCCATCTTCAGGCAGAAATGCCAGTTTGTTAAATGTAATGAAATACTCAATGGGAAGCTTCCTTTTTCTCAACAGTCATGTCCATGTGCACCTGGACTAAAGCTGCATAGGAGAACGAGGAAGATTTTCCAACATTGCTGGAAATATTTCATGTTTAGCTTATTTGGGACCAGGATAAAACATTAAAAGTGTGATTATTTCCTTTCTCTTTCCATCACCGTGTATTTGGAGCGTGGGCTTTTTTCATAGGCCATTTCAAAAAGAAATAGCTACTTATGATTTTTTATGGTCTCTCTACTAACTCTGTTTAGAACACAATTAGAAATGGCACAAAAAGATACCTTTGGAAGCACAGCACAAAGGAAAAGAGCAGCTGGCACCAAGAGCAGAGAATCAAATTATTTAGTACCTGGCAGATAATGAGAACACTGAAAATACACTCCTTAATGCTAGTGCTCTGACAGGGCTACGTACATCACCTCATCACGCTAATACAGACGGACCGGGTGGCAGCCAGCTGGTCCTCCTTCCCCACCCATCTCCCTGAAAGCAAAGATTTGTAAGCAGCCAAATAATAAACCTGGACAGAAGTCTTGAGGATCATTAATCTCGCTATCAATCAACCCATTTGGAGATTCGCTTCTTGCTGTCGCTGATACTAATCTGGTAGTGACTTGAGAGCTCCGGGGAAGCCTGGAGTATGCGTGTCTGAGGAATCACTTTAATGAGTTTCTTGCATTCAAAGGTTAACAAATGTGACATGGAAACACAAATATCGGAGACAATAAACTACCATCCACTGAACCAACCACTGAGAAATACCATGTTGTGTATTCTGCTGTGGTATGCTGAATACATCTCTAACTAGCTCTGTAAAAATACCTGAGTCAGACCCCAGTGACCTATCTCAGATGCCAGGAGAGATGCAGGCATGTGAGTGTGAGCTCTGCACGCACCAATACTCCTTATCTGCTGGGCTAAGTACCCTGGGCATAGCTCTGCATTAATAGAGCTATACCGCAGAGAAGCAAGTTGTATTCGCTGAAGTGGTGTTCTGGTTAAATCAGACAATCAGTGTGGTGTGAACAAATCCACCGGGCTCCCTTTGCTTAACACAACAGACCCACATCAATTAATACATCAGAATAAAAAGTCTCCACATCAGTAGGATCCTTCCAGTAGCACTGGCATTAAACAGTGCAGTATTTTCTGTGAGAAAAAAATTCTAAAAAATAAATAGCATCAACAATAGCAATGATATCAAACAAATCCCAAATAATTAATACTCTAAGAAAAATCTAATTAAAACCAGAAAGTAGTAAGCAGTATTAAGCATACTTAGGCATAATAAAGAAGCACAGAAAAGAAAGCAATGTATGTTTTAAATTACCATCTCCACAGGCCAAATAAGCCATAAGAAAAATTCTAGAAATATTATAAGCAGGCAGTGGAGATAGAATCCACTACACCATGAGGCAGAGGAAACTAGAAGGATGATCCTGAAAGTGCTTGAAATAAAGTTAGGAAGAGTTCCCTTTTCAAAGTATTTATTAAGAAAAGGACATAATTGAAGTTTCCGGCCTATAACCCATTCAAAGCTCCTTGAATTTTAGTGTCAAGGAAATACATATTTATTACACAAAAAGGACTCAAAAGTATGAGGCACATCAGAAAAGTTACCATGAAGTCTATTAGCAGGCCCACAATTATACAGAAGGGTCGAGAATTGAAAAGTCATAAAGTAAAAGATGTAGAAGAGACTTTGCCTTCAAGAAATCAGTCAAAACTATTCTGAAAATTAGAAACTGCTTTCATCCTCATGACAAATGCTTTTTCAGTAAGTATACACTTGGGCAAGTAAACTATTGCTTTCCCGTTGTCTTCATCAGTATGTAGAAACAGCTAATAATAAAACTAATCACAGGAGGAGAACATTTTGATTCAAGATAAAAGTTCATTGCAGATAAGTGAAACAGGAGAAATTCAGTCAACCTATATTAATTATTAGATCCCTTAACACCAGATACAGTTTAATGTATTTTCTATTTATAGACTGTTCTCTTTATTTGCACTATTTCCAAAGCTTTAATCTGCCTTTTATTAAGCTCTTTACAACCTTTCAGTGTTGATAAATGTGAGACTGGGGAAAAGAAGAAAAAAGCCGACAAGAATTGCAGTTTGCATCTTAGCAAAAACATATGAACGCTTCTTAGTGTATGAAGAAACATGCCTGGATCCATTAGGCACTTGCTCAGAAGCAGACACGTAAATTAAACACACGCTCTTGGCTCACTATTTCCTTTTCTTGAAGCTCATGAAGTGACATGGCTGGACAGGCAGACACACTGTCCTCGAGGAATACACAGAGGTCCACTCCTAGGTGAACTGTTCGATCCTGACACCTCTAGCAGTTCAGATTCATTTTCTGCCTACTGTATTTATGCATTTCATTTCCACGTTCTGATGCGATCTTTGCTGGCGCTTTTGCTGCCATTAGTGCAGCAATTAGACAGAAAGCTTGGGAGTGGAAAAGACAGCAGCAAACCCCATGGCCAACAAGACACGTTTGGGTATGCAGGCAAAGGGAGATTCCAGTGCTGTTAGACCCACTCCAACTATTTCCATCTCTGCTCGTAACTGGGTACTGTAGTAGCAAGTTCCTGTTTTATTCCAGTATTTTAATTCAAGGAGTTTTGTGAGCTAAAAATGTTTAAAATGCAGACTAAACAGTAGAGTATTTTGCCACTATTTCTGGTAATTTTGTCTCAGACATTTGGTTTCAGATCTGTGATTTCCTGTCGAGAACACACAAGTGTGAAATACTTGTTGATCCGTTTATTCATTTGCCTCCTGGCTGATCGTAGCCATTTTGACAGAATGGATAAATTGACTTGCTCCTTGTTGTGGTCTTTTTTTTCACATGCTTCTCCATCAGCCTCGAATCGCAGCCCCAACTTCCCAGATGCTATGCTTCGGTCTTTATCACTCCTACACCCTCAGTTTACATCCTGCACCCTCCTTTTAGAGGCTTGCTAAGCCAATTGCACACAATACCCAGGTTGTCTGAAATGCCACAAACTCACACTATAGCAGCTTCTGCAACTCCACCTGCCAGATGAAAAGGATACATAATATTTAGAGAAACTATTTTTGAACAATTCACACCCAATGAACACTTTATATCACTCTCTAGGACATGAGATATATCTGTGATAATTGCACTTGGTTACTCCGGGCAGCATTTAACTATTTATCTACGACACATCTCAGCAAATCTGTTTTTCCAAGTCATGAACAAACACTGCAGTTTGGAAAGGGAACAACTCTTGATCATTCTCATTGAGAAAATGGCAAAGGTAACAGCTTCGAGTGATCAGGCAAAACCCTGTAAACATCAGCACAAGATTTTCAATGCAAAGTAATTCCAGCAGGCTAACAAATGAGTCACTTTTCTCCGACAGACATGTAGCAGAACACAGTGCATTTAATGGATGTGCCCTTTTATTGCAAAACATACTGTCTCCCTCCGGTTTGACTGGAGCAATGGGATACGGCATTGCCAGGAAAGAGCTGAAGAATGCAAACTTGGCACCACATAGTAACTGAATGTTGATTCATGGAAATTATGAGACATTCAAGGGGACAGGTCCCAGGCTCCACATTATGCTCCACTCTTGTATTGCCCCCGTGTGATTATAGCAAGTTTGCTTAGAATTTGCTGCTCACTGTTCTAATTGGATTCCTGCAAAGGGCAGTTTGCTATGCCACAAGCTTGTCACTTTATATCCTGCTTTAACTCCAAACCACTCAATTAATATTAAATTCCATTTATTATAAAAGCATTTGTTTCTACCCAAACGATGCTATCAGCAGCCATCTCATTAATATTTATTTCCACAAAGTGGCCCACTGATGTTAAGATCTCAGATACAGCTGGTAACTTTAAAAGGGGAAAATATGTGAAGCCAAGAAGGTCAAAAAAGAACATGAGCTGTAACAGAAAACATCCAACCCATATAAATTTAACTCCTTCGCAGAAAGCTGAGTAAATACAATATGCTTGGTGGAGAGCAATGACGATGTTAAAGATAATCCAGTCACCAGAAAAAAATGAGGAGCGAGGTTGCCAAGGCATCTGTCTTTGGGGTGGGGAGTTGCTGTCTGGCGCACCAAGGAAAAAAGATGCTGGAAGGAGGCATGGAAGGGGAACGCTCATCCACTGCCTTATTCCCCCATGCGCTGAGCTGTCTACTTGCCAGGGTATTTTAAAAAAAAAAAAAAAAAAAAAGGAGAACTGTGGATAACCTTAAACCCTGGGCTAGCGTTCTTCAGCATCTTTTTCTGTGCTCAGCACACAGGGAATTAGCACAGCCTGTCCTGGTTTGACAGTGCAGAAGTCAATGGGACCCCACACCCGCCATCCAAGGAGGAGAGGGCTGCAGATGGTTTAAGTGTTTCAAAAAAGCTGGTATAAAGCTCAGGGATTCTCTTGCACACTTTCAGTACAAGGAAGCACTGCAAAGGTAAGAGAGGACATCCAAGTGCAAGCTCAAATCCTATAGACAACACTGCAACCCACTGAAGTCTCAGAGATGCAATAAAACACAGAGTTTTCATTTCCCCATAGGCTGAGCTGCAGCTTGGATTATCACAAATGCTGGTGAAATGGGAGCATTTCTTGTATGTTCAGAAGCGCCCAGCTGCTTCTCATGCAGCATGCTCCAGAGAGTGAGATTACGCATTCAGACATGGAGAGATGAAGCAGCTGCTGAGAATGTGTATCAAATACTGTGATTTCTTCTCTTCTGCTCTCTGATTCCGTGCATCTCAAATAAAACTAAGCTGCAGGGACAACAGGTCTCTTTCTAGTAGTCTCCACCTATTGCTTTAAACTATACAACAGGGAACTTGTTCCATGTAGCTCTGTGGATAACAAAAACAGTGATGTTGAACTCTAACCTTCTGCTACCACAAAGAGCTAAATTAATTCCCTGCAGCACATCAGCACTGCTTTTGAAAAGGCCCAGACTCTAGAAAAAAACAGATGGAAACTAAACTTATGGGCCTTTAAAGATGTCAAGCATTTCCTCACAGTGACAGCATAAGAATCTTTCTTCTTCCCATCAGTTTTTTTATTAATCAGAGCACACATGGCAACTCCCTGTGTGGCACCACTCGGGGCTCACCCCATCAACATAAAACCTTGCAAAATTACCACCTCGGGTTTACCACTGGGATAACAATGCTTTTATACCTAGAATTAAAAAGATGAATTGTCACAGCCTGGCAAATCAATATGCAACGGCAGACACCTAACTCCCAATACTACTTCGTTGCCCCTTTTCTTCCCATAGATCGTTCCCACATTTGCTACTTGTTCCCACATTCGCTACAGGATCTGGCTCAGAGACCCAGAGAAACGATTCCTATTGCACTGTTGTCGCCTTCGTGTTTTGCTTTCAGGACCACCGCTTTGGAGATTTTGAAGCACAAATGCCTTTTGGACAGCAGCAAAGCCAGGCCTGCAGGCTCCTGCTTTGACAGCCAAATACACTGCAGAGAGCTGCAGAACCCTTGTAGGTCCCCAAATTCTTGTCTCGACCACCATATTATGGGGAACAGAAGATTCTCGATTGCCCATTTTCTTGACGCTGTTTGTGTGAGGACCTCAGTCAAGTTACTCTTTCTCCCCCAAAGAGCTGAACTGGCATTTTTACCATCAAGAGGCTGGTGTGGTTGTGAAGTGCCCAATCATTTCTGAAGAGACATCAGGGACCTGGTGCCAGGTCCTTATTCACAGATGACAATCATTACTGTAAGCATAAGAAAAAGGGTTCTGCCCTCCTGACTGCAGCCAAGTGCTCCACATGAGTTGGCTTTGCAGTGATAAATGTCACGTTTACAATGGGTTTTGCAACATGAAAGTCCATAATTTGCTTTCCAGGGACCTATGCTTGATTATCAGGAGAGTTAGAAGCATTCACTGAAGTCTAATGAATAGAATTAACACATAATTTAAACAGGGACTAATATGTATGCAAATGAGAAAAAGTTAAAAATAAGAGTTCAAGCCATAATTTCAGAAAATGTAGACTGCATCCTTATGAAATATGAATGTTTCAATTCACCTCATATCTTTACATCTATGTTAGCTGCTTTGCATGTGAACAATAGAGTGCATCAAGCCCATTTTGATTTTTGTATTTGAACTTGGACTTATAAAATGGATTATACTGAAACATGAATAATATATATGCTAATTAAAGACTCCATTTAATGACATAAATAAAGACAAAGACCAACACAGGCTAATTTCCATTTGCAAATTTCCTAATTACGGTATTTTCCTTTGGAAAGCAGAAACTTTATTTCCACAGTCTCAGAAAAAAAGACAATATTTTCTTTGCTAAAATTATTTTTAAAATTTTTCAACTTTCTTATTCTTTAGGATTGATCTCCACAGAGACACAACTGTTTGCCTGGATAGATTCAGTATTAAATATCACTCAAGTCAAACTATGGTGATTTGTGCATGCAAATGGTGTTAGTTAATTATTAATTATTATTATATTTTTCTCTAATAAAGAATTATTGTTGATAAATACAAGCTGTATACACCCCTCAATATCAGAAAGCATGTTCAGAGTAACTCTGGCACATGTAAACCAAGTAAATGTCCTTGATGTTTGATAGGCTGTTACTCTCTCTCTCCCCCTTCCTCCTCCCGCTCCCCAAAATTAGACAGAACAAGGGCACAGGACAAGTGTATAGTTGTATGGAAATAAGGCATTACTAGAAAACACGACTACAACTTCTGTCATGCAAACCCTACAGAAAAGCTTGCTGAAGAATAACCTGATTGCAGGAAAAGCTCTTTTAGGTTAAAAGGCTTGTTTGTACCTATACCCCTGAGGAAAGTGGTGAAAAATAGTTCATTCAAATGAATATGAAGCCTGTAATGATATCAGGGCCAGGAGAATCTTTTTTTGCTGTTGTGTCAATGTTGGTTATGTGGATAAAGAAGCCTAGATTCAGCCTTAACTCACAAAACCGGCATTTGCAGGCTCTGAAAAGCAAACTGCAAAGCAAACCCATTTACTCCCCGACTGAAATAGCACCCTGAATCCTTCAAAAATAAGGAGCTGTATGAATGGGAAGAGACTAAGCATACTGGTACATTTGTGTCCTAGGCTTTTATTAAAAAAAAAAAAAATAATCAAAAAAATGACAGGTACAAGGACTGCATCTTCACAGCTTTAACTTCATGTCTGTAATACCAGTTGCTATTACCAATCAACACCCAAATTTAGGAAACTTGTAAGACTCTGAAGAGCAAATGATTATCATTTTGTGTTCTGATGTGGCTGGAAGTCCTCCATGCCCTTAGTATTGCTAGCACTGTACAACTGTTGCCACCTCCAGCCGTAGCACCGCTGCCGGGGAGCACAGCCCGGCACGCCGGGAGAAGAGTTTCTCCCCGGTCCCGTTTCAGCATCCTCTGCCCTTGCAGTGCCCATCCCTCCACATGCCTCCTCTCAGCATTACTGGAACCAGCTTGGGGAAATAAATACCTTAAGAAAGCCTGGAAAGCAGCTGGAAAGCTTGCAGGCCGGTTTACTTTGATCACTTTTCTAACAGTGTAAAGTCCTCTTCACTGAAGAACCACTCGGGTCCTAATAAACTGTGAAGGTGGCAGATGTAATTTCCTGCGACAGGTTTAGGAGATGAACTCTCTCTGCCTGCCTCGCAGAGGGCTATTCTCTCGGTCCTGTTCAACCCCCACATTTATGCCAGATATCCATCAGCAGGGGTAAACTCCATTTCCTATCTCCGTCCACTACTAGTGAGGGATTTGCTCCAGCTGAGGAGCACCTGGATCACCAGCCTCATGCCTGTGCAAAAGGAAAGACATCCCTTTATACATGACTTGGAGAAGCCCCCATCCACGGGGATCCCGCATCGTAGCCCCGAGTCCAACCTGTGGCATGACAGGACATGCCTCGATCCATAATCGCTTAAAATGTGTTTGACATGGGGGGTGAATGAGATAAGCTCGTGCTGCTGCAAAACATGAGGAATTCTACCAGCACTCACTGGAAACTTTCTGATGGTGGTTAAAAACCGGTTTTAGAGAGTGAATCGCTGCGCATAAATATATCCATTTAACTGATAATTTGATCAGAAGGAAAATAAAAACCAAATTTGAGCCTTCAGGGAATAGAACATTTGTGATTATTGAGAAATGTTTTGATTCCTTTTTTTGGTAACATTAATAATATTTTTAAAATGCAAATTGAGCTTATTTCTGTTACTTTGTATGTGTCACTTTGTAGGATATTTCAAAACCTTTCTGTTCTATTTTGGAAAAGACAGGATTTCCAAAACATGAAACAACCCACTAATCACGATCCGGGTGTGCCACCTACGCCTGTTTCAGCTTAAAAGTTAGAACTCAAATAGATTTTAACCTGTAAGTCAGTAGAGTAAAATACACGCTGTTCATAGCAATAGAGGAAATGTTTTCTTTTAAACAAACAAGCTCAGTGTTCTACAACAAACTGAATGAATTCACATACTTGCAACATTTGTAATAGCAGCACAACATGCGTCGTGCATTCCAAGGCATTGCTTTTTCCTGAATTGCACAGGTTTTAAGAAAAGCAAAATTAAGTCCACCCCTGCTTGTTATTGTTTTACTAGTCTGCTGATTCCTAGTATTTATCCAAGCACTTAAGATTGCTGAACTGATTTAATATTCTTACCCTATAATTTTACACTCAGACCACATCCTGCTGTGAAATAGCTAGTGCTAATGTTAGTCCAAATGCTGCTGTGGGACTTAGGACAGCACAGGGCCCTTCAATAGCTATATTTTACGGTTACAAGGAGAGAGAAAAAATATAATTTATCTGGTTGCTGTGGTTAATTCACAGTTTCACAGCAGAGGTATACTGTTCCCTCCGGGTACATCTACTTGTATTACAGGATATTTCATTCACAGTTTGTCCGAGACATTTCTCTAGCTCTGAACCTACCAATTTATGAGAGCGAATCTACTCCAGAGATACCTGTATACACTTTAACACATACTCTTACATACTAAGAATATTATAGAAAAGATATAAACTAGCAACAGATCAATAGAAAACATAAACTAGCAACAGATCAAACAACGGGTTAATAAATTGTTAAACAGACCTGAGAAGGGGAACAGGAAAAGAATGCATTCATCTTCTTAAGAAATAGTCTTTTTTTTTTTCCCAGGTGATTAAATTTCACAAAAAGCATTTGTGAAAGTAGTTTCTTTCTAAAAATACCTATCATAGAATTAAAAGCCAGAGTTAAAAGATTTTAAAGTTGTATAAAAGTTTCCTGTAGAATAGCTTACAAAAGACCTAACAGATGAGTAGAAGCCAGTGGCACCAGGCATCCTCTACCACTGGGCTTATCAGAAAACCCATACTCCTCATGGTACATTGTTTCTCAGCACCTACAAACCAGTTCTTAATGGAGCTTAACTAGAACATTTGAGTATTTAAAAATATTCGTTCAAACTTATGCCTTGTAAACTACTACCTTTAATCCAGTTACTGCACAGATAAAATCTTGCTCTTTTTTTCAAGACCTCACCATTACAGCAGCACTGAGGAAGGCATTTCCAGAAAAAAACAGTCTGCAATTAATCCATTTAATTAGTTCCATGGAAACAAAACAAAGATCAATTGCAGCCATGCCTGACCTCAGCTGCCCTTTTCTGCTCCCCTTTGCTCTCTCTGCAGAAGAAGTTATTTCTGGAAATGTTGGGGAAATGTTGTTACACCTCTAAACAAAGCAGTGAGGAGTGTGTCAACAGCAGTTTTCCAACTCGTGGCCAAGACTTTTGCATAAACTTCATCCCCTTTAGGGATGGCCTGCATGGACCTGTGGGCAAAGCATAGCCTAAATGTCTCAGCTTTTATGGGACACATTATATAGCAAATTAAAAATAAAAAAGTATACTTTTTTTGTTTGGGAGTTTTCAAGGTCGCCAACATGATATTTTGAATTTTAGTCTTCCATAACCAAAGCATGTATTCTCCTGTTGTTTGACTTATGATTGCATGCTTGACATTACCTTTTAAAATAAAGGTGACACAGATCTGAGCTCCCACTGAGTTCAATGGCCACATCCATAAAAGTGCCTGCAGAAAAGATGTTCACACAACTGACCCCCATGGTACGAACATCCCAGGAGCTGAGGAACATGCACAGTTTCAGAGTAAGAGTTCTCATGTAAAGGTACTGTTAAAAATAATCAATCCAGCAGGCACCAGCGTTGCCAGCGCTGGGATGGGTGGTTTCACAGCTGTGAAATCTTGGTTTTTCGAGCAATCACCATTCCCCATCTCCTTTGCAAGAAAACACTTTCACGTAACAGCCTCTCTAGATGTCTAGATTCAGTCACCCCAGGTGGTTGCTCAGAGGGCCTTTGCGCTTGGCACCAGGGGTGGCCTCACGCTGGCACTCACTGCTGATAACGGGGCAGTTTTAACACGTGCAGTACGGATGGTGCCTCAGATAACACACAACGGGGGCAACAAACCACAGCTACACCAACCCCTTCTCCTCTGTTTTGTGTTTCAACTTCAAATCATTGTTGTACTCTTAACTCTTTCCTACTTTTGGGCTCCCTGCTGCAGGAGAACAGATGGAACAAAACTCCAAACAGATTTTTTTCCACCGACCCGTGGGTCTCCTGACACAGTTGTCCTCTCTAAGCTGCCTTTGCAGTTTCTTTCCTGCCCATTAGTATCTTTCTTTCACTCCCTCTCCAAAGCTAGAGCCCTCCCTCTCTCCTCCCCCCAGTTCTTAGATGTGATCTTTTATTGGCTTCACGTTATTCACTTTAACCACGATACATTTAAACTGTGTCTTCCAAACGCTTTTTCAGGCTTCTAGTCTGTGATTTACAGGACAATTTATCACACTACACCATTCCTCCTCTTTTCTCATGCTTGCATGTGTGCTTTCAAGCTCGCACCGCAGAGCTGTGGAGGACAGGCCTTGAAGGTCCCGCGCAGGATCAATGACTCCTGTGGTGCTCCTGACGAATGGCCGCTTAACCTTGTTTTGGAACCTAGAAATGGTGGAAATTCTGTAGACCACCGCTTTATTGTCTTTCTTATCATGAAGCTTTTTCTAATGTTAGACCTAAATTTCCCTCTTGCTGCAATTAAAGCCAAAGACTCCTCATCACCAGCACAATGGGTGCAGAAGATCACGTCTTCCTTGCAGCCCCTTTTCATGTACTAAAGCACTTGCTTCCCCTCTCTGCTAACAATCCTGCCTGCCCATCTGATCTAACCAACTTCCTCATAGAAAAGCTTTATCACTCAAGAACAACCATAGTCCTCTCTTATTTACACCTGGAGATACACCAGCCTGCTATAAATCTGGATTTACTTTTCATTTACAGGACAGCTGAGAGGAGAACATTGCTTCATGAAATTCAGATGAAGGCTGGACATGCGTGACACAGGAAGAAGCTGCCTTCTAATACCTGGCAAGAAGCAACTTGTTATTGCAATTGCAGTCTTGAGAACCCATTTAAGGTGATACAGGTTCTTCAGTCGTGTGGACTCAAATTTACAAGGGCAAGGTCTGATTTAGCTGATACCAGTTATTCAGGAGTCACTTGGTTGACACCAATGGGACTGCTCAGGTTTAAACCTGAAGCAAAATCTAGACTGCGCTATTTCTTTGAAATGGGACATTCCTAGCTCAAAATGTGCTTACTGATTTTTCATGTTGCTCCTGATGCTGTATAATTAGGCTTAAAAGTACTATTTTCTGAGCTTTGTAGATATCCTGGTAGTTCTGGAAATCACCACTGATCTGCATTTACGCTTGGCAAATTCCTCTCCAACTTCCTCACCAGTGAGGAAATGGAAATCTTGCAGAATTCTGGTTTGCAAGAAAAAGTAAAATTAGTGTTAATTAAAGAAGAGTAAAAGTAACAGGCATATAATGAGAGAACATGCCCCTTTCTACAGTCTAGCTCTTAACAGATCATCCAGCATGCTTAAAACGCAACTTTCCATCTGCAAATCTGTCTCTCTCTCTTTTTTGTCTAATGAGCATGAGTTAGTCTGTTCAAAAGCCCAAATGGGCATCTCAGGGCCAATTCAGCAGCAGGGGGTCCGTTACTATAACAACTGACAACTCCTGTGATTTCTGAAAGGCCCTAAAGTAGCCATTTGGGAAACGGTTATTGAGCAAGAAGTTGCGAAGGAATGGCTGTGCGGGGTGCGGCATCCCGGCCTCCCCTGTGCACAGCTGCGCTCGCCTACCTCAGCCCTTCATGCACAGAGAAAAGCCCAGCGCCTCGCCGCCCTTGCAAACAGCCGGGCTGGATCCTTCTCCGCTCCCTGCAAGTGAAGATAAAAGCCCACGAGCCGACAACGGGAAGAACAGCAGTGGCACGCTACAATTTGGCGTTAGCGGATCTCCTTGTGGGCTCCCCCTGCCTCGCCCCAGGCTGCGCGTTGCCGGATGAAAAAGCACAGATGCTGTCAGAGAAGTTTTCATATTGATTTTCCTCGTAATGGAAGAATGACGAGCGCTCAAAGAACGATACCAACAGCTAGAACAAGCAACCGGCAGCTGCCCTAAGCTTCAGGCTTGAAAGCAAGCTGCCTGCTGTCGGCACAAAAGATGAGCTCGGTTCCCCACGTGGGCTAAGACGGAGCTGATCACAGGCTTGCTCCCCTTTAATGGAAACGAGCAGCGCTTTGAGAGACAGCACACGAAAGGGCCCACTATTTCAGTACCTTACCTCCAACACTGGCAAAATCAAATACAACCTGGATCTTCTGCAATAAAAGCTGAAGTGCTTTTCCTGCATTGCCTGGGTTAGGGCAGGGAGATCAGAGGGGTCCGAATCAGGCTGGGCTGCATCCCACTTGCCAGGCAGTGATCTGCCCCGTCCCCATCCCTCTGAGGCTGTTTGTCATCATACGAGACTAGATATGGCCATTCTCAGAGGAAAACAAAGGCATGCCCTGTTCAGTATGAGCAGGGCACATCTGGTCATTACGGAGGAAATGGAAGCTGCAAGAGGTTTCAGGCACGCCACTCACCTCCACATTTCCCCTCATTTGCCTGTGGCGTTGCCTGTCTCCCAGCTTAGGAAATCTCTTGCCCTTGTTGGCTAACTCTCCTCACTGCCTGGGATGACATGAGTTGTGCTCTGGGGCACTGCCATCCCCAAGCTAAGCACAAATGCCTGCACGTGGTCCTCAGGCATCACTGGGAGCAGTGTCAGCGTGAGCATCCCCGTCCCTCCTGCTCATTCCTCCCTTATGCTGGTCCCTCAGTTGTGCTGGTGCAACTCTGCCTGGTTACTACATAAATCAGACTGGGAGCTAATCTGGTTTAAATCAGGGCACAAAAGCCCATCTCTTCTTTTTTTTTTTTTTTTTTAAACGTGGATTCTTTCTCAATCCAGCTCCTCACACGGTTGTACAAACATTTGCATTGGTATCACAGAGGGCAGAACAAGGGCAGGAACGGAGGAGGCTGCTTGAACCACTGCTGCTGAAATAAATACTCATGCAACGGCACCCGAGGCATTCTTAAAATCAACACACAGCCTCTCAGAAAGCGTTACCACCTAGCATCCTCCATGAGTGAGAAAATGAGCAGAATCACGAATATTTTAGAGTAAGCTGAAAGCAGCTTTTATCATTATAAGCAAGCAATTTTACAATGGTCTGTAAATTTGCAATGTTCCTTTTTCAATCAGTACAGTAGATGAACACCACATTGTGTACTCATAAAATAAAACCTAGAGATAGGTTCAAATAACAATTCCAGCACTTTTTACAACCTGCTACAGGCAGAAGTTCTTCTTTTTTTCCCCAATGAAGTTTTAACACTGTCTTAGCTATGGAGTTGTGCTAGTTCCCCAGAATTTAACACCAAAAGGCAGTTTTCCAAGGCGTGGTAATTAGACATGGTAACTACAACAGTTCTTGGTCTTATGTTGCAGGTTTCATTTCTATATTACAAACTGATTTACAAATAAAGCTGACCAACCTTCTTCAGTGCTATTTTACCAGTGACAGAACTCAGATGCTGAAATATTGAACACCTGAGTTTGCTCCCAGTAAGGTCTTTGCCACCGAGTGCAACAACAATACTGTCAAACTGTAAGTGACTTGGCCCTGGGTCACACAGCAAATCAATGACTGAGTCAGGAAAAGAACTCATGTCTCCTGGTGCTCAGTGTCGTTTCTTCTGCACAGAAAGGCACTGCCAGAGAAGTAGGAGGCTCTGCCACAGGACCCGTCCCAAGGATTCAACAGGATGCTTAACAAAAACCTAAGAAAACTCTTACTATCTACTCAATTCTATAGGGTTTCGCCTAAGGAAAATTAAAGGCATCTTTTTCCCAAGCTGTCTCATACACACACACGACTATAAACAAGCAATGCAAGCTTGCTTGCTCTTTGAAAGGCAGCAGCTGTGTTGTTCCAAAAATCCCTCCTGAATGTAAACGTATTAGCACTGTATAAACAGCTTGATTTAATAAGAAATGCAATACAATATTCCCGCTTTGTCTTTGGGATCACGATGTTGATGGCAGCAATAATTCAGAGGTGAATTATGGTATGTGTTCAAAAGAAAGAAAAAGAAAACTCTCCAGCTATAGTTGTGAATTAATTTCTTCCTCTTAGCTGAAAATGAGAAATGGCTATAATTTAGTTCCCATTTAAAAGTTGCTGTTGGCTAAACTCTAAAATCTTAATTGCTTCTTAATATTCTCTGCTTATTTTTCCCTTTGAAACCACAGTCTATAGCATTGTAGTGTTTAGATTAAAAATCAGAATGGAAAACAAACAGTGGAAGGTCACCAGGCACTCCTAAAATACGTTTTTTTTTTTTCTAAAATGACAGAACTTAGTGTGTATCGAACTATTTTAGTTGATTTCCCAACCCTAGTCACCCTCCTGCACCTCTGTGAAAAAGAAAGTGGCACTGACCCTGGGTTTCCCTTAAAATGTCAATACTCAGGACTTGTTCAATTTGCAACAGAATATATTGGAAGTGCTAGAAAAGACATGTTTCAAGCCGTATTACGGCTCAGCATGCTATAGAAACTCGTCTTGTTGCAAAAAACCTGAAGTCACGCGCAATCCCTAAATAGTTTGGAGGTCACTACCAAACACACTCTGCAATTCTCAGAACTTGTAGAAAAGGCTGTGAGAATAACAGTGGCAAAGACTGTAGACAATCCAAGTCACATTTTAAACTGACCTTGAAGAACTGCAGAAGGATCTCATGATACTGAGTCTGGGTATAAAATCACAGATGCAAAACAAATGCCCAGAAATGCAAAAATCATGTGCTTGGGAAACTGCACCTCACAAGGCACACATTTTAACGGGCTCTAGATGAGCTAGTAGTGCTCCAGCAATAGATCCTAAAATTCCAGTGAATAGTTCTCAGAAATACTCAGGAGTTGTCCCTACAGCACACAATTTCAGGAACCAGTACCAAAGGAACGAAAGTAGAAAAATACTACCGCGCCACTGCAGAAGCGAATGGTGAATCTACACGTTGAGTAAAATGAAGATTTGGTCTCCTCACCTTTTCTGTCTGCTAAGACTCAAATTCTTGACTCGATGCTAAAAGAAATCAGTTTCAAGCACTAGGGGTCCTTGGAGCAACAGTCCCCTTCATCATGCCCACGCCAGCTTAAAGATCAGCCAGGCCAGCTTTTCCTCAAGAGGAATCAAAGATGCACAGAAGCAAACTTAAACTACAGCCATCACTGTCCCTCCTGCCCAGGAAGCCCAACTGCCAACCAGCCCCCGTGGGTGTTGTGGCTCCTGGTCATCCCGCGATGGTGCTCTCCTCATTGTTCTGGGATAAAAGGCAGTGCAATTTTTGCAGCTTCATTATGCTGACCTAGTTTATTTTCCACTCTACCAACTTAAAATCACACAGCTCTCTTTGCACAGCAGTGCCATTAAAAGACTGAATTCAGGAAACTTTAGTAGAAAGGTAATTCAGAGCTGCTGCTTGCCTGCAAGTTCCCATCCCTTTTCATTACTGAGGTAGCCATCATGCTAAAAAGACGGAAGTGACCCTTTCTCTTCAACATCAATCATATTCTTTTGCCATTTGTCCAGGATCCACATGGACAAGGAACTGAGAACAGCAAATTACCTCTGCAAATAAGGGAGTCTCATTCAGAAATGGCACAGATCATTTCCAAATATATTCAATTACAAGAAGTCTCTAATGAACATGGCATGGAAGCTCAACAGATAAGAAAGGAAAAGCTTCATCGAACAATGACTGCTTCCTATCACTCTCCTTTTCAAATAAAGGGAACAGAAAATGAAGCTTCCTTACAACACGACATCATCACAAAACTTACTTCATTGCAGTATCACGGAATGAGTTACAAAGGATCCAAACAGAGATAGATGCTTTGTCAAACAGAGATAAACGCTTTGCCAAACCTTCACAAGAAACTTCCCTAACTCCTTATTTTGGTCCCTGGACAATAGGGCACCGATGCCACGCAAACAAGCAGAAGGCTTCTCTCTGCTTCATTGTTCTACGTATGTCACCTCTGGTCTCAAATCATTTAATCCCACAAATGCTCAAAAATGCAAAAGTGAAAATATAATTTGTTTTACCCTCAAAATATATTGCCAAAGGGTAACTATGTCTCTTCTGCATTGTCTAATTCTCTGAGTTTTGTTTTGTAATGCTTTTTTCTCACACTGAAACAAAGAACTGCTGTGCGAGAAAAGACCCCTTGGTCCAGCACGCCTGTCCCCTTGAGGGTTATCCTTTCATAACAAGTGTTTCTCTGCTGTGCACTTCAATACCATGTTTCCCTTATTGAAAAATCTGTCTCAAACTCGTTTTCACGCCATTTGCTTTGATGGTGTTATTTAGCAAATTATTCCATATGTTGCCCATTACATTTCAAGCTAAGTATTGCTTCCTAAAAATCCAGATCGCTGTTCCTTTCAAACTTGTAAATTAGACTCCGCAGTGTCTGAGGATCTGTTTTTTCCTTACTTTAAAATACTCACAGAGATAAACACTTTATTTTTCCTAAGGAAAGGTAATCACACTGAAAAGGGCACACAAAATGCTGTGTTGCAACTTCAGTGACATGGTCTGCAGAACGTGAAATGTTACTGTGGACGATTTGTGTTCTAGTTGCTTGTTGATTTATCCTAAAACACACGTTTACTTTTTTTATACACTCTCTGTATTTGTTAAAAAGTCCTTGAAACTATGAAGGTAGATACAGGAGATTATTTTGAAGCTAGTACACTTGTGCTCTCGTGTGTTTATTGTTCCTCAATTTGTTCATTCATATTTATAAAAAAACTGACTGCTATATGACCTACTTTCCACGTCTATATTAATTTTTAATCTCCACCTTTTTTTTTAATATCAATTTTACACACAAAAAATTGATCCACTGCTGTCAAGGTTATTAATGACAATGCTCATAATTTTACCAGAGCCACTGATGAATGTTAACTACTCGTGCATATCATGGAGAGCAGATAAGAAACAATTACTGTCCATATGCAAAATAACAAACATTACTGGAAAAGTAATTTGGTTTCAGCTAAAGTCTTTGTTCGTGTATCTTCCTTGATTTATGTGTGTGTGTGTGTTACTACGAAGCAAATAATAAATTTATGAGACGGACTGTTAGGAATTTTGAAGATAAAAAGTATTTAACTTTAGTTAACATCACTTAATTTTAGACTCAAGTAATATTATGATCTATAACAGAAGCCAATATTTATCAAAAATTACTCTCTACCTATTTGTCAACTAAGCCAGTACTTTCCAACTTTAATATCTTCTCAGGGACGGTACTGTTACTCTTTGAGCAAATTAAACACTAATTTTGCAATGATTTCTCTTGATCCATTAGTGACATTTCAGGAAATGGAAACATTTTCCAAACAAGGAGAGGTACCAACATATTTCCTGATAATAGCTGTTAACATTTTATTTCAAAACCTTTCCTCCTTAGAAGAGCATTTTGTATCAACGCAAGATAAATATTACTAACCCCTCATTACACTGCTTCAGAATATACCGTATTCTTCAAGGGCTTGCCTGGTGTGAATGGGATCAAGTTTAATCCTTCAAATGAAGAAAATATATATTGAAGGACAGGACACTACAATGGGATCTTCAGAACCTTTCCAATTTCAGCTTCTGTGCACATACCATTGCAATTTTATTCATTGTCTTACTGCAATGATGTTAATTACTTGCAAATGTTAATAGAAATTATTTTCACAAAACTATTGTCATCTATTTATTAATATTCTTTCAAATGTTCCCAGCCTCAGCAATCTGGCCAATTGTCAGCAAAATGGGTGTACTGAGAAACAGCTTGGTAGTTTTTTAACTGATTCTGCAAATATAATGATCAATGGACTGCTCTTTCTCATCAAAGGTACTTTTCTGTGTCCCATCTAACCAGATTTTGAAATAATTCCTAAATACCTTCTATGAGGTTAATTCCTCGTTAATTTTCACTACCAGGGTGTCTTGTGTTTTTGGGTTCTGGTTCTGGCACAGGAAGGTGCTGCAGGTTTTAATTTACTCTAAATCAAATGGAGATGGATTTGTTGATACTAATCTTAGTCTCCACCACTGAACCAATGCCCACCGGTGTAAAGGACAGTATCTCTTTGTAAGAGGCAATCTTTACTTTCAAGACCTTGCAGGGTGCACTTCTGAACACTTCACCAATGCTAAAGAACTCCTACTCAGAGCACTGCTATGTAACGTGAAACAAGCTTATCCCTCTTTCTTCAAGTACAGTCAAAGGAAGGAAAGAACTGCTTAAGATCACACAGGTGGTCTGTGGCAAAGCCACCCATGGAACCAAGTCCAGCCTCACTGGGCTTTTCTCCCACAACCACCCTTCCTGAAGGTCAAGACAAAGATACCTTTTTTATAGCTGTATTAGAGGGACTAATTGTGAAAAAATTTGTTGGCATTACAGCTGGCTCAACCATTGCTAAAGCTCTACCAAGCTCATTTACATGACACAAAAATCAATATTTAAGACAGCTGAATAGTTAAACAACAGAGCTGTTCTAGCATCCAGAGAGTTATCTAATGCATCTATCACCGTAACATCTAATCAAATAGAAAATACAGGACCACATTAAAAAACACCACCTGAAATGTGTTTTAAATCATAATCAGTTTCCAGTCAAAAGGAAACAGGCTCACCTCCAGTAGACAAGCACAGCAATGAGAAGAATGAGGCACACGAAGGTCAGTGCTGAGACCACAATAAGTGGGATGATCCATTCCATTTTACCAGGAGAAGGTCTCGTGGCCATGCTGGAGCTGTTCTTCTCAGCTGCGTGTTAAAACACATAACAACAACAATCACTAAATGGAAAGAGAATTACTGTATGGAAGAATGTGTAAGTGAAACAAATAGCTTGTCCGTTTTACATGGTATGAGTGAACAGAGCAAAGATCTTCTAACTGCAGGGTGAGACTCCATTTGTCTTTAGTCTGAGACATGAGGGCACGAAAGTATGGTGTTTATTGCCACATATGGCTTGGATTTTACTACTGCCTGTAATTACAGTCTCATAGACAATTTAGGACTCTATCGTGCAAGCACCTATTATCAGATGTGAAGTACTCCACTGAGTCATTTCACCACAATAACAAAGTAAACGCTTTGCTCGGTCATCAGTGTTTGCAGATAAATGCACTCTGTTTCTCAACATTACAGGACAGCCCTGTTTGCAAAGCTCAGTGTAATACTTTGCTTCAGAAATAAATTTCTTGGTAACTATCTTAAAATAAAAAATCCTCAACATGTTGGGTGTCATGTCACATCATTTGCAGAATTGTCACAATCTGGTGAGTTACTGCATGCGAAAGCGCTTTTTAGCATATGGATTGTCAAGATGGATGGATGAATGAATGGATAGGGATGTGTTGTAACTGACAGAAGAAATCATTATGCCACAGCTTTTGAACAAAGTCAAAGCTGGTCAATATCCTGAGATCTGGCCGAGTAACTCCCTTTCACTTTTCGCTTGTCATCTCATTAAAATTACTGTATCATATATAAGATGAATATCTAGAGGTTCTGCAAGTACTGGAGCCAATGAACATAGACACTGTATCAACGTATTTCAAAGGGCATCTAATTTGTGCAAAATCATGTAGACTTGACGAATAAATTGTTTTAGAAAGAATGGTAAAAGAAAAATACAGAAGCAGATTCTCTATCTTATTCATGTTTCCTAACAAACAGGCGGTAGTTGATCAATACCTGTCAACAGGATGTAATTGGAAAGGATTAGTGTAAACAGCTTCAGATTTCAATGAAGACTGCAATGTACGCACTTGACTTCTACTTTTTAGCCTACGTGAGCCTTTCCTTACCAATGTGCTTCCTTGCCCTCATTCAGTATTATATTACCATATCTTCTGAAACTGCTGCAAATCCTACCAGAAGAACATAATTGCCTTTTCACCATAGGCAGGCAAAACAGAGATAATTGGAAGTCACCAGATGTCACATAATATGAAGTCATACTCTATTTTAATAGCATTTAGATTATACTCCTCCATAGGCAGGAGTAAAATTCAACTAACATGGAAGTAAAGGTTAATTGTAAATGCTTTTGCCTGACTGTTGAAAACAGAGCAAGGCTGCAGGCTGCTGCAAGCCCAGCAAGAAATCTTTCTAGTTTTAAGAACTAGGCTGATGGAGGTAATGCCCTTTAGCAAGCAGCCTAAATGAGGTGCTAATCAGACGGATGTTTGGGGGAAGTGAACGTGCAGTGAGTATAGAACTGATCAAAAAAGAGATGAGTAGCCAGTTGTCTCCAACTTCAGTAAGAAAGGCTACTGAGGTTACCAACAGTGCCACTTTGCAGAATAGGCAACACAACGTTGTACCTCGAGCACGTGGTGAGCTTTCGTCTTCACAGCATACTAATAACATACAACATACAGTTTTTAAGACAGGGCTTTAATTTCCTTGACTAGCAAAGAATATGGAAAAGAACAACCCCAAAATTAGAGCAAAGGCTTATTCTCTGTATTTGCCAAACTTGCAAAAATCGTAAGCTCTGAGGCATCAGTTTTTATCAGTGCATTTCAAATCATTTAACAGCATGAAAAAATTAAGCCTGTGAGGTAACTGTTACTAATCGGAATGGTAAAAGGAACAAGCAAAAAACCATGCGATGTAATAAAACTTCGTAGGAGAGACAAATAGTCCCACCACCTTATATCCATTAGGGTGTTACTTCATTTCTCTCCAAGGACAGTATTCTGTTCAGTTTCACCTCCACATATTTCAACAGAAAAACATATGTTGCTGTTTGCATGGGAAGAAAATTAAATTCCACTGTAAGCACAGCATGGGCAGGAGTCCCAATGCACACTGTTAAATTCTGCAGTGCTCACGATGCTCCTCTTACTCAGTCTACTGTGGAGAACACACTTATCTGACCCTGCCAACTCCCTGTACCACAGATGTGAGGGTAAGAAAGCATTCAGTATGCTGGGTGCCAGAACAGCAAACGCCATTCCCGCATGCTGATGGCTGGCCCTGAAATTCCAGTTGGGAATGCCCAAGCAGTGATGTGCTTCAGAAAAAAGAGACCGTTCCTGTGCTGGTTTTGAGGAAAAAAAGCCTTAGGTGTTTTCCACTGCTTAAGTGTTGAGAGAGCTGAAACAAACCAATGCCAATAAAAATTGTACTAGAATGACAGCTGGGGCCAGAAGTGCAGCAGTGCAGCGGGAGTGCTGGCGCCTGCCTCTTGAGTGTCATGGCAGAAGAGCCTAAGAAAAGGCAGCACACTGGGTAGCTTGGAAGAAGAGTTGAAGAAAATACACACAAAAGAAGACAGATCTGGGCCTTTATAGCTTCCTGTTCTCCTACATAACAAAATACTATAAAATAAAAAAAAGTCAGCATTTCACTCTTTTCCAAAGCAAGAATGTTGAGCCTTGGTAGTGTCAACAGCATATCCTTGTAACGGTGCCCACCATACGCTGTACTTCGGGTGGGGAGGAGGGGGGAGAAGCTTAAAAAATGGACCAGGAAACTCCATTTTTGCTAAGCAATGTAAACAGTTTCCAGTGGCATATGCCTTCGTTGAATTAATTCAGTTTGCCTTTTACTGGCTTGGAATTCATCCCAGTAGGAAGGAATAAAAATTATTACAGCATATCTGTTTCAGGAGGTCCCCCACAATACAAGCCCTGGCACTGCTAAATCCACTCCTGTGTCTGGAAAAATCCGTAACTCCTGTGAACCACCCATTCAGCAGTTCCACCCAGGCTCCGGATGGATGAGGTCCTGGCACGGAGAGCATTAGAGGGCATTAGGCAGCAAGGGAGGCTTTGGCAGTGCAACTCTTGCACAAAGGTCAAGGCAAGAAAAGGGCATTCTACAATTTGTGAAATGTACTTTTTCCACGTATTCTTGGTAATTGGTTCCTGACAATAGAAACACGTTTATTTCCCTTAAGTAACACTACTTTCTATAATAACCAACCATAGCTCTAATATATAACCTATCTACCTTTATCATCCCTCGCCATTGCACAAACCACCAGAACAAAGTTCTGTTTGTTGTACCGTCACAGATACCGTTAACTACGACATGTGTGTTCTGCAAGCCAAAAGAAAAGCCTGGCTGCTGAACCACCTCAGACCATCCGGTCCCTTCAAAGAAAGTCACCTGCTCATCTGTCCTTTGAGTAAATGAAATCATAGACTTACATAAAGGTATCAATTAATTCTGGAAAATAGTATCAGCCATATTATTAAGCAATGTAAAGGCAAAAACATGTTTTTTTTTAAAAAAGTATTACCTGTCATACAAGCTCATGCCATTGTGCAGCTATTTTCTCCCTGTTTCTTTAAAGGTATTCCTGCAGTAGTCATACAGGCTGTGCACAGCTAAGCATGGCTTTTCACTGTTTTGTAAACAGATGCCGATCATATTTAATCCTGATGTCAGATATCTGAAATTCATACTGTCTGCAAACATCAAATAATTCAATTCTTTTATTTTCAAGCCACTCTGCTGTTTGCTCCTGTAAGTTACCAGACAGAATGTCTCAAGTGCCACACGAAAATACAGCTTAATAATCCTTGCCACGTATGGAGAAAGAAAGAATTACACACATGTTTAATTATCTCAATGAGGTTATCCCCAAAAGGCTTTTGTAACCTCAGACCTGGCAAAGACTGTTCTAAAAACCAAAATTCAGTCTCTGCTAAAAGCATACACCAGGCTTGAAATTTAACCCTGCACATCATGATCTCTCTCCAAAGCCCTCTCCTGGGAGGAACTTGGCAGAAGCAGGTGAGCGCTGAGGGACGGGAGGACCTGGCTGAAGTTCGGATCGAGGGCCAAACCCACATCTCTGTTCTCAGTCCCAGCTCATGACTCAGGCAAAAGCCCCAACCAGACATCTATTACTTTGCTCACAACAACCCATTTATTATCTCAAGTACAAAGGATCTGTTTAACTGTCCGGCACAACAAACCCAAATGCTGTGGGATAATACCTGCTCTACCCAGATTAAACAGAATCATGCTGTTTGTCTTTTATTTTTTTATTTCTCTCTTTTTTTTTTTTTTTTAGTAGAGCATCATTCTAATTGTTGTTTTTCTAATTTTCAGGTTTCAGAGTCACGGACAACGCTGAGCAGCTGCGTGTGTAACAGTTGCAGATCAAAGGTACAATCAGTCTACTGTGGGCACCAAAACAGAGAAAAGGATGATCAGGAAAATGAAAGAGGAGAATGCAAGCAAGCGTTCAGTGACAGAAGAAAATCATTAGCGTTGGCCGATACCACTAGACAAGAAGAGGCCAATGCCATTTAGAAAATAATGACATGGCCTCAGGAGAGGTGTGTGTGTATATGCGTGTGAAATAAGCACTAAAAGAAAATGAGCCTTGCTGTACTAATTGGCCTCGCACTTTCCCTGTAATTTCTCATGTGTTCCCTGTTCTCCTCTAATCATCCACACTCATGAGTACTTCCCCATTCAGTTATCTCCTTACAACTGCTAATTTGATGCTATATAATTAATTTTACAAGTGTACATTGTTATGAAACAATTTTCTACTCTTTAAAATGATTAAACTTTCTACTCACAAAAACATTTTTGAAACCTTGTCAGCTTTCTAAAAACTGCTTTCCTGGAGAAAAGAAAGATGCATCCAAAAATGTTTCTGCCCTCTGTGGGACACAGTAAGCTGCAGGGGTTCTTTCTGCTCACTTTGGAAGTGGCCTTCATCCTCTTTTAACTGTCCTGATGCTCAGGAATGCTTTCAGACACTTCTGGCAACGTCCTCTTGGCTTCGCTGGTCATTGTCTTGATTTCAGGTTTACCTTGTTAAGGCCCTTTCTCATAGGAAGAGGTCTTGCTTACGTCTGGAGTTTCACTGAACTCAACTCCTTGTGTGAGTTAGGTCAGGTCTGTCTGTATAAATTGTCCATTTCCATATTACTGTGGAAAACAAGCTGAAGCAACTAGTCTTAGGCTAGTGGTTGACTGATTCAATGCACCAGCTGTGGGTTTTGCTGGCATGTGTCTTTGGTAATCTAGATCCAGCCTGGAGGAAAGCTCCTTCTGCATTCCCAAGAGTCTTCTCACAGGGCCAGCACTCCCAACAGGCCAGCCAGGCCTTACTCAGACACATCTAGTAAAACATCTGGGCAAGGTCCAGGTTAGGTAGACCTCAGCTATCCACTGCAGAAGCCTGGTGACACAAGATGCAAAGAAAAGCAGGACCTGGCTGAAGAGACTTTGAAGGACAAGGTCCTCACACCTGGTATAAAGAGATTCAGACTGAAAGCCTCTGTCCCAAAGCCAATAAGAAACACCGCAAAATGTTCTTAGAGTTTAAAAACACTAACCCTTCCCAGTGTCTGGAAAGGGAGTCACTAGGTTTGTGACCAACCTAACTTCTTCCACCTGGAGGTCAAGAACAGCGAGTGAACCTCTGCCCCAAGGAAAATGGCACAAATGGGCCCTTCTTCATCTCCAAATACCCATTCCCTGCCCTTTTGCTGCTGAGTGTCCTCTTCAGTACACTGAGGGACCTGGCAGAGGCTTGTCTGGGAAGCTGAAAATATAGTATAGTTCCTTCTCCTCATCCTGGGTATGTCACCAGAGGTTTAACTCAGGTTAATTTGGGGGAAACAGGCAACTCTCTCACTTATCTTTTCCCCCCAGCTAACATGTGCTGGTTATTTCAGATGTCATTTCCTACACATGGAAGCCATTTTTGTAAGACACAGTGATCTTAGTAAGTTATCCTCCCCCCATATATAAGCATGGAAAACCTAATTTGCAGAGTCCTTTCAAGACTGACTGTCTTTGCGTGCAGTCTTCAGGCAGGGTCACTTCAAGCCTCCAAGCGTGCAAGTGAGCAGAGCTCTTAAAAAGAGGCTGTCTAGTAAGAGGCAAAGCCATATTAAACCCCTTTCAGTGACAGTTCTCTGTATGCTAAAGAGATAGAAATCACTACAGACTAAGGGGATACAATTCACAATAACCAGTAAGTACTTCTTAGCAATATTAACAGTATTTCCGCATCTCATTGATTTTCATCTTCTTCATCTTAACTTCACAGAATAAAACCCAATCTAATAACAATCCCTTTGTCATGAGTTAAGAAACAGGACCAACTACCCATCTTTCCTCCAACTTATTATGCTGAGAATAAGCCATGAGGCCCTTTCTAAGTCTTCTATAAAGGACATTGTACTTGGGCCATCCAAGAAACTGGCACATGAGAAACAAGGAAGCAGGAGGTAGGAAGAACCAAAGACAACTATTTCAGAGGCAGGTTTACCCAGGCAGGTTGAATTGCTGGGGTATGAACCTAAATGGTGCCGAGTGCTTACTCCTAACATTGCAAAGCATGGCTAGGACAAGTTCCCTCCTTCCTGATAAAAAGGTGATTAGGGCAAGTGGCATGTTGAAAGCTGCCTGACAGGCATCTCAGATCATATTCGGTGGGAGCGCTGGACTTCGAAGAAGATTTCCAGCGAGGAGTAAGAAAAACAGCAGCATATTTTAAAAAAAGTTAGCACAACCTGCTGCAGGTTTCTTGGCTTCCACATTGTTAATCTGTTCTCTTACAGAACAGTTATGATTCACAGCATTAGAGTCAGGTCAGCATTTCTGTAACAAACGTTATTAAAGATTGGATTTAGCTTTTTTTAAAAAATTGGTTCTGAGCTATAACTGAGTGCACAATGTCTGCATTTTTGTGTTTATAAATGTAGGGGAAAAATAAATATGTAAGTTTTTTTCACAGTACTCGTACTCTAGAGCAGCTTTGATGGAAAAATGAAATTACAAAACAGTCTATAGATTAGCAAAATAAACAATAACACTAAAAAAAAAAGAACAAAAAATGTGCACTATCTTATAAATGCTGTGGCAATACACATAATCACTCAGATAAACTTGTCGCCGTATCTAAATCTCAGTCCTTACTCTGCAAATAAATCCATATGCATGTACTCCCATTTGCTCCTTGCAGTTACAAGAGCTGTTTTCCCCACCAGTGCCTGGAGCTCCCCAAGCAGAAAAAAGTGCATATGCACTGGACTTTCTGTACAGGGAGCTGGGAGCACCACGAGATACCCGTTTGCATAGGCCTGTGCAGCAAATCCTGACCACACAGGGCTTGGTGCACATGCAGATCACCTGGGCATACTTCCAGAAGGTCATACTTGCTGTGTACATACTGTGGAGTTGGTACATACATCCAGAGTTGGTGTGTACAGGAGCACTGGTAATTCTCATCAGGAAAAACACAGAAAACACGTGAACTCTGCCTGGCTAAAAAGGCAGGAAAAAAAGGTAACCCCAGCAGAAAAAAGGTGCCTTGTCTTGGAAGATCAGAGCATGTTGGTTTTGTGGTGAGAAATAAACAAGCGATGATCCCGTATTTGGGAGAATATCTCAAAGCCCAATCAGGGAGAATCCTGCAGATAAACTAAATTAGCTTACAGCATATATAGCAACCTTCCCATGAAACACCAGCTCGGCACAGCAACTGCTCTTCCAAATTAATTTCACAGCTATAGTTCACTGCATTCCTGTCTCTTTTTTCTTTTAAACAAAATTCTTAATGCAGCATGTTGGGGGTTAACATTTTTCCGAATTTTCTCTTCTAGTAAGCTCCAAGGACCATGAATCTGTCCCACTGAAATAAAAGGATGATCCTTCCCTCTCTAGTCCCCCCAATAACAATTTGTGGGTTGGGTGCTGTGATGACCTGCCCATTGGATGAAGCCAGGCACCACAAAAATGTTTTATCTACTGGAAATCAGTAAGGAAACTGGATTGTCATTTTCTAACAGTCTTATGGTGCTAAAAACAGTTCCCCCGGAGGTCACTCACCTGGGTTAATGGTGATGAATTTGTTATCTGAGGGGTATTCCTCTGGAAACCTGTCCTTTGGAGGAGGTCTTCTTGTTGTCTCTGGTCTTCTTGGGATCTTCCCCAGGGAAAGTTCGTTGGTGAATGCTGGCGGCACTTGGGTGGAAGGGAGCGGCTGGGGCTGAGTGTCTGCTTCGGCAAAGCTCTCCTCCTCAGGACCTCCAGCCGTGGGGGCAACGTTTTGGTTTGGCTCTTCACCCGGTATGGTTTTATTTCCTTCCTCCTCGGCAGTCCGGCTGGGGGAAGCCGTGGCCACAGGGGCCTCTGTGCTATCGCGCGCCTCCGTAGCCACCGTCGCCCTGTTTTTGTCCTTCTTCTCGGCATCCTTTTCTTCCTCTTCCTCATGCTCCCGCTCCCCATCCTCGCTTTCACCCTTCTCATCCTTCTCCCCCTCCTCGGCTCCCTCGCCGTCCTTCGTCAGCGCCGAGTCCCGCTCTGGCCCGGGGGAGGCGGCAGCAGCGGCCTCGGTGGCGGCCACCACCGGCCGCCCTGCCTGCTTGCTGGGGGCGGCCGCTGCGGGCAGCCGGGTGGGCCACACGCTGCTAGGGAAGGAGGAGATGCCGCCACCGCTGAAGCCCAGCCCTGCCAGCAAGGTGCTGGTCACCACTGAGGCCACGGTGGCCTGGCTGCCGCTGGAGGAAGGCCCCATCCCTGTGGCCATGGACACGAAGGAGAAGGGGAGCCCCGAGGAGGTCCAGGTGGAGGAGCCGGAGCTGATGGGAGCCATGTCGGCTGAGGAGGCAGGAGATGCTGTGGGCTTGAGGAGGTCACCGGCAGCAGAGAGGAAGAAAACAGAGCAGAGAGCATCAGCGGGGGCCCCAACATGCTACCTGGGGTCATTTTAATTTTGCTTTTCCCTCCCTTTCCATACACATGCCAGTCTGGTTGCTATTCTCTTAAAATGAGAGACTTACATCAGCTGGATGCAGGGCCAAGTCAGGAACGGGACATGCCACAGAGCCATACGGCAAACCACGAAGGGAGTAAACCTCCCTGCATTCACCGCTTCCAAACAATCATTATCATCAAAAACCTCTTTATCCTTATCTTTATTTTACAGTGGGACTTTCTCCACCCACGGCGCCGGTGACTTGTGAGTAATGTTTCCTCTCAGGGGTGAGGAGGATGTAAAGGAGTTTAATGAGTTTAGCTGCATTACTCACAGTGCTTTAATCCTCAGAATACAAAAGTTTAAAGCGTTATATAATGGCCATCCCAAAATAAGGGCTGTGCTGCCAACATGAGCATCCATGGCTGGTGGGTCTGCTCTGACAGGGAACTCTGGCTCTTCCCACATACACTGTGAGGGCCTTGAACGGTACTGTTTTTATTCCCTTAATTTACCCATCAGCATTATTCTCCTAAGGACTGGTGCTGCAGTGAGGCATCGCTCTTGTTAGAAAAGACCTGCTGCATGGCAAGCTGGGCACTCATGAAGGACGTGGAGAGCATCAGGAGCCCTTCAGCAAGTCACCGTGACCTCTGCCAGGACCACCAGCCTGTGGCACCCGGGGGGGGACTCAGCTTTTCCCATCCACAGGGCTCTCCCTGGCCACCACCAGCGACCCAGAGCCAGGGCTGGCACTGTCCACTTCCCTCGGGGAGCTGAGAGGAAGCAAGGGATGAACCGTGGACTTTGCATCCTCTGCACCCTGCCACTGTTACTCTAATGTCAACCCAGCGCATGCATGCTCGCACGTGGGTCTCTGTGCACACATGTGTATGCTCTACCAGAAATAAAATCCTTGCTATATACTTAAAGAACTAGACAAGTCATTCCCCTTCCTGAATTACATGTGGAAAAAGACACTGAAGTGAGTTGACTACGGACAAGGAGTAATTCTGTGGAAGAGCCAGGGTCAGCAGTTCTGCCCAGACAACTTGACCATGCTCCTTCTCTGACTTACTGAAAAATGTCTCACGTTACTGAATTCATCAGCAAGAGAAGCATTAGCTGGAAAGGTACATGAGACAAGGACAAACAAGGGTTAAATAGGTGCCACCGAATGTTGAACAAAACTGTAAAATGTTTATTTTTGGAAATGGAATTTGTAACTTAACAGTATTTCTGCATCTCTGCAATTCCCGGGTTCAGTCAGGCTGTGTAGTCGAAATGCTGCAGCAAAACAAGAAAGGCTGCTTTCTCACATTATTTTTGACCAGCTGCAATCACAGAGAACCTGAGATCTCAGAAGAAAACCTGTGCTTTAGAGATTTCAAGCCAAAACTTTACATAAGCATCTAAACTTTCAGATACTTATCAGTGTGAATCCCTAAGGCACTGTGAGATTTGCTTTTCACTGGCATGTACAGTCTCAAAGCTGGACTGAGTATTAAAATTTGACAGCAGATTTTATATGTCTAGAATACCTCTATACATCATTAAACAAACATTAATCATTCAAATTCAAGCTTCGTGTGTGTTATTTGCTTACTAGGGAGTATATCAAGCTGGAACAGAATAAAACCAGAAGCAATGTACTCAGAGTAAATTCAATAGTATGAATGCAGTCCATAAATTTGACAGAACAATTCAGTGTACCGAATGCCAAGAAATTTAGGTTATGGATAGTTTATGTTAAATAACCTAATAAGATGCTTTCAAAACTGTAGCAGTGTATTCCAGTTTTACTGTATATGTATCAACATTTCTGATTCTGGAACACAAAAGTCAGCTTCAGTGACTTGTTACAGTCTCACCTGAATTAAAATTAAAACAAAGAAGCATGTTAAGGCTTTATTCACACAATAGCAGGTATCCTTAAAGCACTGGAAGAGCAAAGATGCTGTGCGTGAAGCCTTATTCCTGTTGCATAGACTTCTGGTCATACAGTTAGTAAAAGAAATTAAATTTACTTCCACAGTCATCATCATTAAGATTACAAATCCCCTCTAAATGGGTTGAATACATATTTGGGAAGATTTTTTAACACTTCATTCTCCAGTGGTCAAAGCCTCTCGGAGCATGAAGCTGGAAAACCCAAACCCTTCCAAATATTTTAGCTACGTTAGAAAACCTTTTGTGGCGGGTCTGACCAACCACCTCCCCAGGGAAGCCGGGTCCTGCAGCAGATTTACAACATCCTGCTGCCACCTGGTGGGAATGCCACCCCAAAGTACCGCTGCCCATCCGCGCCCCGCAGTCATTTACGGCCACCACTTACCACTCCTGTTTTCACAATTCTGGTCCCCTCGAAAATTCGAGTAGTGTTAGCTGAGAAACAAAGAACAACAGCGTGTCAGCGGACTGGGAAGGGAGGCATTGGTACAATTGCTGAACGACTGCTGAACATTGCTACTGCAAAGTACGTATGCAGGTCTCAGCTCAGAGTAAAAGCAACTCGGCTCGTTTGGTGTTACTCACCTTACTTTGTACTTGCGTCTAAAGACAGATCTGCTTGTCTTTAATTACTCAGGCCTGGCAATGCCGGTTTAAGTGCACTGTCAGAAAACACATGCTCTTCTTCAAACCCAAGCTGGATGAAATGTCCTGACTTACACAGGAAGCAAGAGCAGCTGATGATAACAACTTTTGCTGCCCTTATGATATCATCATCATTATTTATTGCTATTTATCTCAACCTACAACTATAATCAGCCTCTGAAGAACGGTCTGAAAGCTCAAGTGGATTCTTTTTCTAGGTTAGTTCTTGGGTCCGGCCAAGGATAAGAAGAACAGCTCCTTTTTGGGGAGACATGGAAGGAAACGCAACATCTACTCCTGTTGCAGATGCGTGTATCACTTCCACTGCTTTGAACGCTGGGCCAGAGTACCCAAAGAGTATCCGGCAAAACTGTTAATAATGATTTACTCTTAACTTGAATTAATACGTATCATGGTCAAATTTCAAAGAATTTTTCCATTCTATTATCTGCCGAAAGAGGCCGTAATCAGTAATATACAAGTTTCTGACTTCTGCCTGGCACTTAAAGTGAAGTCCAAAACACTATGCTGAGATACTAAGAAAGTGAGAGCTACATATGAGACGTTGCTCGGATAGGACATTTCTTGTCCAACCCCTGCTCTCTCTGCAATGCTGCTAACACTGTGGCATGATACCACAACAGAACTGAATTGTGTCCACAGCTTGATATCCTTCAGATGCTAAGTGCTAACAGAGTAAGATTAAAACCGCCACATTTTCTGAAAAGCACACTGAAAAATGCCTCTATTATTTTGTTCTGTATACAGCATCAGACCCAAGTGACTTGACTCTTTGCTTCATCTTAAGGATTTAAATTTTTAACTCTCTGCTTGTTTTGTTCTTCCATTACCCGTTCCAAGGTTTATATATCTGTAAACTGCTCTCAGCAGAGGTGAATTTTGCCCTAGTTGATAAAAAAAGTAGTAATAAATTCCCAGGAAGGAGCAAAACTTCAGCTTTTAAAAAAACCAAAGAGCATCAAGTTCTCCTACCAAATCTTACCTTTACCAGATTTCTGCAATAAACTTAAAAGGAAATCCATGACAAAGGACAGCTTAGCATCTAGTTCTTTTGCTTTCATTTAAATATGTATGTTTTGGAAATCACTGAGGTTGTGTGCATGGTAAAACCTGAACATCTCCACGTGTGGTTGTCAAAGTAGGACTGATCTCCTTTCCTCTTTACATAAAACAGACACCGATCAGACTCGCATTCTGCTGTAGCTGTGCCTCTGATGCATAAGCAGCCTCTGATGAATTTGTTTTAAAAAACTAGTACCAAGAAAATCTCTGAATTCTCCTAAAACCTGATGAACCCTGCCAGCAGAGAGGTAGGCAAACCCCCATCACTAGAATTAGGACTCTGATCAAGTCACTGGCCACAGTCTGAAATTAGCATTGTCTACATGTATTCAAACATCTTCTGAAATCATTCCACACCATATTGCACTCTGCAAAGAAAATGTTAAACAAACAAAGAGTCATTTAATGTAAAAATATGTATGTGGGGTTTTTTACCTTGAAAGAGCATAGTCTGGCTAAAGTCACTACGCATTTCATTTCGGCAAACTGCTTGAACTCTGAACAGATAAAGGATGTCAGGTGAGACATGGCTAATGATGGCCTTCTGTTTAAAAAAAATAGATATTATTCAGTTTTTTACCCCCACAGTACTGTCCACGATCAGTTTGAAATATATAAAGCATTGTGCTAACACAGGACATTTATGCCATGTAAGACAAACTTATTTCTAAACAGAAACATTCACCGGTCCCCTGGGCGAGGGCAAGGCCGAAGTGATGCACCCAGACTCTGCTGACCCTGCCTGTGAGAAAGAAAGGCACACGTCCTACATCTACTCTCATGACTGTCTTCATGCCTGAAAGGCTCTGCGCTCCTCAGAAAAAACTAAACTTCAAATCATTTGACCTTACAGGAATTAAAATGAGATTTTTATAGGTGTACATCCAAGTGCCAAACATGGAATAATCCCAGAAAAGTCACTGCATGTTCAAACTGACTATTTATTTTGCAACAAACTGGCTATGGCAATTTGATGCTGGTGGCCTGTATAACACGGTGGCTCAGCACCCTGGGCTGGGATGTCCCCATGTACTCTTGGACCTGAGACACTGCCCTGCTACCTTCCAGATACTCTCGTGTGTTGCCTTAGTCCACAATCACATCAGTTCTTGTCTTACAGCAGGCAGTAGCAGTAGCTGTGTGGGCCACTTGAAATACCAGTGATCTCTTTAGCAAAAGACTGTCCAGCTCTGTTTGAAGATGGGACAGCCCAACTGTCTCTGCCAGAGCACTGAAAGCAAATTGCATTTTCCTCTGAAAAAGAGCTTCCTTCTTCTCTTGCCCCTAAAATAGACTAAGCTGTCATTGCTTTCTTAACCTCCAAGCTCTGCTGCACAGCACAGGGTCTCACTGCAATTTATTTCCAAGCTATCACTCCATCACATCCCCTGCACTTTTAATTATTTCTTTTACATAAACCAGGATGCTTTCACTGTGCCCACCTCATTTTTGCTGATTAAGGCTCTCCTCCTTCTACCTGATTAAAAAAAATCTCCCTTAAGAGTGTGAAGCTATGACAAGAGAGAGGTTACAATACATCATAACCTTGGGTGCCTTTCAATAGATTCCTTTCTGATTTTGTGAGGCACATCGTTCCCTAACGTGACCCAGATAACAATGTCTAGTGGGGAAATTGAAAATATAAATGGAAATGAAGTAAAAGAATCTTCATCTAAGGGAGTAAGAGAAGTATTATTGTAGAACTGATTGAATGGGCCCAGAGGACTGTGTATTTGAAAAAAACAACCCACTATAACAGTCATTAGGAATAACACTCTGTGCTGCTGCATTTTTCATGTGCATATACAATTACTGATTTCATTATTCTAGAGGCTTTCTTTGATTAACAGTAAACGGAGGCCTTTCAAACCTGAATATGTCACTTTGATTTCATATGCAGAGAATGTTAAAGACCGGTACAATACTTGCTTCCACTTAGACAAGAATGACAAGCAGATCAAATCCTAAATGGAGGAGATAGATTGGTGTTTCCATCTGTGCTGGAACTTTTTCTCCCACTGCTTGTACAGGGCCACTCTGCAAATATCTTCTAGCCCTGACCATGCAACTCCTACTGCTGGCAGCACTTACTGCCAGAAACTGCTCCAAAGACTGCGAGGGGCTATGCACAGTGAAAAGCCTGAGCCCAGGAACAGATTTTGGGGGATCGGACTTTTAATGTGAAAATCTGTGAGCTGAACACAAGCCAAAAGGTATTCAGAGCCTAACTATTTCCTGAGCCAGCTGCTTCTCAGCAACACTGTATGAAAAAGTGTCTGCAGATTTAGTCCTTTATGCACTCACATAAACTATAAATTCACACTTCAGTGTTTTGGGTAGTCTGTTAGGCAACGTTCAACTAATGCTGAACATTTTAATAGCCATTCATTGCAAGTCAAACACTAGCCTGCCTATAAGGTAACAACTGCTTTCCTCCTCTACTTTCTTCTACTGAGAAAATAACAATATAAGGATAGCTTGATGTGTATGTCTGGGGTTGATGCTGTGGTTTTACCAGGTCCTTGTCACTGTCCTTGGTGAAAGTCTTCTCTTTTTCGTCTTCATTCTTAGTCCAGCTATATGAGATCATGTAGTTCATGATCGGAGGGTGGTAGATGGTTTCTGGTTGGTTCCAGGTTACAAGTAATGCTGTCCTGTTCACAGGCTGCACTTTCATGTTGACCGGGGGAGTGCTGCAAGCTAAAAAACAGAAGGAAAAATATTAAGTTCTCCTAAATAACCAAGAGAAAACAAACAGGAAGAACTGTGCCTCACTCTAAGAGCCAGTTTTTTTCTTTAATGCCCTTGCTTACAGTAATAGCTTAGACTGCAATCCACTGAGACCAATGGGATTTGATACCACCTGCAGCTGCTTTCTGCTCTCCAGAGTAAACGGAGCGAGAGAATCCATTCTCTGCAGGCAGGTTGCTTAGTTCTCTACTTATTTTCGATCCTGACATTTAAACGTACACTTTAACTTGGTCACTTAAGAGCTTTGCACTGGAACATTAAGAAGTCCAGTCAACCTGAGCCCCACCTTCCTCTCCTGCTGTATGAATGGGTAAATACTCCAGTGTGCTCTGCAGGCCTGGAAATGGTTGGAACCTCTGAGAATGTGTCACTATTGGGTCAGTAAGTATTTTCCTCTTAACCTAGTACATTCTTGCACATGAGCAGAAGTTACTTTATACTCCTCTTTCTACGTATTTTCCTTCATAGATTCTCAACTGCTCGTCGGCGATGTCTCACCAGCACAGGGAAGAGTGGCACTTGATGGCCTTTGGCCGTCTCCTTCTCATAGCAGGCAGGGGAACCCTCCAGCCAGCCTCCAAACCTCTGCCTTCCTAACCCTGCCTGCAGCGGGGAGGCACAAGTTACTTTTCACTCAAGCTTAAATTGGTGGGCATGTCAGCATAGGAACAGCTTAACCAGCGGGCAAAACCACAGCTTCTGCTTACTGCGGACACCAAAACCCAAACTTCTGCAGGGAAGACCAAGCCCAGGCACAAACCCAGCCCGTACACTTCAGGAGGAGTGGGGTGTGCACAGCAGACTGGCAGCCGCTTCAAGAAAACGCTTCTCAAGCCACTGAAATGTAAAGGTCAGGGTACTAATGAAGAACACTAGATGGCACTCATATGCTATTCAAAAAGTACATCATACACTTGCCAACTAGAAAAGAGTTTAGATTTTTTCCAAGCTTTAAAAAACATGTTTTAAATACACAATTCAGGACAGTTTCTCATGTTCTCTTTCCCAATATAAACTCTGAATGAAGAAAAATCACTTACAATGATACCTAAACACACGTGCCGTAGCAAAGGAGCTGGACTCTTTTGCCAGGGAAAGTCAAAGTGTCACCCAGCCCGTCACACTGACACTGTTTGCAGAATTATTTTTTCCCATATGACTTTTCCATTTAAAGCCAACATTCAGCTTGTTTGCACTCTGCAGGTATGTGACTGCGTGTATATTTGGCCATTATTTCACTTCTAAAGAGTCCCGGCAGCACTGAAGGGGAGAAACGTCTATTCTTAATGCCTGGACTTGCAGGTTGGTCATGTAGTTCTGCTGTTACATTACTGAAAAGCTACAGTTCCTAAATAACAATGATTAAATGCCGTAAACACCAATATTACCAGTACAATAGAAAAGTACCTGTCAAATGCATTTATAACTCACATTTTCTAGCTAGCCTGAACAAGAGAAAATATATTGCAGAAACACACTTGGGCAGGAAAGATCTTTGGTGTTTGCGCCAGCCACAAGTGGTGACTATCTTGCCGTTTTGCAGTAGATCCTTCTGCTCAACCTGGAAGGGTGATTCAGCAAAGCAAACAAACCCTGCAGAGCCTCAAATGGTTGACAAAACAAATAGGAGTTCTCTTTACACTGAGCTGAAGGGACCAAAACGGCATTCTGCTGGCAATGCCACAAAGCCAGAAGCAACACCTTGGTCTGCTGCCTGCAGACCCTGTCCCTCCTGCTCCCTCCTGGTCTCTGCAGGGAGCCCGCAGAGCCAGGGTGACGCAGAGCATGGCAAGAAGGTGGCCAGGACCCAGCTGAGAGGGCACAGCCGAAAGTAGTCGCTGTTGTCGCTGTTTACAGAGCTTCATGATCCTTGGTATGCCTCTCTCCAGGCTCACCTCTTTCTGCTGAGATAGTCAGATCAATTCTCACTGACATCACTGTTTATTGATATCTGCACCAATAAATCATAACTGCCCCCTTTGAAGCCCTTTGTCATCACAGAATTACACTTCGAAATGCCAGGCCAGCCTTTATCTCTCCATCTAATCAAATCCTCTCAGAGATAGGAGCCCAGGGTGAAGGACTACCCAGACCTAGAAGTCTTATCCAGTCCTCCTCCTCCAGGAGGACACGAAGAGATTTATATATTTAAAGTAATCATGCATCAAAACGTTTTAGAAATAATTCAATGCAGTAACCTTCGTAAGAGACAGATCTACCTTAATTGCAATACCCCTCTGAACCATGGCTAGCCAGCTGTTTTTCAGACAGGGACCCCAAGCCACCCTATGGAGAGGGGACTGTCACGTCCTCTATTCCACGCCACTCTTTGCAGGCAGCTTTAATGCCATTCAGAAGAGCTCATGCCAGTCAGAGGAAAGAAGTGGGTATTTCCCAAGGGTAAATAGGAGACTCACAGGCTCAAAGTTAGGGGACCCTCCCTGACCCTGCACCCTGATCCACGAAGGTCATGAGCACTTCTAAGCAGCTGAGTGACTCTGATGACTTCACTGAGACAAGTTTTGACGAGGACAAACGTCATTCACAGCCAGCTAAAAGGAGACTGAATTTACAATACTGCTACTTCACAGTAAATATTGCAAAATTTTCAGGACTTAGTATGACTTTGTTCCAATTACTCCGAGGCACATAGCAGTACCTGCTGTAATTAAGTAATAACCAACCTTTTCTGTTCAGCCACTTTTTTTTTTTTTTTAACAGCTTATGAATGGGCAAAAAGGAATTCTTTTTTATAAAATGAAACATATGGTTTTATTAATTTAACCAAACCTGCTCAGGACACAGTGGAATAAAAAAACATTTGATCCAATAATTCAATTTGATGATTTAATTAAAAGTGATACATAATAACGTAGCAAATGTCTGAAAGGCAAGAAAAAAAAAGTGTAATGATTTGACCATCTATAAAACAACTGGCATTTTCCAGAGATCTAATTTTCCTTTCAATACTCTGTGTGCCCTGGATTTTTGAAAGAAGATTAAAAGAATCACAGGCTCCTCGCTTTCGTCTTTTTTTAGATGCTAAAGAACCTCTACTGATTTTGCAAAATGTGCAGCTGAAGGACAAACAGAAATTCTAAAAGAGGTTGGGACAGGGAGGGAGAAGTTTGCATCTTCTGAATTGAATCAGGACACACTACAGAGAAACACAAACTTTTACTTTTTTTTTTTTTTTTAACCAGGCTAAATAAACAAACAAATAAAAAAGCCTGTGAATTCATGAGTGCTTGAGAAAAAAAAGAACTGAAACCAACAACCAGCATAATTTCACACTGAAATAGCAGATCTCAGCTATTTTTTTTGGGGAAAAAAAAAATTACAAATGGCCTCTTTTAAATTCAGAACCTAAGGGATAATAAAAATATTGAGGGAGCTTTCAGGATGTCTTTCTGCAGTGTAGTGCAATACTAAGCAGAGACGCACCTCAACTGGGCCTGCGTAGGTCTAGTGGCACAGCAAAGCCACTATGTCCTGGCTAGCAGACCACCCGTGCCAGGACTCCTGAAGGCAGAAAAACCTCGCTGGGGCCACCGGGCCACAGCTCGGAGGCATCCACAGGCAAGCCCGTTTGCAGTACCAGGGCCATGCCTCACGGCAGGCAGCCATGCCCTGAGCGTGGCATACCTCGGACCTCTCAGAGTGGAAAAAAAAACCAACCCAACCTCACCCTCCTGTCAGGGTTGACCAGAACTGGGAACCTGGCAAACACACTGGCTCCTGCCCTATCGAAAAGTCCTGCAGAAGAGGGAGGATTGCATGGGTGCATCTGGAGGAAGCCCTCTGACCTGACACAGGGCAGCCTCAGCCGGCGTTTCCAGCTGTTGGCCATGTGTGGGGCTGTCTGGGAGCTTGACACAGTCTTTTCTCTGCAGATCAGCCCGCCGGGGAAGGCAGGGGGCAAGCCAGCATCTTGGCTGGCCTTGTCTTCCAGGGCTCACTCAAGCCTAGAGAAAACCTGTTTGCCACTTGCAGACAAATGTAGCATGCTAATCCAGTCCTAAGTGCTGGCCAGGCCAGCCATGCAGCAGAGAATTATTTTCTTCATGTTAAAAACATTCCAATGGGCTGGAACAAACAAAATTAATTTAACAACTCTGCATTCATCTCTCCTATAATTTGATTTGTGTGTTGTATTTGGCTACGTAACCTCCATGAGGCTTTCCTAACTGAAGCCTGATAAAGCTTAATCCAAAAGCTCCTGGCAGCTCTATTTCAGAGAGCTGAAAGACAAAAAGGGGACTTACTGTTTTGCAAAAACTAACCACTGATATTAAGACACACCCATGAATGCAGAAAGGGCATGTAAGAGAATATTACAGCTTTTTTTTTTTTTTTAAAGCAGCCTACATTTCTCTTTCAAAGACAGAAATGCAAAACCAGCCAAACTTCCTGGGTTTCATCATGCTTTTTGCATATGCTACCTGCGGTTATAAAAAGACCTATTTAGGGAAAGTTTGAGAGAGTGCAAGAACTGTACGTTTGGTTATTGCTTGTATACCTTCTCCTTGTAAAACAGGTGCCTCATATGGTGAATCCAGTGGCACTGGGCTCAGAGGAATTTATAAAAACGTCTAAAAATGTTCAAAGTTAGCTCTTCCATGCATAAAAATGTCACCACTTTAAAGGCAGTTATTTCTAGCTGTGCTATGCCCTCTTTTGGAAAATCCCACTCTCTCCCTCCTGCTGCACGTCTCAGCAATGCACAACTGCCGTTCCTCTCCTTGGTAGCATGGGATACACATTGTGTGATGAAACCCTGACAATTTTCAGCACAGAAAAGCAATGTGCCAGTGAAGTCCTGAATCCCTCATGGCGAGATGGGCAGGGATCTTCTAAGGCAATTCATACATGGAGGGAGAAAACATTGGCATCAGGATGTGCCCATAGCCCGTTACTGGCTCAGGACTACTCAGAGGCAGCTAAAAGACAAGGACAAGGGTCTTGTCTTGCTCTGGAAGGCAGGTCCTGGCTGTAAGGTGAGAGGGGCTTCACTTCTCTTTTTTCTTACTGATCTGGACATGAATGGGACGAGTGGCAGGGAACAGTGTTTGTCCCTTACAAAGGAGGAGCACAGAGGATGGTAGATGGGGCATTTCTTCCCACATGCTCAGCAGGAAAGAAACTGAGGGTAAGTGTTTCATGCCTTTCTTCCCCATAAGGGCAAACAAGTCGGTGGCCGAGCTCTTAGGGGAGAGGTGGTGTTTCCTTCCCCTCTGCCCCAGCACTGGGAAGGAGCTGGAAGGGCCAGTCCTGCAGGACAGACGGACCACTTGTTGCTGTTCCCTTAACGACACCCAACTCAGCCACAAGTTTCCCAGCTGATGTCAGAGAAGCCTGAAAACTGTCGTTGATGCCTGTGCTGTTGGCAAAACACCGCACCAAGCTCACACAGCCCTGCAGCCTGCCGGCACTCGAGTGCAGACACGGCAAAAGCGATGCCACCAACAGAGAAAGGAAGAAAAACACTTTCAACTATATATGGATATCTATATACACACACATATATAAATTCCTTCTCATTATTAAACCCTCAAAACTTCAAATAAGCCCTGAAATGCAGAAATATGGGTTGTACTGCAATGAGAAAACTCACACTTGCTTTCAGTGCCATGCCAACAGTGTCACGGTAAGGTAAGTGATACAGTGCCAGGTTCAGCTACCTTGCATTGGTGTGACTCAGTGGAGGTGCTTGGGAAGAGACTTCAATCCATAACAAACAGCAGCATTCTTTGGGCTGTCGGATTCAATCTCAGAGTTCAGCGAGGGCTGTGCTCCCAAAGGATAACAAATAGAGTACAAGGATCGTACGCAGAGACAACACAGGCTTTAATACATCGAAAAGTGCTAAGAGGTATATTTACAACATTTTCCCCCTTCTCCTTTTATTAAATGTTTGCAATTTTTTTGCTTTGCTTTAGTGTACGTTGTTACCTTCTCAGAGTGCTTATAAATGGCATTATTAATATATAAGGATAATTGCTTTAAAGAGAAGCACGCATTTTTCCTTTACCTTTGCCTGCACTTTGCCAGCAGGCATTTGCAGGCTCTGGAGCATGCCATACACACAAATATTTGTGTTGATCTACTTCAATCCACAGGCAGAATGTAGCTAGGAGACAGACTATTCATCTTCCCTGCTCTTACCTTTCACTATGCTTCAAACAGATATGGTTATTTCTTAAGGTGTGAGGGACACCAACAGACCCTTGCACTTGTTTTATGAGCCCTGTGAAATAACCTCATGAGGAAGCAGGGATGTGGGGCACTTCCAACGGAGGGGCTCTGGGCAAGCTGGGTTTTGCCCCTCTGCTGCCTGACCATTTCCCGAGGTGAACGTACAACCAGCATTTGGATTCCTTCTTGTATGTCCTGCTTTGTAGCATTTGAGTTTCCATGGCATCACAGCCACAGACCCTATTTTACTGAAAGGCATGGACTGTGTGTTTTACTACGTTGTGTTTGAGCCCAAATGTTTCATAGATTTCACAAATACCATTTCTACAGCTGTAGCCTGAATCCTCAGCGGGTGCAGATCAGCCTTGCACCATCAGATGCCATGCTGGGCTGAACTGATGTCCGCCAAGGATCTGCCCTGCAGGTTTTGTGTTTATATTGCACACATGCATGCGTACACAGAGAGGGTGACTTGTGTTTAAGATGTACACCTGTGTCCTTATTTATACAGTGTGTCTGATGCAACACGTGTCATCACATTCAGTGGCACGTGCTGCATCAACAGCAGAAGAAAGGAGGATTTCCTGCCAGAAGGACACATACTTGCCATGCTAGCCAAGGCACCCTTTCCAAAGTCCTGGCGAGGGTTACTTGGACTGGGGAGCATAGGAAGAACAAGCCAACAGGGCTGGTAGAGCATCCAATACATGCCTGAGGGATGCCCAAAATCAGACTGGGAAAGCAGCTTCCCTTTCGTAGCTTCTGAAGGCTTTATCCAACGCAAAGGATGAGCTGCAGGTGCTCATGGTTTAAAGTACTGTCAAGACCGCAATTAAAATCAGTACTTCTGTGGGCCAAACAGCTGGATCGGCTGGTAGGCAGTGCAAAAGGAATTCCCTGCAGGTGTAAATGGAATAAATCATTGAGCTCCCTTCCAGCTTTAGTGGCAGCTGTGAACCCAAACCATACTTAAACTTTCACGCCGAATTCCTCTTTCTCTTTTGGTTTGGGCTCTTTATAACCTCTAAACAATTGCAAGCAGTTACTTGTTGTTTATTAATAAATCTACTGGTAAGCTGTCCACTACATTCAGGCACAGATACACATGCTGCTCACATTACAACCACATGGAAGTTACTACAGGTGAAAACAGAACAGAGCCACTGCAAGGGGAAGCATAAGACCTATGTGAGGTATATGTACCGCAACTTTTTGTACCTGATTCCCCGTCAAAATGGGTCAGTTTTTTCCTGAAACGCTCTGCTTTCCACCTGACTGATCTGAGACTCTTCGGAAGGCAGCAGCCTGTCCTTTCCTAGAATCATCACAGAATCATCACAGAACAGGTTGGAAGGGACCATCAAAGGTCATCTAGTCCAACCCCCTGCTTCTGCATGATGTGCTGCAAGACAACTGCATACACGAGGACCCAGCATCGCAGAGCAAAACACAGATAAGGTGGAAGGGATGAGATATGCAGAAGGAGCACACTGATTTCTGCCTAAAATGTGATTACAGCAGGTACTCGAGGTGCACGTCAAACTCTCGCAGCAATAGGTGAGTACATTTGCTTGGAGCACTGAGGCATAGGGGCAGCCGGGCAGGTCTGTAGTGCAAAGAAGATGCAGGGCAACCAATTAGCAGCACCGTGTTACCACCCTCAAGTGCAACCTTTTGCACCGAGGCAGTCTGCTGCACCAACAGAAAACCTAATAATGATACATAGATTCATCTGCACCAGCACGCTGTAGTAGGGTGCTGACCTGATTGAAGGGGAACGGAATCAGGAAAGGATAATCTTCATAACAAAATTAAATAAAAAAGGAAAGCAGGAAAAATCCAGTTATCCAAGGAAACTGGGAAGGAGTTGTTAATCTGTAAAGAAATCTTCCAAGATTCTTCCAAAGAACAAGAACAATCAACTGTAATGGTAAACATATCGTAAATTAACTAAAAAAGGTTCTTGCTTATTTTCATTTTTCCAAGATATTTAAAGCAAATAAATAGTTATCATTTTGTGTTAGCAATCCCAAGTTAAGATTCCAATAATGTATCATTTTAAATTTACATTTACTGTGTTGTTTTTTTGGACAGATTACACTTACTGCTATGGAGTATTTTGTGGTCATTTAGGTTTGACTGAAATAGATAAATGACATTCTGCAAGAGTAGAACTTTTCTGCCTAACACTCTTTTTGGCCTCCCAGAGAGAACCTGAGGGCATGAAGAGACTGCAGAGTTGTTCTGAGAGAGTTCTCATAAAACACGGGCATTTAGAAAGCAAAAACAAATTACTGGGAGTAATAACAGAGGCTATAAATGAGACAAATAACTTGTTCTCATTCAGAAACACTGCGACCAATGCTCTAACCTATCTGCCTCAAAATGATGATGTCACTGCACTGAACCTCCAGAACTTTGGATGATGCTGCAGTGGACGTGCACTCCAACGCAAGGATGCCACGCCATGCAGAAAAGGCAGCACCTTCGTAGGAGGCCTTAGCTTCATTTCTGGGATCAGAAGCCATGGAATAGTGAATAAAAACTAAACTGCTTTGCTTGAGCACTGCTGTACCTTTGACTGCAGGTCAATAGCTCAAGCCATGCTTCCAGTGCAAAGCATGCAGGAGGGAAAATCCAAGTATCTTCTATCCACATTTTAGTGGCATTAAGTTACAAGGACTCCCAAACTGCGTATCACTACAGCATAACAAAGAACAGTAAGGAAAATGATCGCCTGTACGCTACAAGAGAAATGTCCCAGCTGTTAATTTAGAGTCCAAAGCTAAGTTTTACTAGAGTGAATTTATGACTGCTCATTATTTAACTTCGTCTAGGATCATAATTAAAGATGGTACTCTAAGGCGAATTCCCACTGATGGGAAACAGCATCATCTGAGACTCCAGCAAAGAGTAATCAGACACCTTTGGGGAAGTAATCACACATCTGTGAAAGAAAACTCTGATATCAAGAGCCCCTCGCATGGGATGCTTGTTTAAGTGTTGTAAGGCTTGCAGCACATTTAATGAGACAGAAAGGTTAAAGGGTTTTTTCTTCAGCATTAAAAAACAAAAAGAGAAACATTTGATGGTCCTAATCAGCAGCAAAATAAAATGGGCAAATATTGTTGCACATGGGGTACATCCTGGAACAAGGAAATGAAACACCTTTTCCTCCTGAGTTTCCATGCCTACACCTTTACTGAAGCAGGTAATGTTTTCTAAATACACCTCTGCTTGATGGGACAACGTGTGAAAACAGTAAGGAACATGCAGGCTCAGGTCCTTGAACTGGATGGACTTTTATGAAAGAATTCTGCCTATTCGTCCCTGAAGAGCAATGTACACTATTAAAATGATAAATAATTAGCAATCCCCCTAGCATAGCTGCTTGAAAGCAGCCCATGAAAAGGCAGGAGCACAATGTGATGTGACAGAGCAACACAGAGGACAGGTCAGAGAAGAAAGGAGGCAATTTCAACAGAGATGGTCATGTGCAAAAAATCAAACACGGCCACTGTCACTGATGAACAGTTTACAAATACATTCCCGGTTTAATATGTCTGTACAGAGAACCCCTAACTTTTCAAAACTGTATATAAATCAGTACCCTAACACCAGCGAGCCCTCTTGTTAAATTTTACAGGCCTCATGATCTGCATGATTTAACAGCATGATCCACTGTACACCTTGAATCTCTGAAAGTTTCATCTTCTTAAAAAATATTGTTGTATGATGGTATACTATCAATCCACCGGTTGCTACAATTACATAGCTGAACAGTATTTATCCTGAATGGTATATTTCAGAAAAAAGATATTCAAAGATGATCTGTATGGTTTCTTGAAACAGCTCCAGGGTCAAGTTAAGAATTAAGCTGAGCTCATGGGCTCTGATTCAGCAAAGGTCTTAAGCATATGCTTTTATTCCAGGCATACAAGCAGTCCTCAAGAGAACTGTTTTAAATCAGCTTTTGCCAACGGGAGGAAGAAATGAGATAATGGAACCAAAGAAAACTCTTCTTGCTAAATACTAACACAAAAGGAAAACTGGAGTTTTCACTCCCAAGTGAAAAATTAGCCCTCTACACTATTTCAAATTAGCTAAAATATTTTCACCATCTCGTACTCTGATGATTGAAAACATCACCCTTCCATTCATCATCTCTTTAAAATAAAAAAAAGAGGAGGGAGAAGAGAGTAACTGCGAAACAAAAGGCTGTTAACATTCATATTGGCTAACAAACTGGATTCAAATGCACTGACTGTTTTGGTTGACCTAACATAGCCTTTCCCAGAAGACATTTTATTTACCAAATGCCACCACTTACAGGGCTTCGCTAAGGAATTACTCAGAGCACTGACATAAAGCGAGAAATACGTTTTCCTCCAGTGTGTCTGCAGGTTATGCTACTGGTCATGGTTCTGTGACCTGAGATAGCTTTGATAGCTGGGAGAAAAGACATTCCTGTTTGGTGCCAAACTGTTCAGGATAGCACGTTTGTCAATGGACAACTGCAGAGCTGTATCACTTTGTGCTGATCCGAAATTCCCTATTCACTGGGGAATTCTGAAAATTATTCTGAGCATTATGCAAATTGTTCTGGGCACATTTTCCTCCAAAACAAGAATGCCTTACATAACGAATGCTACACTGTTTTCTAGATCAGCAATACTGCCCACAGACTTAATAGAGTGTGACAGAGGAAACAAATTGCAAAAATTCACACCGACAAAAAAAACCAAACTTCCCCTCCAGAGCTGAAGACCATCACAAACCATATCACCTTGCAGCAAGTAAAAGACATAATTTTGTGACCTTGCCTTTCTCTACACAAATCTAAGCATGGGGAGGGCAGACAAGAGCCAACATGTGACAGCCATTGATCACATTGCTTAATGCAATGTGGAAAGCACTGAGATGCAACCATGAGGTGTGCAGAAGAAGCTGCATAAAATAAATTTGTTATGCTAACCTTACACTCTTACATTTGTATGCTAGACTGTCTGGCTGAGAAGCGTTCCATGCACTCGGCTCCTCAGTACTTTTGCATGAGTGACGCTATATAAAGAGGTACTGTATTTACTAGCTGAATAAACAATAGGTTTTGCTTTCACTCAAGTATTATGACTTCAACTCATTTTATTTATGTGTCACTAGTTCAGAATGTGCAGTGGACCAGGCGCATCATCACTGTTCACCTTTGTCAAAGAATGGGCCAGAAACATCCATGTTGTTGTATCTCTGGAACAGCTGTAACTCATTCCTGTAACCTTTGGAGGATACGCTACAATCCATTTTGTGTTAGCAATACTGCAGCAACTTATTTAAGTTCATTAAAAAAAATGCACCTATTTTCAGTGTCCCTTGGTGTGCACACAACCCAAAAAGTGACAAGCTGACAGAGCTGGTACGGAAAGACTGGCTGCCCAGCCATTAGCCTCCTATAGCAAAAGCTCAAGGGAAAGAAAAATGACCGACTCTAGCATCATCCCTGCCATGCTGGGAATGTTGTCAGATCATCCCTGGCATGCTGAACGTTGTCAGACCATGGGAAATGCACACCCCCCACCTGAGGGTCTCTCTGGAGCATGTCGTCAGCTCACATTCCCAGGCAGGCACAAGTACAGAGCATTACAGTACCTGGACATGATGGGAGAGGACCCAGAGAGAACCTGCTCAGGAAACCAGTCCCCAAGCATTTCAGATGTCCAGCACCCAGGCACCAAGCTATCTAAATGCGGACTAACAGTTATGCAGCTCCCTTGCTCCTGTAGAGCAGCTCACATCATGTTAACTAAGCCATGTGCGCTTGGTCGAATCTGGGCCTTAAGAGTTCTTAAGGATCAAAGCCAGTGCGAATCTTTCCAGTTATTCAAGTGCTTCTTTGGTATCAACACTTCCAACTTCAGTATCAGCCCATTAACTACAGACCTTAGCGTTTGTAATGCTCTGTCAAAATTGTGGGTTTCAGCTATTTACTGTGGGGGTGAAAGTCGCCTAAAGCATTTTTATAATCTTAAAAACCATCCAGTGAGGCAAGGAACACGCAGGCATGTGGCCAAAGCAGTAAAATCTTCTTGAATATTGTACCACATGTACCAGAGGTACCTTGGCTGCACTCAAAATAAAAACTAGTCAGTTTTGTCACTTTTAACATAACATAACCTATTAACTTTCATCACTGTTCTGGGTAATATGTACACAGGATATAACTGAAGAAATAAATATTGACACATGTTGCTGTTAAAACACTGATTGAAAACTGCAGGCCAGAGCACCAGAGCATAGCAGGGTTGCTTCATTCCCAAGATCTCCTTCTCACTTGTGATGTAAATTCTCCGTCCCAAGGCTGCCTTTAAGGTACATGAGGTTTGTGTACGTGTATATTATACATATATAAATAAGCGAGCTCACAGAATAATGAGCCCTGAGAAATACACTCTTCCAGCACTCTCTTGGGAGGGTGAGGTTGCTGAACACAGCCGTTTTCATGATTCACATCCTCTAAAAACTATGCGCTCTGTGCTTGGCCAGGTGAAAATGCCAGGTACGAAAGGGAAGCTTGTAAATCTGCTTAGCTGTTTACTTCTGGCAAACTGCCCCTCTCTTCTTTACCTCTACCCAGAACTGGTTAAGTACCAAGCACTTCTCGAGACTGAAGACTGGGAAGTACATGTCATTCCTCCTACCTATAAATAACACCATTCAATAAAATAAAGGCAAATAAAGGCAGTAAATGATATTTATTTCTAGTCTTATTTTATCCAGTACACATTTCTCTCAGAATTTTCGATGTGCTTCTCTAGCCAGGGCTGTCTGTGCCAACGCAACGACTGCAACCTCCCTCCCACCCCTGTCCATCCAGCTCATTATCCAGTGTCTGACAGAAGCAAGCACCAGCTGCTCTACAAAAAGACACATGAAACACTTCAGCAAGACATGAGAAAATCACCTGCCTATAAGGAAGAGGTTTTTTTCCCCGTCACCTTTACCAACAGATTGATACAAACGTTGAATTAAAAGGTTGACGGTTCTTCAAAAGTCTTGTTACTGTAAAAACGAAACCCATAACCACTCCTGGATACTCTATTCCCATTCAAACACCCAATGAGTCAGTGCTAATGGGGCTGAAATTTTACCTCTGACCTTGACCTTTCATGTTTCCCTTTTGTCAGGCATCTCTAAGGCCCTACAGCCAGTCAGCAGTAGGATGTTGCCAGTTTGAGACTCACATATTCTGGGGCTTTATTGCCATGGCACCCTCTGACAGCGAGTTTCACAGGTAATTGCAGGCACCCACAGGATTACTTAATTTATTGACACATAGCAACAAGGAATGCCTGCATAACCTGCATTATTTCTTTGGTAGCTCACAGCTATCCTTGACACCATTTGATGACAAAGTAGACCAAAAAAATTCTCCTATTAGTCAAAGTGTAAAATTCGTAAGTGTAATCTACCTTTGGAAGCTTCTGTGCCGAGTGGATTTTCCAAGATGTCTGTCATATCTTGGCTCCAAGCATCCTTCACGGCAGACTTGGACACATTCCTGTTGTTCAGGCTTTGCTGTGGTCGGAAGTTATTCCTCAGGTACTCCACAGACTTGACATGGTCTTGCTGTTCAGTGGTGAATATGGAGTAGAATGCCTCCAGCTGATCGCAGCCATCATGGTAGGGGAGAGAAAGGACGTTAATTAGAAAAACAATGTGGTGAAATCTGGGTGGCTGATAAGAAAGTAAAATTGCAGGAAGTAAAATGTTGATGCCAAGACTGATAAACCACATGGGAAGTCAGGCTGTCCACTGAAATCACTGCCAACCGTCTTATCTCGGCACAGTGCTTATCCTGCCCAACAAGGGAGAAGGCCTTCTAGCAACCTGTGGACGTCTGTCATGGGCAAGGAAACATCTGCCCTTAGGCCCCTTGTCTGGAAGGATTTTGTGTGTGACACAGCCATGCCAAAACCGCCTCACCGCTGGCACGGTTTTGTTTTGCAATATCGCATCAAAAAGTGCTTCCAGGTCATTCCACCCCAAGAGCCTTCTCCAGGACAGGGCAACGCTACCTTATCTCAGAATACCTGACGAAGTTTAGCTGCCAGGCTAAGCTTCACAGCCAGCGCTCGCACCACTTTCGCAGGAAGGTCAGTGCAGTTGTCACACCTTTACAGGATGGACACCGAAACCCATGAGCTGGCTTGCCCAGGAGCAGGTCAACAGCGGAACGGAGCAACCTCAGGACTACCAGCTCCAAGTGTCTGGACCTCCCTACCAACCACTGTTCCCTCTGATACCTAACTACAGGGTGAGAAAAAAACGACACAGAGTAAATGTATTTAGGCACAGTTAGCATACGCTCCTCTGGGAATAAGTTTCTTCTGTTGGATTCAGATCTGAGCTATTTTTAATAAAATGTATTAACCTGTAAGAAAGAAATGTAATTGGAAAACTTTTCTGTTACTTCATATCTTAGTATTTCTTAGAAAGAAATTTCTAGCAAACTAAGGTGTAAATATTTTCAGCTAATGTTTTTCTCACAGCTATCAAGGTCAGTATAACATTTACTAATAGCTTGTCATCATTCTGGTCAAGAACTAGAATTAGTTATGTTGCTGCTGGAAAGACTGAGCAAGACAGAGCTCAGAAGGATTCAGTCCTGATACCGTTTACGTCAACATCAATTACGTATATTGACAGTATGGATTTGGGAAGTACAGAATCTGGCCCAAGACTTTAAAAAGGGACTTGAATTAGACTTACAGCTTAATGACAGGTCACTTTGAAAGCTACCCCCTTTTCATTAAGTGCACCTGCTCTAAAAACTATGGAGGAGTATGTGAGAGTCCTGAAACTTGCGACTGGGAAAAATTATCATTGTAGTCTCAGTTGATAGTACTGATAAAAATAATCAAAGGAAGGTGTAACAGAGCAGTTAAGCATCCTCCACTGAATCAAGAGGCACTCACCACCATTATCTAATTTCCCTTCACACCAGTAGTCTGAACCCCCTTTTGCTGCTGCTGTCCAGCTTGCCCAGTCTGCTGGGCTTGACAACCCTAGTTATTAGGCTGAAATCTGTAAAACTTCTCTGACCCCCAGGGCAGGAGAGAGTCAATTTTTACGCATTTCATTTGAAAAGTAAGTTGCCCTGGAGTGGGTGGTGCGTTGAGCCAGCTAACGGAGATATGTATAGGAACGTTATCAGTGGGAGCAGCGCATGGAGAGCGGGAGGGAGAAAGGACGGACCTCACAGCTATAATCCTGAGTTTGGCAGCTCTGCCCTAAAACCCACGAACAAGGGAACTAAGTCCCGCCACAGGCAATCACCTCTGAGGTAACAGCACAGCTCAGGCTTGCACATTTTTAGCAGTAGCTTCCCCCTAATCACAACTACTTTTACTGTCCAAGCAGAGAAACTGAGGCAGAGGGACAGCAGGTGACCAGCAGAGAGGGGTGACAGCCAGTGACCAGTTCCCATCGCAGGCAGGAAGCTCAGGTACCACTTCCAGCCTTGGAGGTACAGATGGTGGGATTTGGATTGTACTTTTTCTGCATCTTGGATGAATGCCCTATTCCCTGGTTCTCAACTGCAATTCTCTCTCTGATTCTTCAGAGAAACATCTTGAAAAATTTTAAAAAGACTTTCCTAATTGTTAGCAGGAGCCCCTCTAGAAGCATTGATGGATGGGTTAAAAAATGGGTAAAGGGACTATTATCTTACACTTCTGTCTTAAAAAAAACAACAGATGATCCTGCTATGCCCTTCTATGAAAGCACAGATCAAAACTCTTGTGAATATTTACATATCTTTTGCATTTCATGCACTGGAAGCGGTTTTGATGAAGCCAGCTAACGGGGCTTACGGTTACTTTATAAAAGCTCAAGAACTTGGGTAGCAACTGCTTCTCGGAAGTCAAGTCTCTAGGCTTATACATCCATGACACTAATTGAATTTTTAGACTTTCAGAAAGAACTTTTAAAATATTTTCTTCTGCCATGCTACCTTGGGGAGGTATAATTGCATTTTAACAACTGCCAATTCAAATACGATTTTTAACCTTCCCCTTTTTATGTGTTGAAGTATATATAAGTCATTTCAACTTCATTTTTACTATTAAAATATTATCTACCACAAATGAGAAATTAAGTTATCTATACCTGCCAGAAAAAAAAATATTATAAGAGCTGCAGTCAAGGAGCTACATTCATGCTCTTCAAGGAGTACAAGAGCTACTGTTCAGAAGAAGAAATGAAAAGCTGTTGTAAGACTATTGTAGATACAGGGAAACCTGATCTAAAACTCCAGGTCATGTAGTTACAAACCATTAAAGCCTGATGTGCACAGTTTTCTAAGAGTTGGATACACAAATGGCAATTAAAAATACTGAAACTGTTATAAGCACAATGAGATACTCTGAGGTATGCATTACAAGAGATAATGCCACGCTTTGGGTCATTGAATGCACTTAGCTTTACAATGCATCTGTAGGGTGACACTGCTTATCTTGTTTTGTTGTCTAATTATCGGGAAAGATGACGATGATGGAGCACTGAGAATAAAACAGAGAAGCCTCCACAAATGGACCACTTCAGTACCGTCCTTTTTACAGCAAGGTATTTTGCACAAAAGCAAGGATTTAATTGGAACAGCAACAAAGCTTAAACAATATCACTTTCCTCCTCTGGGATTACAGGCTGCTTCACGGGGTTTGTGATAAAGAAGGCTGAACTATGGCAATGGATTACGTTGCACTGTTTCTGTTAGAGGAACAAATAATAATCATAGCAATGGCAGGGTGGCAGGCTCTTAAAATACACCCATCTAGAGCTGCCAAGGGGAAGAATACTATTTTTTATTCCACATGTGTTGTAGTATCAATGAAAGTCTGTCTACACACAGAATTCCCAGCCCTTCAACCACACATGCATGCATAAAGCAGCACACCGCCAAATTTTAAAGGCTTGACTTGGCACAGTTACGATTGTACAGCACAGGAAAGAAGCTATGCCAGGATAAAGTACCTTTATACCATTATAGTGATGGCCATAATTGGTATTTACCAGTTTATTTGCATTTGTTAAAAAAGAAAAAAAGAAGTCATGACCCACCTGATGCGTATACAGGGTATAAAACTGAGCGTGGGCCAGGCCTCGCAGCCACCAAATAATAAACAGTAAACTTATTGATGTAGTGAAAAGCTACAAGGGATTGCAAGTATCCTGCAGGCAAGGACAGAATTCAAAATGATCTCGACAATCAGAGAAATAGCCTGAAAAAAAACAAAGGGTCCGATTCAACTGGGACCATGTGCAAAGAGTCCCAGGCTTAAGCCAGAACCGTGGGCTGCGTGAACGCGTGATGTGCCCAGCACGGCTAGAGAGCGCTCTGGGGAAAGCCTCTAGCAAAAGGGTTCCTGCTGACCAGGAGCTGAACATGGGCAGTAACGTCATGCTTTTGTGAAAAAGGCAAAATAACACCAGCACGGGTGGCTGGACACATGAATCCTGCCATGTCCCTCAGCCTCAGGAGGGCCCCAGCTGAAGCGCTGCGACCGGTTTTGAACACAGCACTTCAAGAATAGATGAAAGAGTCTACGGGAGAAGCAACCGGTTCTAGAAAACATGAAGAAAAAAGCCTGGAGCAGGGGCATGGCGATTGCCTTCCACCCTTTTGAAATCTTTGAGAACCAGCACCTCTCAGTCAGAATCACCTAGTGAACTATTCACTTACGCTTTACAGAATTAGTGCATTTAAAAAGTTTGTTTTCAGTGGCTTACACCAGAGGAATAAAAGGAAAGACTAACTTCAGCAGGATGGCTTTCTAAAGACAACAGTCTTACAATGTCAAAATACACTTAACTGGTAAACATCTGACTCCATCTAGCCATTACTTTATGGAGAGCATTCTTCTCCAGACAAATCCCAGACATTGTGTCTATTTGCATTAAAAGCTGCGATGTGCTAATTTTAAAGATTTGTGCACCAGCTCTCTGAGCACATAATGGCAGCTTTACTGTGTTATAAAAACAGTTAAGCATGGAGAATTAATGGAAAGATGTCTTTTCTAATGTAATTAGTTCAAATTACTAAATCTGAGCAGAACTGAAATCATTCACTTTACTTTGAAAGGAAAGTTTCAATTACAAAGAATAAAAAGGAATTCCATGTAAAAATTTACACCATAGCTTAATTTAATCTTAACAAAAACAATACCAAATAAGTCATTGAAAGGAAACTGGGTTTCATGTTGTACTGTCTTCTTAAGACTGATGGCTCATGTTCAGAAACAGTATTACTTAAGAGAAAAAAAAATTCACTGACACTTCCTTTTTTGTCAACAGAAACATTTTTGTTCTCAAAATTAAAACGGTGCGTTTTGAAAACACTGTCTTAAAGAGGGCAACTCAAGAGATGGACTTCACTAACAAAATAAACGCACCTGATGGTAAGAAATGGGAACAGGCTTCCGAAAAACGATCCACTCCACGATCTCGCTACATGGAGGAGTAGTCAGAGAACCTGCGTAGCGGTAGTAACTCCCCAGCGATGTCGGCAGAAGGTCCCTCAGCACAAAGGGATCCAGAAAGGTCTCTTTCTCTGCAGGGAAGATTGACAAGCAGAATTACACTTTTTTTTACGTCTTTAAAACAGACATCACATTGATAGGCAGCCTAACAAGGTGTAATGGCAACAACATATTTTATCATATATATATAATGAAAGGTGAAAACACCCTATCAGGAAGGCTCTGTAAGAGTTGATGTGTTGCTTATTAAAAGAGCAGCCAAAATGCTAGTCAATCCTATACTGAACACACACGTTCCTATTTTGAATGTGTGCAGGTGTGAAATGCCCTTGTTATCCCACTGGTTTATGTTAGCATAGAAATAACACCGTATTCAGTGGTTTCAGCACTCAGCAAATGGTTCTTCAGCTGGATGGCAGTGAGGGTTCGCCAAGACCCACCAGGGACACAGACGGGCCCCGGCAGTCCTGCTTGCTGCTGCCTGACCAAAGAGCACTGGGCAGTGTATCCGTCCCATCCCCACCAGTGGGGGAAGAGGGATGGAGGAGCGGGGTCAACCCCTCTGCACATTGCCGAGACGGAGGCGGCAGAGCCACGCTGCTCAGCCAAACTTCCCTGGGAGCAGCCAGGGGACGAGCTGAGGAGCAGGGCTGCAGGGCACCTCTGAAGCTCAACGGGGTGCTCGAAATCAGCATCCAGGCAGTGCTCCTTTGGGACTGCCCCCACCCGGCCACACCAGCATGGCTGGGGCTGCTGCTAGATGCACTCAGCACAGCACCAGAAATACGTTTCAGAGGTAAAACAGCTGCCTCTTCTCCCTAATCTGAGAAACTCCTTCCCAGGGTCCAACGGTCTGTGGACAACCTCTTCCCTCTGGGAAGCTCCTCGGACAGCCTGAAATGCAAACCTACGCACTGAAAGCAGTTAGCTTCAACTAACAGTGACAACCTGGTAATATTTAACGCGGTGAAGAAAAATAAATAAATGAAAGGAGGGAACAGCTTCAGGCAAGACAATTTCCCTGCCATTCCTGAGCATTTATCCTCTGCAATTTATGTTGACTCACAGGCCGAAGCTCCCTCTCAGCCTGTGCAAAGGTGTTCACTGCCTCAGGGCATGCTGACAGGCGAGGCTCTCCCATACATCTCTATTCCTCACTTTCTATATTCTTTGTGCCTCAAACAAGAGTCCACATTTGGGTAGCAGGAACTCTTCTCTTTCTGTCTCATCAGAGCTGCTAAGCAAGCCCACTCCCCCGCAGCAGAGCGGAGAAGCAGGCAGGCTGGTGATTGACACACACATCTTCCAAAGTCAGAAGGAAAAGAAAAAGGATGAACTCTGCAGAATTCGCTTCCACAGCATCCCACAGTTTTCTAGAAGTCTTGATCAAATCAAGAGTTGCCTATACCTCTGAGCAGCAGTCTGATAATCAGGCGGATCTTTTTTCCTCCACTGCTGCTGCAAGGTGCAAATACATGATGCACTTCAGACGTCTTCTATTCTTCTGCACAATATCAACAGGTGCGCAACGTTTTCACAGCCTTTAGCGTTCCAAAATATGAGTACTTCTATTAAAGTCATACATTGTAACAGAAAACTGCGATCTCTTCATTAACAATTTCTTTTCTTCTAATCCAAGCAGACATCAACCACTTCTGCACCTCCAAAGCGGAAACAAATAATAAACCACATTTTTTGCTCTTCATAGCATACCTCTGGGAAAAAAGTGTACTTAGATAATAAATAGTAAAATATATATGATTGGCCAAAGTTCAAAGAGATTCTAATCAAGAAGTCATTATCACAGCAAAAGGTCATATTTAATTTGATTGGCTTATTTTTATGCAGGAAAAATTGGTTAGAAAAACTGCAAACTCAGTCACAGGATTTGATTTCCAAATGCAGCACACATACATCTTCACAGAGAAATGACATGGGTTTTCTATTTAAGAAACTGTCTCTCTCTCTATGTAGAAGCCAAGCACACGGTGGACTGCTCCGAATCGGAAAGAGTATTTGAACACGCAAACACCCGTTTTGCGTTAACAGCCAGTGACTATATATGAAATAGATGGGAGGCAGAGGCACAATTTGAACAGAGCTTTCCTCTTGTATTTAAGAAAAAATGTTTCAGTTAAAATTAACACTTTAAACTGTTTTTAACTTTTATAACCTTTTATTTAGAATGATGGAATCACTTAAGATGCTGGATAAACATTCTGTGAGAAACCGAGAATATGGAGTATCCCTTTATCAAAGGATGGCAGGAGAACGAAGCTCATTTTACACTTTCAAGGATTTTTGTGCCATATGCTGACAATATTATATTTTAATAATTAATTGTTCATCAAAGGAAAAGATGAAGAACAGGGATGCTAAATTCAAAGTTATTCAAATTGCAAAAATGAATAATGCATGACTTTTATATTAAATACACACTGTATTAAGTAGTCTACATTTCATCCAACTCTGTCTTTCATTTTTAAACATTCTGAACTACAATATGAATAATCAACCAAGGGAAGCTTATTTAGACAGAGAAATACCTTATTTGAATGCAAACTGGAAGTATCCGACTATGATTACATTTTGGTTATCAATTAGGGAGGTTTTTTTTCCTAAGCATTTGGAAAGTCATAGTCAGCTGTGAAACACAATATTTCTTGAGGAAAAAGTAGCTTTGCTAATACACAGTTTAAGTAGGGCAGGGTGTACTCGATCTAATTTTTCATGGCTACAAGCAATGCTGTAAGTTTTCATTAATGAATTCCAAAGATTTAAAATTTAAAAAATATATATAATTGGATTAAAATGACTACTAAAATAGATGATAATCAATTGATTATGCTTTAATAGCCTAACACTTCTGAAAACAGATCATTCATTTCTATCACTTCCATCTAGAGTTTTAGAAACTAAAGTCACAAGCAGATCTTCACATGAAGCTTAAAGAAAAACGGACTTAGAAATTCAGGAGTCTACCTCCCATACCCTTCAAGGGTGTACAGAAACAGTAAATGCCATGAAGTTACGTTCTTAAGAGCTTCAGACATTTTTAAAAATGGGATTTTGAAGTCATGTTACTTTTAAAATTTCAGCTTTAAATTGGTTATTGTTAGTAAAGCTGTAAGGAGAATAATGTGCAAGCTAAGCAACAGCATTCACTGAATATGGCAGAAATATTTTATATACATATACATACACACATGTGTATATACATAATTCCTACTAAATGGGAAAGAACAAGGTTGCAAATAGTATCAAACCTTTCTTCACTGTCTTTTATGACCAGCTCCTATTTCCCATTTTCAGTGCTTGGGATGGGCACAAGTTGTGCCCGGAAGGCTGGGAAGAGACCGAGCAGGGTGAGGACTTTCTAGGAGGCACAAAGGGGACAAGGCTGGGAACTACGTGATCTACCAGACAGCATTTGCTGACAGGTACTAGGAAATAACTGGCAGACAAAAGCAATAAAAAGCACCAATGAAAACCTGCAAATACTTGTGAAGCAATGCAATCAATGGTGCAAAACCGATCCATGAGCCACCTACTCGTTCTTACACATAAACCACAGCCCCACGCTGAAGCGACCGCTTCTTCTGAGGCTCCTTGTCCTACTCCCATCTCAGCACACGAAAGCAAGCAGGCACCCAAGCAGAAAAATAAACAAATCGGAGCCCCAGAGATCGTGACCCTAACGACAGGCCCTTGCCCTAGAGAGCATTCCTCTGGGAAAGCAACAATAAACGTGCTGCTGCGGCCACCACTCCAGGGCAATGCAGAAAAGAGCAGCACCCGAAACATCCACTGAGATGCCTCACTAATGCAGTACAGCCAATTTTATCGACAGTTAACAAACAGCAATACTTTGTTTACAGCACCAAGGCTCGTAAAAAAGTGTTCACTCTAATATTTCCGAAGGAAAAATTAGCAAGTACCAGAGATTCATCGTTGACAATTAAGACAATGAATGTGACATTTAAACTACTGGGTGTTCCACAGCATAAAAGGACAATATAGTATTTTAACTCCTACATCCACAAAAAACAATTAACAGAGCCAGCTGGTAAAATAGTTGACCTTCTGATACAACGTTCATGTCTCCCTCTTGGTCCTTCTCCCATAACAGCAGTGTGAAAAGTCACACCCAGTATATTCTTTGTTTGGGCTGGTAAATCTCCCCACTGTTTTGCATGGCACCAAGGGTCATTTTTTGTACAGCCCAACTCAAAGGCAGGGCAATTGCAGACATGCTTTTAAAAAGTTGACCTATTTACACTCTTTATTTGTCAAGGCATCACCACTAGATGTGAACTAATGCTGAATTTGCACAATAGTTTCTGAGCAGAGGAAAAAATTGGATCTTAAAACAGATACCAGTAGTGGGTTCTCCACCAACTACTGCAGTTTTCACAAGCTCACACCAACAAATACTATATTGCAAGAGCCATTAGTGGAACATTTTGAGTTCAAGGACTGACTTGCTAAAAACATATTCTGTAAAACGCTGGATAAAGATAGACCTGAATTTTAACCAAATCACTGTAGAGTGAGAGGCTGCTTGAGATATGCAGGTAAACGGTACACAGCTATCTGTAATCAAAACCCTTTTAAAAATCTAACAGGAACTTGGATTGGAGATCACAAGAAAATAACTATATGCCAAGTCCATTTATATCTCATGGAATGCTTTGGGACTTTTATCATGCGTTTCTGTAAGAAAACAGGAACTTGGCTGAATCGAAAACAATATCTTAAAATGAGCTTACTTCCAAAATTAACGTATGTGCAATGCCTGATAGGTGGAAACATTACCCAGCTACACTTTGAATCACTGAAATCTGCAATACCAATATGAAGAGCTTTGAAAGTCTCCCAAATTTGTTAAACAATGTTACTGCCAATTTCATTTTCACAATGAGCCAAGTCATTCTAAAGCTTTGCATTCAAACATTTAAAAAGCAAACTCACAAAAATAATCAAAAGGACACCATGCCGCACACGCACTGAGCCAGAACTCCCCAGATAAAGCAGGCTGCACACCAGAGCCAGGGACCAGACTCACAGTGCTGATTTTAAATATGAGATTGCAAATATTTTATGTTACTTTAACTGAAAAGATCAGCAGATGAGTACTTGCTGTGTAAATCCAGCATGAAGAGCAGTTTCTGACAGTCCTCTGTACTCAAGGTAACTCTTGTCATTTATTGTGCAATTATTTTTCTCAGTTTTATTTAGTTTTTTAAAAAAACAGAGCCTTTGCTGAACAATGTAAGGAACCGTAAGGACACAGAAAGCACAGCATGGTGGGGAGGAAGGGAATGAGATAATAACACAGTCCTGCAGACTAATTTAATCTGAGACAACCAGTGAGCAGTACAAAAAACAAGAGGAAAGAAAAAAAGGCATGTCTCCTATGCAAAAAAAAAAAAAAAGTTGAACATTTCCATGCCAGGTGTTAGTCTCAGGCTTAATTTTTCTCACTCCCTCTCTTAAAACAGCTTAGGAGGAAAAGGTTTAGCTGGGGAGGAGAGGTCTTAACTCTTTAAAGAAGTAAAAAGGAATTCTGAACCTGTAACGCTTAAGCACTGCTGACGCAGAGCTTGGCAGAGCAGCTGTTGCCATTCTAGACTGGGGTGAGACTTCTCCAGGTTTCGCAAAACCTAATCTGAGGCAGAGGTACACGCGGAGACAAGGCTGGAGGGACATGGAAACTAAGAAATACAGAATGGGCACCAGTGATAGGAGGAAAAAGAAACCATCACAAGAGTTTAGAGAAGAGGATCCCTGGAGCAAGCTGGACCCTGGCAGAGGTAGGGCAAAGTGAGGCAGAAGCAGCCAGAGGACTGTGGGCTGTTCATGTCTGCTCCAGTGGAGCCAGAGCAAAACCGCACGTTCCCAGACTTCACCACCTCTCTCTTCTCAGCAAACATCCTCAAAACCCACCAGCAAAGCACCCAGCTCCTTCCCCCTGCAGGTGCTTTGTTCACATTCAGCATCAACCTTAATTCTGAACTTTTAACAATTGCAATCTTCTTTTTGTTAGTTTGAATTAGTTTTTCTGTGCAATATATTAATTCTATGTCGGCTCGCTGGTCTTTACTCAGCCGTGACCAGCACTGCTTTCTGCAGAGCAGACAGGTGAAGGACCAGAGATTTCCAACACTTCCATCGTTTATTCGTTTAAATGATACGGACCCCTGCAGCTATGCACAGAGCTGCCCTATTTAAAGGTGTGAACTTATCACCTCTGCTCTCATCTTCGTTGCCCACTTCCCTCCTCCTCCCCTTTGCTCCACAGCAATCGTGTCCTGGCCCCTTTCACACGGCTACTCTGACTGTGAACACAAGAACAGATCAGAAAACAAAAGAACATATCCAGATCATCCCTGAGGAAAAAGAAACGCTCCTCCACATTTCCTCCTCAGTTTAACACATCACGCTGCTCTCCCTTTGATGGCCTTCCTTGTTCCAAATTGGGCTGCTGCTTTCTTCAAAGTTCTACTTTAAAAGATGAGGTCCCACGGTATCACATCTCACCCTCACCCCTCTCCCCCACCTTTCTTCTCTACAACCCCTGGATATTTGGTGCAGAAAGCAAACAGCTTGTCAGGTGGTGTTATGGTTAAAGTTAAAAACAAAAGAAAAACCCTGTCACGCTGCTAATGGTGTTTTCTTGTTATTATGCCTTCTGGTGTGACAGATCCACAGGGTAACTAACACTGTCTGGATTGCTTCCTTTTTAGTGCTGATTTATTTTAACAGGTTATTCACTGCCTTTTTGCCGAGGACAACTGGAGAGATGTGGAACGTATTTATTCTCTATCCTTTTTCATTATTAAAGCAATTCTGTTTCCTCTGTATTTTGGTATGGTCTCCCCAGTAACCCCTGACACTTTGGTGGTCACCACCAACTTGCCTGAACATCTTTCACTCACCTCGAGGGAGACCCAAGATCACACTCTGCTCCATGCTGAGCTTAAGTCATGGCATTTTAATAATACAAAGGCAGAAGAAAAAAGCAAGACTTTTTTCCAAACTCCCTTTTAAATAAACAAAGGTTCCTCTCTTCCCCTCACCCCACCCCACGTTCGCAAACAAGCAACAGATGCCATCGATTCACTTTGTACCTAAGCTTTTGATCTGGCTGCACTTTGATTTTCAGTGCTCACTTTTGACAAGGGAGGGAATAAGAGCCTCATTTTTGTGACATTAATAGAAGCTTTTCTGCTGTGGTAATTTATTTGTGCTCTGCTAATAATTTTCTGCTGATCCGTGTAGATTCTTGGTGACAGACACAGAGAACAGGACAGGGTGACAAAACATGGTTTCCATCACCCTGAAGGATTTTCCCGGCGCCTGGGGTAGTGTGGGCTGCTGCTTCCTCTGACAACCATTTGCCTGCGTGGTAAAGCAGGGCCGCGCAGAGCACCCGTGCCCAGGCCGGGAGGGGGCAAATGCTGAGCAGCCGCCAGCACCAGGCGCTGCCCTCAGGACTGACATCAGGGAGGGAGACTCATTTTAATGCCTTTCAGGCGGCTGGTAAGAACAAGGAAAAGGCACCTCTAAGAGGCTTACATGCAAAATGGTACTAAAAAGGGCAAGTCAAAGACAGCAGAGGTGGGAAAAAGCAATGTTTCTGTGCAATAGCTCCATCCTGCTAGGTGCTCCTCTGAGATCTTGCTGAAGCGTGCAGCAGACAAAAGCTTTAGTAGCTATTTTAATGCAAATCAACTAAGATATAACCTGGTATTTCACGTTCCCCTATTTCCACAAGGGCACGATCATCCTCTCTTGAGGCCCTAGGAGCCTCCTCAGCCCTTGCACGGGAGCAGCTCCGTCCTGCCCCGTGCTCCTCAGCATCGTGAGGAAGGACGAGGAGCAGAGAGGGGCTCAGGGCAGGGCACCCAGCCGAGCACATCGTCGGCAGAACAGAAGCAGAAAGGTCTGATTTGCAGCACCGTGACTGGCCCACGCTTGGTGCGAGTGCAGCCAGGCACTAGTGACTTTATTGCTTTATGTAATGACCCAACTTCCACTAAGGACATGCATCACCCCACTAGCACCAGCATTGCTGGAGACCTTGCCCATCAGCTTTCGTGACAAGAAGAGCATTTGAAAAGAAGCTAAAAACGACCCCCAGCAGTCAGAGCTGAAAGACACTGGCAAGTCGGCACCAGAAAATTCGTTATCACGCCTGCCCGTACCCCACCCCTTCTGCAGAGAGGGGGCTGCACGCTCCCAGCTGCCAGTCCCTGGCGGGCTCCGTGGCAGACGCACGCTCGTCGTCCGCTTTGCGGCAGGGAAAGCAGGAGTGAGAATAGCAGGCACCTTGCTGGCGGGAGGTGTGACAAATCCTTGGCAGAGCACAAAACCGAAAGCAATTTTAAAATCAGCAACAGGCATCTGACAGCTCTGAAAAGAGCCTCCTCGGCGTTCGCGTGCCTTTACAATGCTCTGCGAAGGCGGATGCGGGAGTTGGGGAGCGTCAACGTGACGGGAACGTACTGTTCGGCAGGAAGATGCGGGGCAAACCCAAAAGCATTATCATTGATCCAGACATTGTTAGGCGGTTTGGTACATCACTGGTTTTCCTTCCAGCTAAGAAACTTTATATGGTTGCTCATGTAATATTAAGCTTAATGTGGCATTAAGATTCTACAAAATTATGCCTGGAGATGAGGAAACAAAGTGAACTCTGAGTAGCGACTAAGCCTGTATTGATTTTTATGTGTGCATTTCTCTATCATTGTTACTAAGCCGGTGACACTGTGAAGGGCACAATTATTTATGTTCCATCAAATTAGTAAGTAATTCAAATCCCTGACGAAATCTCAAGCAAAAATTGCTTTCACTTCCACAGAAAGTCCTTCTGACACTTAAATTGTCCACTTACTGATGGAAGGGCACTGTAAGAATACAAGAACTTCACAGAAAAAAAAGAAAAGCTATGCAAGAAATATTAAAAACCAGCTCACTGCTCATCAGTACCATCCCTCCACCTGAGGGTCACTGGATCTGTCACCATTATGGGGACAGGCCAGCACGCGTGCCCTATAGAGCGGAGTCCCCATATAGGACCAGGCCTTCTAGTACCACCACAAGACAAATGAAGAAACGAGGATGATGATGAGTGTTTGTGAGGGCGTGTAATTTCCTCTTTGAAAACTGAACGACTGCAAGGAAGGAGTGACTGCCCAGCACAACTGAGGAAGGATGCTCTGCCGGCTGGAGGGAGAGGGATACAGAAAACCAAGGAAATCTTACTTAAATAGGTGTGTTGAGATGAGGCACATGGGAGGGGCAAAGCTGAGGGGCTGGTGATCTCTCCAGCCAGCAGAGGATATACGAACATGGTCTAATTTAAAAGCAAGGTAGTTATCTCAACATTCACATGTATTCTTGATTTCTACATTATAGGCATGTGCCTCTGTATTGTGACGACCATCACCTAAAAACAACATGGGCATGGAAATGTTATAAAATGCAAAGAAACTTAAGGTTTCAATTTTGCCTTTCTCCAGCTCCTTTTGTTGGATCTCTGCTTGATCCAACCACTCTATCCAAAAACCACAAGAGTTTTCCACTGTATTTCAGCCAAAAAGTCCATGTTGCCTTAGGGTCCCAGTTGAATGCAGCCAAATGGAAGGCAGGAAAAACCTTTTCAGATAAATTCATAAAAATGTGCTCATGTAAGATGTAAGTAAATTTCATCAAGAGAAGAAATGAGAGTGTCTGGGATAAAAGCGCACATCTTTACTATTATTCTGTATAATAACATTAAAAGAGAGATACGATATGAGAATTCTTCACTGAAGCATTCCATCAATATTTAAGTTAAAGAGAACAATTTCTTTGAACGACTACTTTGTAGGAGGAAATTCCCTTACTCTAGCCACCAGAAGAACCTTAGAAAAGGCCTTTAATCAGAGCCTTTGAAACAGGAAGGAAAGCAAGATTTTCCTCTTTTTCTTCCTTAATGTTTTGAAAAGGAAACAAGCTATTGAAATATATCAAGCCATTTCCTTTACTTGAAACACTAGCAGCCTTCTGTGCATTGTGAGCAAAATAAAAATAAACGCCTTTTATCCACCCAGCTCTTGCTGCGGGTAGGCAGCACCAAGACGGACTAATCATTATGTGGTCAGGGAATCGCAGTCTCAGGACCGTGTCACGTCCCAGCCAAACAATTATTTTTGGGAACAGAATAATACTCTTAGGAGACACCGGTGTGATTATCCACTAGTGGCTATTTCGGCTGCAGCAGCAAGAAGGAAGAGAGGGAGCGTAAGAAAAACGATGAGATGGCTAAAACACCGTTGCGCTTGCAGTGGGTAGAGAGTCGAAATAGCAGGCAGGTGGAAAACAAAGCTAAAAGGAGATCCTGGCCCAGTTAAATGGCAGCCTGACTTCAGTGTCTCATTACATAGCCACTGAAAAATCCTTGCAGCCCAACTCGTCCTCACTTTATTTTTGCTAGCCTGTTTAGTTACCCAGTGGGAGCTAGATAATAACATCTATTCTTGTGGAAAACACCACAGTTTTTCAGCTCAGTGTGTTGTTTTTATTTCACAGCAGAACACTGCAATTTATAAACAGCAAAACCTATGGAAAATTCTCTAAATGAAGGACTCTACGTTATGTTATCATTTAACCCCTATTTTTCACTTTCTTTGGATTTATTGGTGTTCCCAGTTGCAATGTTAAATGACTCTGAAAGTAGAGCAATTAATCCAAAATCGTATTTGTTTTAATTTAATACTGTCAACTAGTTTTAGGTTTGCAGTCAAGAGAAAAAAAATGTTTGTTAAGCTCTACAGCACTAGCTAATGTCTAAAGACAATACTCGGAAAAGGTGCAAAGATGTTTTATCACAGCACTATAGATGGGACGGAGATTTATTATAGTACCAAGCACCATTCCAGCAGATGCCTTTTGAATTACAATGAGATTATTAAAACTTTACAAATCATTATATTAGAACCTGACAAGAGTACTTTGGGAACTGGAGCATCTTGATGTCATTGCTAATGATGCATTACCTGTGATAAGGTTTCAGGAAAATTCCTAAGTAAAAACTGGTTATAAAAGTATAAAATATATTAATATTTATTTCAGTACCTGCTATAAGTTCAAGGATAATAGGTTTATATGCATCAGCACAGCCGAATGATCGTACTTATGTCAGCATTAGAAAGATGTTCATCTGCTGCAAAGTTTAATTAGTTCTCATAGATAGTTAATTTTCTGTTTCATTATCAGCTCCCTAAATTTGAAAGACAAATAATTTATAAACAAATAGAAACTTCAGAGAGGAGTATTTTTAGAGCAAACAGAAGATAAATAGCAGGAGTGAGGCATCAATGCTGCCTTCGAAGTACTAATATGAATGATATATTGCAGTAGGTTTTGATTGATAACTTACGCATTCTAGAGCACTGACTGAAAAGAAACAAATTGTTTACTGTTAACCCCAAACCATTTTCAGGTAACAAATTACTCTGATCTTTACCAATCAAATAATGGCTGCAATGCCCTTAAACATCAGTGAATGAGGAATGTGCAGGCTCACTGCGTCCTTCCAGGGGTGACCTGATCCCTTAAGGACAATATTCCTGCCCTTCTCCCCTTCCTGGCAAGAAGAAAGTTTAAGCAGCTACTTACCGTGATGTACGACGCCCTTCAACCCATGGATAATGGGATCCAGTGCTGGATTGTCCCTCTGATTGACCTACATGCAAAGGATACAGGATTGGTTACATCTATTCTGGCACCAGGCAGAACAGTCTCAGTTTAATCTTCTGAAGAGAAAAAAAAAGATGTTATCTAACAAGCTGCTTAGTTCTCACATTTACAGTGGCTCTTCACCAAATGCCAAAGATACACGGTGTAATAAAATAAAGTAAGGAAGGTTAAATCAAAAGAAAGTGTCCTCTGAATTCATTAGAACATTAGCCGTATTATCAGGCCAGCAAAGCCTAAAAAGAGGGAGCTGATTTTTCTCCGTCTACTTCTGCTTTCATAGAGGAAAACTGCTGTGATAAACAGAAGTTATCTCAGACCAGTTCATCTCTTACTGGTACAGGAATAAATCTGGTGCTGCCACTGACATCAGTGAAGCTGGACCCCTTTCAGCTGTAACAGGGCTGGGCCTTGGCGTCTTTGCTATTCATATTTTTACATTTATTTAATTTAGTGTCACTTAGACAAGGGAGAGGGGAAAAAGGCTTTGTGAGAGGATCTGGAAGAAATCTCTGATTTCTGACAATTTAATTGCCTGCACTGCCAGACCAAAAACTAGTATCCTGCAGTATTTCTTCTATCACCCAGCAATCACCCATGTCCTCTGCAACGGTGAGGCCCAGCACCAGACAGAGGAGGGGAAGGCAGCAGGAAGGATTAACCCAGTTGAGCTCCACAACTGCCAAATTAAACCCATCACTTCAGTCACCTAGTTGTAACACAGCCAAGGAATTTACAACCAATAATGCAATTTTTTTTTAACCTTTTGCCTCTTCAGAGGTATTGAACGAATAACTCACAATTTCTGTGAACATGTTCCATTATTTAAGATACTTGCCAATTTACTTTTGGGAAATAAATACTGGCATGTACCTCATTCACGTGGTACATTTTTCTCTTTTTTTGCCACCAGTCAGTATCAGAAGCCTGAACAGTGTTGATCATTTTTGGACGGACTGCTCCCAATGGGAAAACACATCGAATGCAAAAGAGCTCCTCCGTACTTTGCTGCCTGCCCACGATCTCAACGTCATGAGGAAAAATAGAGTTTAATCACTTCTTGTCCATGTATTAACATATGAGGAAGGGAGTGGAGACAAAAGAAGAAATCCCTGAGAGAGGACCTTGGGCCCAGCAGGGAACACACTGTTGCGTGAAGCGCAGAACTAGCTTGGAGCGCACTATTAGAAGAGGACATCATTGACTGCAACATATCAAAAAAATGCGTTATTGTAAAAAAAAAAAAAAAAATCACAGATTTTAATGGCCTGAGGAGAAAACTAGAATCCACTGCCCAAGTTTCATAAGCACAAACATGTCTCTTCTTGTCCTTCCTCCCCATAACTATTTAGGAATCTTAGAAACCTCATTTTCTTCTTAGCCAACTGCATTGAAAAAACCCACAACAAACCACCTTTCTTTTTTCTGTTTATCTGGCCTTTGAACTACTCCGCTGTGTTCAGGACACGTTTTCGTGCCCTTGTCTAGAGACAAAAGGGTTTGTTTCGGTTTGGTGTTTTAAACGGAAATTGAAGATCCTTTTCTCATCACAGTACTCCAGAACTTGTAACGATCAGGTAGGGCAAGATATGCAATAAAATTATGAAAGTAGCAACAGCAGCTTTGAAATATATATACAGCTTAGACGTCACTGGCAATAATTTTAGCCCTGAAGACTGTAAGCTCTTTGAAGCATTAACTTTCATGTGCCCAAAGGGGTGCTCTGTACACTTTGGATTCTGTATAAATAATAATCACAGTACACTGAACCCAATGACCCACTTTGTAGGTTCTGTCTGGCTTCTGGCAAATCAACAGTAAACACTAAAAATGCAGAGCTGTTGCAAGACATGTTCCTGCATCTTTTCCATTTATTCAGGTTTCTCCAAGCCATGGCTACCACTAAAAAAAAACAACCCAAAAAAACCACACCCCACAGTAAAAATGCTACCAGCAATTTAGTACAAGACTGTGAGAAAAACTTGCACAGGACTTGAACCATGTTTTATTTATTTCTGCCTAACCATAAGTTGTAAAGAGTTTTATTTTGTTTGCTTTGTTTTTATTTCTGGTGACAGCTGCAATCAGTTTGAAGAAAACAAATAGATGGAAAGGATCCTAAAGGTTAAAACTCTTCCTTTTGGGATTTTCTGTCAAAGTAGGTCAATTCTGAACCACAGCCTTGGCAGTGCCCCTTTAATCTGCTGAGGTGGTATGCCTATATAGATCCAGCTACGCAATCTTTTTGGTAGCATATTCTGCAAATGTGCTCTGTTCTTCAATAGCATGAAATCAACAGACACGTTATTTCTTTGGGGGCTGGAAAGTAAATGCTCCTTGCGTCTGTAATCATGTTTTCTCCAAGGGTATGGGGAATGGGAACTCATGTTTCTTTAAAAATCACATGCAAACAAGTACCACTTGAGGAGATGTCAGTTCAGACCTGTATGGGATATAGTCTTATCTTCCTTCGAGATGCTTTTCCTCTTTTTTTCCTTATACTCACTGTTCTTCCATACCTTACTACAACAGTTTCAGGATCTTGGCAAGACCATTAGAAAAGTGCCCAAAAGTTTTCTCATTTTGTGGAATGCTTCAGGCTTCAGAGCAAAACTTTTCTTACATCTTTTTTTCTTCAAGTTCTTTAAAAAAAAAAAAAAAGCCAACCTTGAATTTCCTCTCTATTTCTTTGCACTTCTCTGTATCCTTTTTCTGCCTGTGTTCATAGAGAAAAGGCTTCTGAAACCCAAAATGTCAAGTTCTATCCCCATTGCTGTACATCTCTGGTTTAACTGGCCTGGAGCTACCATGCTGGTTGAGATCAGAGATTCACCCATACAAGAATCCTGTCTCTGACAACAGCTGATACTTAAAAGAAGGGAAGGGAAAAAAAAAAAAAAGCAGAAGGAAAAAAAAAGGACAAAAATCTCTAGAATAAGAAGCGTCCTTCTGACCTCCTTTATGATTCCATGTCATGAAGCTTGAGCTTATATCGTTCTACAAACTGTTTTTATCTTTCGCTGTTATATAATCTGTATTACAGCAGTGTATTTTTTATTATCTTATGAATATATCCTGAAGGAAAACAGCAATGAATTCTTCAGACTGACTTTATACACCACATTTCTCATGATGCCTTAGCTGCAGAGTTAGAGAAAGACCGTACATCTGTAACTGGGTCTCAGCACTTAGGCTTCACCCAACTCACGCCTGCCAAAGCTGTGCAAAACTTTTCTTCTCCTGTGAGAGAACAATGAGTTTCCCCCTCCACCCTCAAGAGGCTAACACAGAAGAAACATCACAAATGAAAATTTCTCAAGCGCAGGAATTTCATGTGCAAACACAAACCTGCTATGCTGCTGGTCATAAGCATGCTGCCCAGCAAGTATTCATGGACAGATGGAAAAACATCCTGAAATTGCCCTAAAATACCCACCGTACCACTGGTACAAATGTTGTTTCCTGAACAAGATGCTTTTGCTCAAGAGTGACTAACGCTCTATAGGTCTGCAGTAAACAGGATAAATAATGCTTGCGTGCATCATTTATAATTGAAAAATGCCTGTAATCCTCTTCAGCAGAAATAAATAGGTAACTATCATGCTAAGCGCAAGGGAAAAATAAACACAGAGATATCATTAAGCAGTTTCCTGTGCTAACAGAGCACTCACCACAGGGTAAATATGGGATGAACATGACAAGAGGAAGCAAAATCTCTTTGTTTATCATACCCTTTGGGCGACTTCACTACCTGGTGCACATTCCGAGTAGAACGAATGCTTGATGTTAATGCAATGAATGAAACAAGCATTTGCAATGTAGGAAAAAGTAATGCACAAGTGATCCCATTCTGCAGCCATAAAACACAGATGTTCTTCAAGTGAAGTCATGGTGGAAATCATTACTCTAGACAGGTTGCATTTACTTACAGCTCCTGCATCTAATGTGGGGACTGAGAAATGATTCATTCCTCAGTGAACAAGAAGGCTGATCAGTCATGAACTCTACTGACAACACTGTTGACACCTTTCAGCAGCACAACCTGTTGTCCCCTTGCTTGAAAGTGCTGTTCCTACAGCCTTACCCTGAGTCGACAGGGTGGGAGGCAGGCCAGGGAGCTAAGCACCTTCTCAGGATAATGTTATTAATACTCCAACGAGGAAAGTTGCAGCAAAGGAGCAAAGCAGGAGTGTGATGAGAGGACAGAGAGCACCACAGCCAGCCCGATCATGCTAGTACAGGCACCAAGCCACAGCATGTAAAGACGTAAAAACAGACTTTACTGGGCAAGCTACTGCTCTACAGAAAGCCCCTGTGTTACAGCAGTACTAAGCTCAGCAGGTCCTAATGAGTTAAAAAACCCCAGCCAGTTCTCATTCTCTGTCATTCACTGCACATTTAGGAGCCGAAGCTCTGTGTTTATCTGGTTATTTTATAGGACAAACTCGGAACCTCCTGAAGTCTTTGATTTTACAAAAATCAGCAGAGTTGTAAAGTGTTAAAATTTATACCACATGCTATATAATTTAAACCATATGCTAAAGTCATGTAAGTAATCTATGACCTGTCTTTCTGCTGGAAACAGTTCTATAAAGCAGGAAAAAAAAAAGTCTCAGGCAAAAATTTACAGCCTACAATGCTTATTTCAGGAACGGTAACAAATAAAAACAGTGGAACCCCCAAATACACATTCAGGCAGTTAGAGAAACCACACAGCAACACCAGGTCTTACCTCCAAGACCCCTGCCCAAAGGGCCGGACTCCCCCCATTTCCCATGGCTCTGGGCAGCCTCTCCAAAAGCCAGGTTATCCTCCCACCAACCAACACCAGAAGGGCTGGGGGAAGCAGCACAAAGCTCTCTAATGATCACTGGTACCAGTCACCTTGTGAAAAGCAGGTGAATATTAATAGCTTGAACCCCTCAGGAGTAAGGAACACATTTTCCTTTTAAAAATATGTTTAAATAGATCTGTTTTATTGACGAAAAGGGCGGGGGGAAAAAAAGAACAGAAGAAAACCCAGATATTTGGGATGATACGATATACAAATTTCTCTTTCACTTCCACCTTAAAAAACCTGGCATTTAGACTTACTAAACTGTCATAAATTTGCAGCTACTGCTTTCAAGCTCATTAAATGGGCTCACAGACAGTATTGCAAAGCATCTCAAAACGAAGGAGAATGCCATAGTCGGCTATATTGAAAGGTGAAATGACATGCATTTTGTGCAAGTCAGAGGAAAATGAATGGCAACAATTTTGTGATACAGTACCTGAGCCTTTCCCCTCCGAATAGTGATATAATTTACTTTTCTCTCCCACTGCAACATTTGGCCCTTGACTTGGAAACTAAATCTTCAATCTATCAAGCCTTACCCATCTGCTAAGTAAAATGGCCAAGACAATCTGCATGCCTTGAATTCGATATAGCCAGCTGCTCCCAGAGTGCTGTGGCATTAACATCCAAAGACCATCCTCTTGTGCTGTAAAGGACGGTGTCTGCCAAGGATGAATGACTGCATACTTAACCGTGGCAGCTGAAGCCAGTGACAATGGCTGACACAGAGAGATGCCAATGTGTCAGATTCTACTTTCAATTACACCAGTGAAAGTCAGGGCTAATATTCCCCCAACCGCGCGCCTTCAGCTCCCATTCAGCTTGCGGTTAAGATCTACAGCTCACCAGCCAAATCCTCAAGTCTCCAAACACTCTGTACAAACAACTAAGAAGAAAAAGAAAACTATTATAAATTAACTAGGTTGCAGAGATTAAATTGTCCTGTAGGGTTTCAGGACAATCAACATGGTTAAACAATTTATTCTCTTATCAGCTCAGTAGCGTTGGACAGATGCCAGTCCTCAATCTCTAAGGGAAAGGACCTGATTTTCACTGTTTTAGAACAGAAATGAGAAGAATCCCATTAATGCGAACATTATGCCACACAATATGTATTTTAACATCACAGCAACAGGATTTCAAAGAATCCAAGATAATCACAGTCAAAAGAAACATACTTTTCTCAGGGAAAGTACTTGGCATATTGCTTGTGAAACTCTTCAAATTCATGCCTTTAGGGCCAAATTATTTCAGAGCTAGCTAACAGCTTGGGTCGGTCCTGCTCCTAACCCTTCTGAATGATGATGCTTTAACCTTGTATCGGTCTGCAGCATTGAGAAAGGATACGCATCCCGTCTTGCTCGTATGCACCCTTTTGCTCTGCACAAAGTTCATTGTCTCACCTCTCCTCTCCTTTTTGAAGTCCACATTGTAAAATCTGGTTGTGGATAAATATCTCATTCTTAAACATTTCTGAATAAAAGGAAGTGGAAGATTTCAGCCGGATCTGGCACGTGGATGAACAGATATGAAAAGTTTACGTGTGCTTTGCTTTGAAATACATAGAAAATGTTTATTTGGACCTTTTCAGGAGAATTGATGGGTGAGAAGGGATACTGGTCGACACTACAGCACACTGAGCTACCTCGGAAAGCAAGAAAATGCCTACAGAGCTCCCAACACAATGAGAAGCTAGATTTGGTGCTCTAAGTTTTTCACCTTCACAAGCACTAAATGATCCGAGAATGATATATTCCTGCTCCTCCACCGATGATATTTTTTTCCATCTCCCCCATATATGCTATAATCGCACATCTCCTGCACGAGTCAATGCAAAAGGACAACTCTGGCCAAGAGCCTGCAGCCTGACAGAGGTGAGCTGGGAGACAGGAAGCATTTGCTGTGTAATGAATGGACTGCCCAAAGTAAGTACCCTGCAGAATATATTTGTAAGGGAAAACAAGAAATGAAAACAGCCCCCTTAACACTTGAAGTTGCTGCTCATGTGTAAAATCCGAGAGAATAACAGGTACCCAGGCAAGATGTGACACCGAACCTTATGCTGGCACACGCACTATTCCACACAGATACTGCCATGAACTTTGATTTTTAAAAAAAGTGCATTAGAGCCGAGTTCGCCTTTGCCTACGGCAACTGATTTCAGGTTCAGTGATTTGAAGGCAAATTCCATTGAGTTAGATCTGGGTTTTGGCCTTCAGGTGTTAATAATTCTGCTATGAATGAAAATATACTGAAGTCATAGAGGTGCATACGCTGTTGGAGAGGGTGTTCCTGTATGTCTCACTCACTATGTTGTTTGAAGAGGGAAAAAAGTTAATGAGTCTTCCAATGATTATTTTAAATAGAGTAATGGGTGTGCATTGATCCTTCTAGCTAATTCCACTTTGAATAATACATCATTCTGACTGAAAGCTTGCTAGTGATGTATTAACTTCATATTTCATCACAGCTTTAAAGGGTATCTACAGTGAGGTATTAACTAGCAGTGCCAAAGATGAAGCTGCACTTTTTCCTTCCCCCCACCAAAGTCCAAAATGGTTTTAGAAGCTATTGAACCGATTTTGGGGTCAGGTGTTCTGGCTGTCCCTCATCTTCGGTTGAGTGCAACGCAGCTGCTTGTAGCCCCAGCTCCTCTCAGCCTTAGCTCACCCCCTCCATCACTTTGTACCTGCTGCCTCTGGACCCGAGGTAGTTACAGACATCCTGGGACAAGGATGGGACAAACCACGTTATAGATCAGCAACTTCCACTTTCATTATGTCCAGCAGGGATGCTTGAAAATACAAGAAGCATAAATAGTCACTTTTACACCAAAGGTTGGCTGAAATATCAGTGTCATAAAAAGAGCAAAGGGACAGCAGAGGCTACCTCAGAAGAACACACAACGGAATTTGCAGCAGCATGTTGCAAGGCAACATGCTAATATAAGAGACTGTCTCAAAAAAAGCAAGAGCATGAAACTCAGAGGTAGAGTTAAGTGTAAATACTACTTAATAACTCAGCTCAGAGTACGTTGTGTTTGCGCACACTGAGTTTCTTTGTTAGCGGACAGAAACATTGATTGTGTATTGTACACATGCTGGCAGCTGACTGATCAGCTCACCGGGCTGAGGAAGGCTTTGCAGCCTCCCCCCCGCCGCAGCATTACCTCCATTCACTATCACAAGATTTGCAACCACCAGGATGGTAAGAAACAGCCAGCAATGTATTTTCCTTTCTTTTTGTAAGCCACTCATTTGCCCAAACTTTGACTCACTCCATTGATAAGGTAGGCATTAATTTCCCCAAAGTATTCTTGCACTTGGAAAGCATGATGCAGCTAATTTACTGCAAGTGAATAGCCCATTCAATTAACAAATTATTGAAAGATCTTCATACGCATATATCTGAGGTAAAACAGAAGATATCTGCAGCCCAAATGCACAATCTGATTAGTAGCAATAGAATATCTAAGATACAAAGCTCGGAAAAAGACAAAAATGTAATTGTAACACAGAGGAAAGACAGCTTCAGTGGCAGATTCTCAAAGCTGGGAAAGCTTGATTGATAGACTGTACCATCTGCAGCTGCGCAAAAAAAGTCTAGAGTAGCTGCAAGTTTATTTAAAGCAATTTTGGTGCACTGAGCCTACTTGTTCTCCTTTGAGAAAATAATATGATTTCTTCATAGAGCATGTAGTCTACTTATTTAAGCAGCAGTGTGCAAGATCTCTCAATCCTACCAGCAGTTCAGCTGGAAAAATGACACACCAGGGGGTAACATTTTATCAGGATGGAGGCTATTTTATAAAAACTGCCATCAGTTATAAACTGTTCTCACCATCTGAGTTTAAAAAAAAAAAAGAAAGAAAAAAAAAGAGAGTTTGGTCTCTTCTAGAGTTTCCACAATCTGTGCAATTTATGGGAGTTTTTAGGTAAAAAATAACCATTTTGACCTAAGTAGGGAGGAAAATGAAATGGTGTAATGAGAAAAATATAACGGGCACCACAGCCAGATCATCCTACAGCACCCACTCTTTGATATACAGCTTCACACATTTGGAGAGGCTAAACTCAAAACTGTTAAACCAAGAATGGAAGTTAGCTTTCATTTTCTTCTGCTCCTGGCTTGAGTTTGGTACAAATGTGTACAACTGAGAAAGAAATACCTTCAGCCTTTTTTTTTTTTTTTTAATAAAACAACAAAATCTGGTGGCTAAACAAGAAAATGCGCTGGGCAAAATGCAAAGAGTGGAAGGGGGAACAGCTCAGATGGGCATCTGGAACCCCAGCATTCTGCAGGGGATTGTAATTTAATCGCTCCAGCTAAGCTTGCCTAGGATGCAGCAGAGATTTCCAGGCTTTTCCCTCTCTTCCAGCTAACACAAAGGATTTTGGTGAGAGAGGTCACAATAATCACCCCTTTAAAATGAAGAAAAGGAGTCGTCTCAGCTTCCCAACATATTTCATTCATTCTACATGAAAAGTCCTCATTTTTTTTCTCTCCCAGCATTGCCCTCGGCTCACTTTCCCACAACAGTAGCAGCTCCCTCCAGCCCGCCAGTACAAGATGACTCAAGCCGGCATCTATGAGTCACAAACACAAAGGATGCAGAAATGTCAATTAAGTTACACAGCCACTTCCCCCAATAACAACCACACCTCAGTTCACAATTAAATTAGAAATCCAGCGAAAACAAGTTGTTGTAGGGCAGATTTTTTTTTAATCTCCTGCTTTGAAACATCAAACTCCAATGTAGTTTGCTTGCCATTCCTTTTACCTCATTTTTAAGGAGGTTGGTGCGAACTGATCTACTGAAACTGCTGCAGGAATTTTTTGCAACAGCAAATTCCCCATGTCTAATGTAGCAGCCATGGGCTGGGAGGGCTCTCAGGCTTCCAGGCATCTTTGCAGTACAAGAAGCCAGTGTTAGACCAGTGGTGTTCATTAGCAGCTTTCTGGCACAAGAGGACAAGTCTGTCAACTACTATACATTTTTGTATTTGTAATTCTCTTTCAAGCAAGTTCTTCCATTTTTACTTACCTTTTGTAAATTTTCAGTGTTATTTAAGTTCTTGCAGATGCGTGCAGCTTTGCAAAATGCTACAAACTTGCACAGTTCAGTGCTCGCGGTACCTAAGGCACAAAGCACCAGCTAATCCTCAGAGCTTCCTCACTTCTGCCTCCGCTCTCATTTCTGAGCTGCCTCCCTCTTCCATCGCCCACCTGCCACATCCTCCTCGCTCTCTCCTCCCACCCAGTGAGCCATTTCTGTCTCCTCCAACGCTACAGCATCCTCTCTTCCCAAACCGTTCCACATACCCCCTTGCGCACCCTTGCACGACTCTGCCACCTCCTCCTCTCCACCCCCTGCCTCCTGCATCACCAAGGAAGTCCCTGTGCCCTTCCACCCCCGCCCGGGCGTCCTTTATGGACACAGGAAAAAGAAGTAGCCTTGGCTACTGAGGGTGGCGAGTGGGCTCGCCCAGGGGAGACTTGGATGCCAGCGGACAGGGTGCCAAGGACACCAGCTGCAGGACTGCCAAGGACTCCGTAGCTAGTGGGCATGAAGTGCAGGTGCACCAAAAGCCACATCCTTGAGCCAGGGAGGGTACCAGCAGCAGGGCAGTCACAGCAGCAGAGCTCCGAGAAGGAGGAGAATCTCCTTCAAGCCACTGAATCAAGAGTGGCAGGATGTGGCCTGCAATTTTCTTCTCAGCTCTTAGTAGGCTACTCAAGTTCCTGCAGCACTGAAAGTACAGCTCAAAACCCCCCTATTTCACCTGGTGTAACACTACACGCAACAGTGAGGATCATACGTCAAGCTGTTTATTTTTCACTTGGTTAGAATGACCCAACAACTCAATTCCTTAAAAAAACATTTCAACAAGTATCAAGGCTTGTGTTTAGAGGAAATGGGGAAATTATTGTGCAGAAAAAAACCCACTTGGAACACAAGTGCATTAAAAGCCTGGGAAACATTCAGTTTGTGGCAGCAGTTTCTTCCTCTCAAAATACAAAGAAATACAAAAACTAACATGACATGTATGCTTGTTTCAAGATGTTCTACATTTCAGCAGTGGCAAAGTGAATGCTATTCAATCATGGTGAGTAGGTGATAGTCTTAAAGCCACAGAACTCCTCAGGATGCTCTAGCCTTCATGCCTCCCCTCCACGGGCTTCTCACAGCTTCCTGGTGCTCCTGTGGAGCACGACCCATCTACGGGGTGGGGGGGGGGTGGTTTCAAGCTCTGTCTCTGGTCAGGAAGCCCTCCTCTTACACAGGGTACAACTTCAAAATTGCCAGAATCTCAAAATCTCAGGGAAAGGTATGAGAGAAGAAATAAAATGCAACTGAATGCCATTTAAAACAAAACTTAAAACATGGTTAGAACAAAAGGTGCTCTTTGAACAAGTCTAGCCTGACCCAGAGCAGTGAAGATGCTTCCTGCAGGTGGGTGTACACAGGAATGGTCTCAGGAAGAGTCTTCCACCTCCTCTTCTCTCACACACACTCTGAATCTGCTTGCCAGAGAACCTGCCTATTAATTTGAGGGTGTTTACTTCCTTTTTTTTTTTTTTTTAAACTTCTTTTCACACCCCAGCGCTTGAACTCCTGGGTGTCCACAGGTCACGTACATTGGTTATGATCCTATCACCCACGCTGTGGCCAGTCAACTGGACCATCCCGGCTCCTGGCACATGCTTTGCTATGACCCCAGTTTTGGTATCCACCTCTAGAAAAATTTCTGATCTTTCTTCTCAAAACCTGGCAGGCTGCATGGTCCTTTGATGTCACCACCCTCATATGACCACCTGCGACTGACACCACAACCTGCATTAGGCTTTCCCCTGCCAAAAGCTCGAGCTGGTATGGAGTGAACTAAAAAGCCAGTTGTTCTGTAAGGGCAATCCTCAGAGGGCTGGCACAGAGGGAAATGTTCACTGCCAGGCTGCACAGGCAATTCTGCCCCAAATGCCTGAGACCCAACACAGTTTGAATTCCAGCCCAGCACAGCGGCTGCTGTGAGGATGAGAGGTTTTCCAGAGCTAATGGCAGCAAGCACCAGTGCTCGAAAGCTTGATGCCGTAGCATCCCACGTTCTCTGCAGACCCACCTGTAAACCTCAGCACACTGGTAGGACGAACCTGCATTTGCAGCTTTGTCTACACTCAGATTTAAGGGGGGCAGCAAACATTTTAATATATGGCATGATAAGGAAGGCATTAAAAAAAAAATCTATTTTTAGGGGTAAGACACGAGTTATATGCCTCAGATGCAATGCAAGCAGTAATGAAGGAAGAATGAAGGTACTTCCTAAGAGGTAGGCATAGGCTGGGCACTTAAGACATAAAAGCAGCATTAAAAAAAATTGCTTCTGACACAAGAACAGCTGACAGAGATAATCTCCATAGCTCAGCGTGAATTTATATAGCCTTTCAGCAACTCTATTAGACAGGTGTGGTAGCAGCCAGCTGTACTGCATGCACAGATCAAGTTTCTCTAAAACCTGAGTGCCCATATGGCCCTGCAGCACAGCGAGGTGGTGCCACCTGCCTGGGCATCACCCCTCTTGCCCACCACCATCTGTCCACAGAGGGGTATTGGTATCGACCCAAGGGGTAGTGCAGAGCAGGTCTAGATAACGAGCGAGTTCAGACTCAAAAATGATGGGTGTTGCCATTCCACAACACAGGGACTACCCAACAGCTCTACCTAGACAGGTTTAAAAGCAAGCTTTACTTCTGGCCTTTAATTCTCTGCCCAAGTTATGAGAAGAGACAAGTCTAGCCATAAGGCGGGGTGGGCCGTGTGCTATTAGAGAAGGTAAGCCTATTAGCTGAAATATAATAAATCTCTGTAGATATCTGGAATAGCAGAAGGCAACAGTTTGCTTAGCCGTATCACTGGTAATTAGTTGGCAAGAGGAGAGCATTCCAAGACATTAACCTAAAGCTTAATTTGACTGGTATGCACTTTGGGAGAGTACCTAACAAGACTGGTTCACCCAAGATGTGGAACTATCTGTCTGCTCATGTCTTCCACGAAATGCAGCAGGGATATAAAAGCATGTGTTTAAAATACAAAACGCAGGGAAAAAAAAAAGTCTTTGAAAAGTGATTGATGCAGTCTAATCATGTTTCACACAGGAGCATTTCAAATTATGTTAGATGTTTTTATAGGATCTAGAGATGACAAAGAAGGTTTGCCAGGTGGCAAGGTAGGCAGGGGGGAGGAAGGAGTAAGAAAATAATTTTATGTTGACTGCTTCTAATACACAGGCATGTGCATAATGCCATACAAACCACAGATAAACTACACCAAAAAATTTACTAGCTTAGCTGTTAGGGTTATGGAGCTTTGCTTTCTACTCAACATTTACCCATATAGCTGTTTTTAAATATTGATCTGGTAGCATGATCCTAGGGGAAAATAAATATCAAAAGGGGTGATTTAATTCAATCATCCCGATTTCTGAATAACATGATCCTATTTCTTCAAAAACCCAGAAAGCAGTAACTTACGTGAAGCTTACAGATCAGCTAATATATTTACAGCCTTGAAATAACATAAGACACACTATAAAATACACTGAGATCCAAAGTTAATCTCTTTCAGCAATATTCTTGCAGCAAGTAAAGATGAATTTTATGCTGAAAAAATTCATTTTATCAGGAGCAAGACTGAGCTTTCTAATAACCAAGCTACTTTCTAATGTGGTACATCATTGTACTTTACTCATAAAGAACAGTTTGCCAAATCTCCCGTTCGGCTTCATTTGATACAGTACAGATGTTGCAAAACCAATACCTTCTTTCAGAAAGTCTCTTTACTCTTGATAATGACTACATTACAATGCATTTTTGATGCGCAGAAATGGTACGGTTACAATCAGCAACTAAATACTTTTCTGATGGTATCAGGCAGGCAGCTTTTCTTTGGCTTCTCCGTGCTCCCAGAGCTGTGAAACAGTTGCAAACACCGTAAGCTCATAGGAAAAATCCTGCTCCATCTTGCAAGCCTCTGAAAACTCACTGTTCAGAGTGCTGTGAACAGATTTAAGCAATCTTTATTTAACACATATTTCAATTTTCGGCATAGAATAAGATGGTGATTGGCATTCTTGACTCTCATCTATCTCCAGCAGAGCTTAATATGCATAAAAGCACATCCCAGCTTCTTTGCTGGTTTTGTTCTGGGAACCCTGATAGAAGCACACCTGAACTTAAAACAAAGGGGCATTTAATATTACTCAGACTGGGACCATTTAGTTCATTTCAGAATCATCACCTCAGTCAGATTAGCGTGCTTTTCAATGAATCTCAGATGCAGAAGATATGTCTGAAAGCTACTAAAATTATGCTGTAAAAGGGTTCCCAGGTTTACACACCCTCATCTCCACCCTATGAACCTGAAGATTTCTGATTTAGATTCACAGGAGGTAAAACATCAGATATGAGGATTGCTCTGGGCAAGCTGCCATCTCGACTGCAGAATTATTTTGGGGGGTGATATGCCATCAGCATTATCAGTTAAGCCATCAGCCATACATACAAATGTCTACCTCTGTACAAAGACATAAAGAAAGGGACCAGACTAGACTCTGATTTACTTTCATTGCCTTTCTTTGACCCCTGGAAAGAAAACCACCGGCTCAGAAAACCCTCGATAATCATCTCTCTCACTCTTGTCCTGCCACACAGAAACTACGGATGACAAAACCCAGCAACAACTCGACCCTCTGGCAGTAACCTGTAACACTGGATTTACAGTAATTTAGGATAGATTATAATTAAATTACTGAGGGATATCTTCCTGCATGCTTGCTCTGCATCATGTGTAATGCTTAGGAATTATACAAGAAACCACACATATCATTGGTAATAAGTGGGGTGGTGCTTACATGGACACGCCAACCTGACACCAATCCGTGCTCTCCCCGAAAGGGGTGGGCAGCACCCTCGGCTCCCAACTGCTCCTCTTCCTTCACTTGCATGCTTCCATGCTTTCACATCACATACGATCTGGGAAAAACATACTGACGTTTCAGCTGGACCTGTTCTGTGACTTGGCTAAGGATGGATGGGGTAGGCAGTGCAGACGAAGGCAGAATTAGGATGACTACATAACCACCTCATTGACTGTACAAAAATGACACGTTCCATTTATTTGTACAATGCGAGCCCTAAATGATTCTTACATCTCACAGCAACCTATTAACAAAAAGAGACTTTGTGAATGGAGTATCTGGGTAAACACTTCAAACAAATACATAAATTATGCATCGTCGGTATACTTTTTCTACCTTAGGGATCAAACTGAAATGAGACTAAAGGAATTATGTTTTATTTGTATTAAAAATGTATTAGTTGCTGTCCGAGAAGGTTTTCTAGAACATTTGGTATGCTACCCAGGAAATTCTGTCTGAAGCTTGCATTGTTTATTATTGCCACTACTAGGAGAAACTTGGCACTGTTATATCTGAGAACTACAGTAATAATTCTTCAGGCAGAACAGCTTAAATTTAATAAGAATAACTTTTTCATCTGAGCCAGAAGATCTAAAGGCAAAGGAAGCCCCAATTTTACCCATCTATTTTATATATTCAGACTTTACAACCAATCTCTCTTTTATGGCACAAAGTGAAACTAGGCAATCATTTATGAATAGATCCTGTGCTCACCTTCACTTAAAATGTGCCATAACACTAACTGGTAACCAGAGACATATGAAGACTGTGCAGTTTCATGGAAGATACAGAAGATGAAAACAAGTGTAATTTTTCTAAGGAGTACACAAATCCTGTGCAAAATGCTGCAGAACTGGGTGACATGCAGACTGGGGAGCTGGAGTTTCCCGATTGAAATGTTAGATTTCTCCATCTACGTCCCATTAACGTAAACCACATGTAATATACTTGATTAGTCCTCTGAGAGACAAATGGGGTACAAGTCCTGGACGGCTACAGAGGATGTTTTTTGCAGAAAAAAGGAAACAAATTAATTTTAAAAAGAGGTAGGCAGACAGGCATGAAAAATTATCTTCCCGGAATCCAGGCTGGATGTTTAACAATGGGGAGAAAACAGGGACTTATCAGAGGCAGCTGCTGCGTTTGGGAGAGAGGAGAATGGAGAGGAGATGAACGTACAGCTTTACATCTCCTTTGATTCTGTAACTAAGATCAATTCTAGCAAAACTCTCCGAAGACTTGGACAGCAAAAAATAGATGCTTTCTTTCCAGCTTCTCTCTCTCTCTCTTTCTTAAACAAAAAAGGTCAAGTCAAAATGCACCAGATTTGGAACATGTAAGAAGGAAAGGGATGAAGCAATTGTTGCTATTACAGAGAGGAGAAAAGGTATATGCAGCAAAGAAAACAAGCCACGTTCAATGGCTTCTCCGTGCTCAAAGACACAAAGAGAGACTCTACAAGGGACTGTTGTCCCTCCCCTAAAGCAGACAACAGGTGAGTGATGGGAGCCTGCGTGAAGGCTGGGGGTCCCTCCACTTTGACCCAGTTCTCATGGCATCCAGCTCGAGGTCTGCTTTGTGATGTTTGATAAAATGACAAAGTGATGCATCAACAAAGCACACCAGAGTAGAATGCAAAAAGCATTGCTGTAGTTAGGGAACTAATTTGTTTTTTAGTCTAATGGTTATAATCAACAGACTTCCTGAGTATCAATCTTCCTGAACCACAGAGGGGGTGAGATTATAGACTGACGACTGTAATTTTTACATATTAGACATCTAAGTGTCATTTTCTGGCGTATGGTAATGAAAACCTCACAAGATATTTTTCTATCAATTTAAAGATTTTTATGGCATGGCTACAAAAGTGATTATTTATTTTTTTTAAGACAGGATATTTTTAAATCACAGAGAAGTAAATTACTGTGTTTAAGATGTTGACATTAGACACTATAAATATTCCTAAACTGACTCCATTTTTGGACATCAAGGGTGAGAGGAAGGAAAGGGAGGCAAAAGAATACACAAATGCATGCCGATCAAGTTCTTAGGGCAAGTTATTCAAACAAAACCACTAAAATATAAGGGGAAAATTATGAGAATTAAGGCTAACAAATTGGTATGTAATCTAATGAAGCAAGTTAATAATGGCATTCCGCTTGGGATTAATTGTAATACATTAATCAATTAAGAAGCATCGGGAAAGCAAAGAAGCTGCAAGTCAAAAACATTTACAGTGCTGTAAACTGAAAGGTAGTGATCCTGACATTCAAATGAACATCAAACTAGAAGAGTGCAGAGTTCTATTCCCCATGCAATCCATACAACCAGCTCTCATTAATGGTTACGACAGACAGCTCAAGATATTGAAGAGAGACCCTGTAAAATATACAGAGAGTATTTTTCAAAATTGTGGTGTTGCACAACTTTGGAGTCCAAGTCCTCTCAACAGCAAGAAAGTTTACAGGTCCTTTCTAGTATCAATAATTGTGATGTTTCTGTTAAACAGATTGGAGCAACAGACTGTGATTTATCACAAAAAGCAAAAGTCACTCAATAACCCATCACTGTTGTTAGCCACCCTCCTTGCTGCTGCATCCAAACCAGAGAAGCGACAGCACAAGTTACGATCTCAGACTTTGCATTTAAGAAAGTATTTACAGTGCATTCGGAAGAAAAAAGCCAACAGTCTAATTTTTACCTTCAATTAGAATTTTTTCAGACACTTTGGAAGTTGCATTTCTGTAGATATATCTGAGATGAAAAACAAAATAAAAGACTCTGTGCATTCTGGTATTTCACTCTGCACTGTAAAAAGAACTGCATGACACCGCTTTCTGTACAGCCCATCTTTAAAACTCGACCTAACAAAAAGGCTTTAATTGAAAGTATTGCATTTTGGAGGTCATCTGACATAAAATCCGGCTTCCTGCTCTTCTGCCTTATTGGAAACTACCATGAACAAGTTCATAGAGCTGAAGAGAAGAAGGGAAAAGAAGATGATTGCTTGGGCACTGAAGAAGATAAGTGCGCATAAGGTAGATTATCTTTCTACACTGCACAGTCAGCCTGTGGATAGAAAAGTTTCAACACAGCAGGTTGCAGCCATCATGATCTAGAGACTGCAAATGCCTCTTGGCAGAACACAGGCAAGCAGAAGCGGAACGATGTGTTTGCTTCCAAGAACGATCTGTTTCAGCCGCCCTGTCAGTGTGTCTGCCTCCAAATCCAGCCCCCCTTTTGCTCATGCATTTGTACCTCCCTCCTCCAAGCACACTTGCTCAGGATGTTCAGGCTGCTGTGTGAACACCTCTGCTTTTAGCGGTCCTAGATTTCGCTACGTGGGTACGCCATGACATGGGTAAGCCACAACAAACGTACAGCCATGGGAATGAGAAAGCCCGAACCCACGGTACCCTGCAAATCAAGAGAAACGTTGCTCATGTTTGTATGGGATTTGAAATGAGGGATTACCAGGAGCCCAGCAGCAAAGGTGTGTGTCAGTGCTGTTGTCAATGGACAGAAAACTTGGGGTACTGAAGATTACTTAATGCTGGGGAAAAAAACCCATATGAAAAAACCCAAAAAGCCACAGGTAAAAGGGCCAGTGTTTCTTCAATGCAATTCAGCTCACTAACAAAGTCCTTGTTCCTTGAGCCTCGCAGCGCCGGGCTCGCAGCCCCGACCCCTGTGCTCCCCAAAGTGCTCCTGGCCTTTGCTCGGTGAAGTCCCAGGGCTCACCCCCGCAGTCTGCCGCTGCCTCACCTGCCTCTCTGCTCGGCTTCAAGCAATCATCTTCAAGAAAGGGATGCAGCTCTGCCCATCTCACAACAGCGTCTCACTCCACAGCTAAAAGCCTTTGGAAGCTTGTCTATTAAACTCAAAGACTTCATCAGGAATTGTTTGCTTAGTACTCTCAAGAGTCAGCCTACCCATTTATGTACTAAAATAAAGGATGAACCACCTTATTACAGAAACCTTTATTTTTAAAAAAAATCTCTGCTGTAAACAGCAATTTTACTGTTAAACCACATCTGAAACATGACAAATCTGCACAAAGGTATGGATCAGAATAAAGTTAAAGCCTCATCGTTAAGCACCAAAATTGAAACTATATATATATATATATATTTTTACTCTTAGAGCTATTCCCCATCTGTGCTGCCCTTTCTTTCTTCTTTTACATAAAATATTCAAAAATATTCACATTTCCTGAAGAAACTTTCAACAGAAGTTGAAATAAAAATCTGAATTTTGGGCTTAGTTTAAAAAATTTGTTTTCTCTAATGGAAAGGTAGAATGCATTTTTTAGAAACAGACGTTTTCCATGAATTTTTGTCTTCTACCCAGACTCAGCTTCCAGTCAAAATGGTTTCACAGTGCAAGTTTTTTGATCAGCATGAATACTTACTTGTTAGGCACCCAAACTTGCATCTTTTGGCTAAAGAGACCACCTTTGGAGGCCGTTTAGTGCCATTCACATACTAAACTCAACTCAAATCTAACAGACTTTAAGAAGCTCTCATAATGTTATATTCATATTCTCCATGACTCAGGATCACTTTTGCCTTTTGATAATTTTATCTCCATTTATTTACTGGAAGATCAGGAAAATCCTTTTCTGCTTCAGAAATGCTTCATATTACTGTACATCATTACATGTATCGTACAAGCTGTTTCTCAGAAGAAGGTACTCTCAGTACTGTATTTACTATATCTACCTATTCTGATTTGCTCATCTTCTATGTGTCAGAGTAGCTACTTTGTATGGCTCTATTATTCTTCCACTATTTAAAGGCCCTAGTACTGCTTTTATTAGTACAAACTGATAGTTTTAAATAGCTGCAAGAATTTCAAAATGCAAGGAAACTGGACTTTCGTGAGTAAGAACACATTTCAAATTGTTTTGCTTGTTTTCTGTTGCTTGTAGAGTTACTAGTAAATATGCATACACTTTGACGTGTAAAATATACTTTCCGATGGCACTGAATAAGTAGCTTTAGTCTGCACGCATTTTCATGTTACGAAGATAATAAAAAAATACCTATACTAATTACTAAATAATACTGCTAATCAATAATAATAGTTTTATTATTCATAAGCTACTATTAATAAAACACCATGGGCTCTAATGTAACCATTAAAAGAATTCATACTGTAATTTAATTTTAAGGTCTTTACATGTATCTGAAGTCTATTAAAATAAATGAAAAGCCTCTCAATGACTCTGGATGATGCCCTGCATGTTAATGATGTTACATGTTATTTGAACTACTGCAAATCACCTTTAAGATATTGCCTAAACACTGAAGCGCTGATTATGCTTCATGTAGGTGGATACAATATTTCAGGAAAAGTGCCCACCTCCCTCTCCATTCTCATTTTCAAAATCAAGCTAGTTTTGCTCAGACCTTCAAAAAGCATTGTAGTAATGGAGAGGTGGAATTAGGAAATTGCCGGGAACTGAAATGGGGAGATGGGAACCTGGTCTCCTTCCAGATACGGTTTTCTCGATAGCTACTGCATTTAAAGCACTTATTCACTGAATTTATCTGGCTATGACGGAAAACACATGAAACAGTTAATGAAAGGGAAGAAGGTAGAAAAAAGGCTTCTAGGGAAGTTAAAAGCTGAATTCTCTTATTTGAGAAATATACATTAAAAAAAACTGTATGTGTGCCAAATATTCAGTGGCTTTGATGGTGTTCCACTGATTTGTTCTGTGTTTAGCTCATTTAGGTCCCTGTGAAAAGTGAGCTATTGATCACCATCAGGAAGTGCACCGAGAACTGCTACCAAAAAAAATCTTACGAAAAGCAAGGCCACAACTACCATTTGTTTTCCTGAAGAACAAATCTCTGCATACATGAGTTAGTAGTAAATATAAAGACACTTACACACAAACAACACACATAGACCTAACAGTTAAAGGTGCTACACAGTATTTTTTTCTCCAACAACTTAAAAAAAAGTTAGTGTTGGAAAAGAGAATTAAGAATGGCATCCCAGAAAAACAGCTGTAGAACCCTTGATTCTTCGCTCACATACTTTTAAAAATACCGTTAGTTGTGTATCTGCTGCCAAGTACATAATTACCTTTAAAAATCTAGCCCTGCACTGCTAAAGCTCTTGAGCGATCGAGGTATCAACATTGCTCATCATTACAACGATAATTTTAATGATGAAAGCATTGCTAAAAGTTATTTTAAAATTCATTTTTACTTTAACTTCTTTAGAGATGATTTGTCTGAGTACCTGAGATACAGTAACTAATCACTGATGGTTTTCTTTGCAAATAATAAACCAGATTTATATGCCCTCCCTGTAGAAACAAGAATTCCATCACCTCCTCCTGAATTTCTGAGCTATCGAATATTTGATGAGTGCTTAGGGAATCAGTATTGTGTCTTTTCACAGCAGTAATCAAGGAATGAAGTATTCCCTGCTGTAATGAATCTACCGCAGGCCCAAAAGATGAATATTTCGAATGCAAAAGCAATATGTTTGTTTTGAACACATTTAAGTTTGGCTTTAATAAAGCAAGTAGTGAAGTGTGCAATGAATTATATTGTTAGATGGTTAAAACAGAGCCATGCAATATGTCTGAATGCATTTAATCCGAGTAACTACTCATTTTAAATGCAACTTGTAAATATGTCTTACAAGTATATATATGAACGGATGACTCGGGAACCAGTGAGAGATCTGGGCCTTCCCTTCCACTCTTGGCTTGCTTCAAAACCGGCTCAGCCTGACAATTAACCAAGGCCTGGAGCCAGAATATCATTAAGTACAAGTTGAACCTTACGTGGGCTGAAATTAAGCACGCGCACCAACTATTCAAGTTAGGATTATTTAAACGGAGACTGAAGTGTCCTGCTGGACTGGGACCTGCTACGTGTTTCAGCAGATCAGTAGGTTGCAATGTGCAGCCATAGGCAACTTGTAAAAGGTCCACAGAACAGAGAATCCCTGCAGACGGGTCCCGTCACTGCAGTGTTACCATTTCTGCAAATCCAGAAGCCTTTACCGCAGACCCGGAGGATACTGTCGGCGGGAGGTAACAGATATGTGAAGTCAAACATCTTCCACTAGCACTACTTTCACTTTGAGAAACACCAAGTAACCCCAATACTGACAGAAATGGTCCTGTTTTTTCTCCTGAAAAAGTTGTCAGGAGGCAAAGAGAAATCATTGGCATTATCTCATTTGTCTCCAGAAGATTTGGATTTTTGCTAAAACAACAAGTGAGTTCTCTTTAACAAAAAACCACAAGCTTTTTGGCTTACAGTGCTGTTTAATACTCTGATCCCCTCTGCCTCTTGAAACATACTTTTTTCCACAGACATTCCCACTTGAAGAAAAAAGCCATTTTTCCCACTGATTCCCCCATCCTCAGTGGGCTTTAATAAACATTATACCTGACACCAGCAGGTTGGAGTTCCCTTCTCCCCTCTTCAGCTCATTCCAGCTGAACAGCTTTCCAAATAATTTGAACTAAAAAGATCAGAGGTTCCTAAGTCACTTTACTCCCCTATTGCAGTAAGGACGAGAGAAGATCTTGAAGGAAACACCACGGCATGGTGCAAGGTTTTGTTTGTTTGCTGTTTGGTCTCTGCCCAGTGAGGCACCTCATTCTGCCCCAAATACACAGCTACAGAACAGAAGTCTGCAGCAGTTTTCAGCAGAGCAGAGCCAAATCATCTGTCACTTTGTTATTTGCTGCACTCCCCTGTATGTACCCCAGCACGATGCTTGAAGCGATGCTATGGTCAGAAAAGGGACCAAGTATTATGGGACTCTTTTCCTCAACATACCTGTTCACTGTACAACCTGTACTCCAACGCAAAAAACAGCTTTCAGAGCCCAGTTAGAGATTTCAGGCCAGCTCATCTCATTTGCAAATTGAGAATACCTGCTCTAGAGTCCCCACAGTGCTATTTTATGCGAGACCTGCTGAGTGTCTATCCACAATGAAATAGAGAGATGAGGACTTATAGCAGTCAGTATATGCAAGAATTATTTCTTGATTTTAACTAGTAACTTTTTTTTATTTGTCAGGTCAACCGACCTGCAGCATGCAAAAAGAAATAGAGTTTTTCAACAGAGTTTACAGTGAAAGCAATGAGAAAAGCCTAGATTTAATTAGCAATTACAACAAAGTTCCAAGCGCTTCAATTATCCAAGTTCAGAACCAATGTACTTTATCTGGAAATCGCCCCTGAAACAGTGAATTCAATAAGGGAAATTCTTATATAGTCCAAGTTAAATTATTTAAAAAGGAGGAAAGAGGGTTCTTAATTATTTAATGTTTCACCAATAATTATATAGTTCAGTATAATGTTCACTCAGTGGAGAACCTGATTTTCAAAGGAACATTTGTGAACATCAGTCAAACAAAAAACACCTGCCAGACTATAAACTCAGTCAGTGCAGTACACATTCATTCCAACACAGCATTAACACATTAGCAAAAATCCAAGTAATAATTTCTGTGTTAAAATATTTACATAGAAAAGCATCCACAATTCAGTTTTCTAATGTATTTGTAAGAAACAGTATGACCTGTATTGCTACAATCTTTTAAAGCTATGTTCTAGATAATTGAGTTAGAGATGGGACTACAGCTCTGGAAAATAGCATACTATAAAATTAGTACTTGAATAGTCAAAGTTGCCAATCAAATGTGGCCATGGACATCTTAGGGACATTTCATTCAAAAGTTACTAAGAATAAGTTTTAAAAGACAGCTTTTAATTTAATTGCTTGAAATACCAGCCATCGTAAGCTTATCCGCATGGTGCCCTGGGGATCAAGGCTAAAGGAACACCAACTATTTCTGAACGAAACTGTTTTGCAAGTTGTCGTTCACCAGCTCCAGCACACCACACACACCTTGGTCAGACATGGTATGGATCTGCAAAGGACTGTCAGCATCAAATAGTAACTCTAAGTACAAAAACTCAAGCTGTATGCAACAAACTCTGGAAAACTCTCCTGATGGCCAAAATAGCAGCTGCCACACTGACGTCCTCAGAGCTTACTTCCACAGGCCAGAATTCAGCACATGCCCTTCCAGAATGGGGACTTTGGGCTCTACAAATCTTCCTCGGCAGCTTTCTGTCTTGGAGCAGAGCTACCCAGAAGGACGACCTGATACACTCATTAGTTTAATGGCACGCCACTGATTTATCATTTCAACCCAAAGGCAAGGAAAAAAAAATAGCAAAAAAAGAAAACCATTTCCTTGCAGCTGCAAAACAGGTTGTCCCTGGGTCACTTTGCCAAAGAACTACCTTACTCCCACTCTCTGGAAGAGATTAGAGACTGTTTATCAGTAATGGCTTCAGATTTCATGGCTCCTGGAGCAGAGGAGCCCAGCTGCACCATCATCCAGACTTTACAGCCTAATGTCCTGTGGCCTGCAGGGCTAGAAATGATGAAAAGTATAGATTTCTGCTTCCCTGAGGGGACCGCAACACTCGATTGTGGTCTTAAAGAGCCTGAGGTCTCTTGCAATCAAAGATGGCTTTTTTAACAGCATTACTGACTATTTTAGGTTATTTTTAGTGAGTTTAATGGCTCCCTTGGAATCGTGCAAAGTGGGACTTGCCGTAAGTGTAGCACCTGGCTTTGCAGGTGGGAAATACAAAACACAATCCCACTACAATTTTAAGATCCTCTAAAAACAGGGTTTATGGAATAAACGGCACATACAGATTAGGAAATAGTGCGACATGGGGCAGTGCTTCTTATGGCTTATGTGAAGCACATCAGGGTAATTTAGCAATTAAATTCCAGACAGATGATGCCACAACATGTATTGCACACCATGGCATAACACATGCTCCTTCTGACACGGCACATGCACATAATGTGCAGCTCTTCACTGTGGTATAAATCAGGTAACAGTGCCTTTGGTTGTTCTGTTTCTAAACTTCTGTCTTGTAAGGCCAAATTCAATTTGCCCAATGCTTCCCACAGCACATCAAGATTAAGAAGTCTGGGGAATCATCCTGCTATCCCACTGTAAATTATCACAGCTCCACCAACTTTACCCTAACATGAAACACCACAGAAGTGCTCAGAATTCAACAGTGATGAATTTAACATGCCTACTTCCACTAGCTCGATGTCAGCAGAGTTACAGCAATTTACGCAATACAAGGATCTGTCCTTTTCTCCTTATCAAAGCATTTGATCAAAATCAGTGACATGGAAAAAGACAACCTTACTTAATCTGAGCAGGAGAGTAAGGTTCGTCACTCGAACATCATAAGAAAAAGGGAGGTATTTACATATGGGTACTTGCATATTCTTTTTTATCTGGCTTCATAAAAGGTAACAGCAAGATCATCTTCTTCCACAGTAAAAACTAGCGTGAAACCTCACAGAAGACCAGCATTTTCCCTCCTTTCCTCCCTTTTGAAAAAGCAACACCTTGAGATATTTCAAATCTTCATTAGCCACTTCTCTGCCTGTGACAGCCTGCTGGTATAGAGTTGCTCCAACTCCCTCCGTTCAATTCACCCTCGAGTCAGAAAGGAAAAGCTCTGTTTCTGATGCAACATGACAAAAAACCCACACTGCTGAACACGTGCCTTGACCTGCCAGCCATCCTAAGCAGCAGTCTCTACTCCACGCCGCAGTTCTCCAGCGTGTCAAACCAACAAATGAGCTAACCAAGCAGTCACGCTCCTGAGGATGCATTTTAAGAACAGGGATGCATAAATTCACTCATTCGGAAACCTGGTCTGTTTAAGAACTTGTTACTATGACAATTTAGAAGCAGCTGCTACAGATAAGATTGATGAAACTTATTGATTAATTTTCTCTCAAGCTATGTTTGAATTTTAAGTTTTCTCTAAACAGAACCAGTTCATGTTGATTTGTTAGTATTCCGGGGACTGCAGCAATGTGCTTCAGTAGTGAAGGAAGTTCCATGATAAATGTGTTCTCCAATCTGCATCTGTAAAGTAGCTATAAAATCAGAACAATTCATGCAAAATTTTTCATTATGTTTTTAAATATACTTATTTACATTTTAAATCACACATAGACAATATGAAATATCTTTCACATAGACAGGTGGGAACAAGAAAACAGATGCATCCATTAAGCTTGAAACAATTCAATGAATTAAATAGTACTTGGTGAATGCTTTGGTTTATGGATATAGCCCTTGTTTAAACTTACTTGAAAAAACACAGCCATGGCTCCTACCACTCTGTTTTCTAGAACTGCTGTTCCAAAACTGTCAAAGTCATCAGGATTGTAGAAGTAAATCTGCATCTGTAAAAATTAAAAACAACAACAAAATCACATTACTGTTGATTCATACAGCTTTCAAATGAGGTAGTGCATACATGTCGTACGTAAACCCAGTGTTATGAACCAGAGATAAAGGAATTCTGCTGAACAATATTGTTTAACTAGCATCTTGATTAATAGCATGACTGCCCTACTGGGACAGTAACCAGGGAACAGAGTCAATGCAATGCATTTTAATACCAAACCCAAGGATAAACAGTATGGTCAGTCTGTTTAGATGGTAAACTTTGTGCTTTCTGCCAGGATCTCTTCATTTTTTTGCTTATTGCAGGCTCATCTCCTGCTCTGTTAAATGTGCTAAACACATTTATCTCAAAAAACATAGAGAATGTTGGAAAAGGATTTCAACATTTAGAGTTATTCCTTTACTCCTAAAGCAATTTGTAAGATAAAAGTCTGCCTCTGTAGCAATGCATTTTTATGAGCCTCTGATATTCAGGACTATCAGTTAGGGTCAGACTTCTCCCTGACTTCAGTTAAATTTCATGACTTTTATTTCCAAAGCGTTAGTATTCGGTAAAAAGTATGACACAATACCAGATATTCTGATGTCATTTTAGGATTATAAATATTAATAATTAGGCAAACCCAAAGTGAAAGCAGGTAAGAATGACTACCCCAAAACAGCAAATGTCCGAGTTAGCCAAATATAGGAGAACCGAGAAACAGTTTCCTTCATACACTCTACTGTTGAACAATTCCACTTCACTACACAAGCATGCCATAAGTAAGGGCAACTCAGAGGCCCATGGGTGCTACTACTCTTAATTTCCTGAATGGTTCTTGTTCCATTTACCACATTAGCTGAGCTCCCACTTCTGCCAGCCATCCTAACACAGTGCTGCTTCTCCAGCAGTTGTTCAACCTCTCCATTCCCAAAGAAGCCCCTAGCATTAGTCCATCGGTATCAGCCATGATTTGCTCCAAAGGATCTGGTTTACATGCAAAACATGAAATGCTCCCTTCTCATCATCAAACCATGCAGGTGTGTACATTTTCATAGCATAAATTCAGTACCGATAATGTTTGTTGTGTATGTGCTCTACATGTCACAAATCAAAACCATGTGTCTGATGGTAACAAGAACTGGACTTTGCAGAAGTTGCTCTTGGGGCCGTTCAGGGATCTTCCCGGACGGATTTCACAATCCAAACCAGCGCTGGCGCATGCGTGGGGGCAACACTACTGCAGGACAGTTGGCCAACGCGCATGCTTACTCATGCGCTGACTCCAGAAAGAAAATCTGTTCCTGGCTATGAAACAGGAATGGACCCATCAGGCTTCTCTGCCACTGGCCTCTTGCCTGAACCTGCGCATTCACTCCTGCTTCCCCTGCTGCCCATCACCCATTATCTGACCTATTCAGGCTTTCCACAGCATGACTAGGTGAATAAGAAATAGCCACACAATACACAGTTAAATGGAGATGTAAGGTCTAGGTGAAACTGGCCATGCCTCCTGACACACTGCCAGACTGACCATCGCTCCCTTCTGCAAGTCTGTCTGCAGGCAAATGCTCTGCTGGCACCAGTAATTTGTTTGGGGCTGTCTGGGTTTTTCCAAGATTGTGCTGCATGACAAAGCCTACTGTTTTCACAAATGCAAGTATTTTTCCCATATTCTGAAATTTTGTATATTGCCAGATGAGATGATACCCTTTTATCTTGCTCACATACATTCCTATTCATATTTACTGATTCCCAGGCTTCTGACTGTATACATTAGCTGTAATGTATAACATTGGCAAAGCAGCTATACATCTAATAAAACATGACCTTTCAGAGGAAAGGCCAAGATGAAGATCAGTCTCTTCAGAGGTAGCGGTACTTTTTTCAGCAGGAGGATAAAATAAGACCACACTCCAAATGACTCACAAAAAATGAAAAAATTGTCTGGCACTCACTCTAGCTTCATAAAATTTGAAAGCAATTTTCTTCCCCTATTTTGGCCTTCCTATTCCCAGTGTATTCACAGCACACACGGAGATGCTGGCAATATCTCACAAAGCTGGTGGTGCCTCCAGGTTCTGACAACTCGTCCTTTGAACAAACGTAGACCGAGGTACAGCCATTCACTGATTTAGAAATTAGAAACAGTTTGTTTCAGGTAGAATTGCTTAAATTTCAATTTAGCCAGCACAGACAAAAGCTCACAAAACACTCACAAATTACATTTTACTCCCTTTTAAAATAAAGTCTAAAATTAGGTATACCTTATATAAAACACTTCACTATATAGTCCTCATAGGAGTTTATGAAGAAAAGTATCACTGAGTGAGTTCAGCATATGCCAAAATCATTTTGGATCAATTTTGCTCACGGCATTTTAAGGAAATTAATTTTTACAATACACTTTTGGATAGCAGTGCAAAGGGCTTTGGTAAAAAAGTGCTTAATTCAGATCCCTCATCTCAGCAGTGCTATTCCACAGACTAATCAAGAACCACACTCTGCCTTGATTACCATACACATTGAAACATTTTACCACTGCTCCCTGGTGTTTTTCCAGAGAGCGTGGTTCCTTTCTCTGCATCCATCAAGTCAAAGGGAACTGTCTTGTATGAAAAATTATCGTCATCTGTCATAAAGTAGCTTCCTTATGTGTTCATACAGCTAGAAGGAACATTTCAGGAGTAGAATCTCCCAGGAATTGCTATTATATAATTTACACACGCATAACACTGCAAAAGCAATGTTAAGAAGATAGTAAAGTTACATCCTCAAAGCTGTATGGTTCAGGCTGCTCATAAAACCACACCTGGACACCACTGAGCATTATTATCACAATTTTCTAATTATGCGATCACATATTGTTCTCTTCCATAATACAGTCTCACCTGTTTTCCCCAATTTACAATAAAATGTAAATGTATCTAACTTTTTTGTTCTTTTATACATAATATACATAATATTGAATGTATTTATCAGTAGATATTTAATTTATTATTTTCTATGGATGGCATAACGTTCTCTATGTACAAATCGGGAATAAGATAGTTAACCATAAAATTAATTTCACTGCATACTTAAGTGACCTAAACATGCTAGAAAATTTGCATTATTACTCCTTATTATATAATTAGTATATACAATATATGGTTCATTTTGCATATAAATGACTTCTACTGTCTCTGGTACATACAAAGCAGTAGTGCAGAATGTAACAAAGGGGCATTTAAGCTAAAGAAAATTTGGATCTTATTATAACACGCTATTTGTGAAATGCAGAAAGGAGCATCATCCAAGCTCGCACATCCAATTGAATTTGTGGCACTGCTTGATTTCAGCACCATAAACCATCATTTTCTTGTACGTTTTTGCATGGGATTTCACAATCGCTTCTATTTAAAAAAAAAAAAAAAAAAAAAAAAGTATTTTTAGAGGCTCTGAATCCCTTAGCAATGGGAAAGCCTGAAATACCCTTTGTAGTTTCTACAGCGTGGCACTAACTGCCTGCAGTCAGAATGCTCTCTGTTCCACGCATCCCTGCTGATAGTGCTCCAAATAGCCTTCCCGGTGGTAGAGGTCCCGGAGGGCCTAAGAGTCCCGTTCTCTATGGCACAATATACTAGATTTATAAGTCTTTCACATGTAGCCCCATTACAACTAACAAGGCTGGGAAAGGCTTACACAGACTTCCTTAGTCTCAGATGTGCAACACAGCAGTATGCTTGCATGTACCTTGTAAAGATCTATTAGAAAAAACATGTAGTGTCCAAGCAAATTGAAATTTTCAGTATTTTGATATGGCTAAGCTGAAACAAACCATCCCTAGCAACACAAAGGCACTTTTCTTGCAGGAAGACTCTCTCCATCCTAAAATGCTACCAACAACTACTGCAGCTACAGAGCTTTACCAAGGGAGGGAGAGGGCAAGAGTTTTGCTTTTAATGGAAAAACTTTATGCTTTGACACTCTTCACACTCTAAAAGAGTAGAATTGTTTTCACTCAAACTTGAGAGAGATTTGCTGTACAGCACAGATTAAGCCTGAAAAAAATCTCACTGAAGGGGAAAACCTTCAGAATGTTACAAGTGCCTTAAACCAGAGGATTAGAGAGAAAACACTCACTCTGCCATAACCCAGGAGATAATTGCCAGTCACCCTATAAAACCATGTAATGTTTTCTAGTCTATTCTGTCCAGGAAGATCCAGTGCCCAACCATTATCAGTTTCCAAGCGCTCCAGGCCTTTTTCCAGCTGACAACAGTTACACAAATGAATACACCACATACATCCAACACCTGAGTAATTCCCCAGCCTGGAGCATCTTTGCCTCCGTGCTCCTACCAGGTGTAACACCCCTCCACCATGTCCTGGGGCCGACAATTCCCTGCTCCTCGGGGTCGATCTTCTCTCTGCAGAAACACCTTTCTTCAACCACATTCTTCCAACCTTTACAGAAATCTGGTGTTCCCCAGACCTGGCAAAATGTCAGGCTCTGCTCTGTGCTTAAAAGATTTTGACTCAAAACTGGGCCGCTGATCTTCTAAGGACAGGCTGTCCAAAACGTGCTTGTGTATTACTGAGAAATACTGGCCACCAGCGATCAGTTCAGATTTTATTAAGTACAATTGCCTCTGAATGACTAAACCCTCTTTATGAAATGTCACTGGCTTGCGAAAACTGAGCCTGCTTCAAATGAATGACTCCTCCTCACCACCCATCCACAAATAAAAGGCTCTAGCTCTCTGCTCAGATGCTCCTCTGCTTGGCTAGACAGACATCCAGACAGAAATCACCATTCCTGTGCATGACATCTTTTTGCTCTTATTACTCCACTACAAAGACAGAAAGTTTACATCCAATACAATCATGGCTAAACTCATTCAGCACTTATGAGAGAAAAGCCACAATGAGCATTTGATAGATCCCAGAAGATGTGAGCGAGTTCAAAGCAATTCTAAGAGACTGGAAACCAAGCAAGTACATTTTCCATAGACACATGCCAAGTATTTTAAAAATAAATAATTGAGACTTTTAAATTGGGCTGCTATCACCCTGTGCAACCTCCTACCGCAGATTTGTCTTTAGATTAAAAAATGAACAAAGGCTCATTGTGCTGTCACAGATGTGGAGTACAGAATATTCAATAGTATCAGGAATTCTGGTGGAAGGGAAAAGATCATCAGAATTAGCTTTCTGTTCATTTCCTTCCAGCAATCCAAGGACCACTATGCAATCTAAAGCTAAAAAACAAAAAAAAAAAAAAAAAAGGGGGGGGGTAAGCAAGCCCACACACTTGTCAACAAGAAAAAGGAGACCAGCGGAGACAGTTTGCTAGCTTCTTTCCAAAAATGACTTTGTTGCTCATTCACTCCCTGCTGCAGCTTAGAAGCCAGGACACAGATCAGTCCTGGAGCAGATAATGCCTTGCTCCCCTTTACAGCAATGGCCAACATCAGACTGGCTAGGAGTGGACTTACTTCAAATGAGATACCTCTTTGCACTGAGCAAAGTCAGGCAGGTCATTTCTCAGGCCAGTAAAAAGGGTACCTTACACTTCCTTGCATTAAATTTGAATGATTGCATTCAAGTAAGTTAAACACTCAGTCTGCTCCACTTGTAGGCAAATAGATTTGATAGTGCTGGTAGAGGTTTAAGGTCTGTTGATGGGAACAGACAATTGTCCCTCTTTCAAAAGCTATTTATTTATTTGTAAGTAAACAATGCTTTTTAGAAGAGAAGCCTTTTTGCAGACTGCTTCAGAAATCGTGTTTATCCACACTTCAAGAGATTAGAGCAACAAGGGAGTTGGAATGTGCTGCAGCTCGCTCTCAAAATTTTCTTGCCTGGCAGCACAGAATTGAAACAGATACTTATTTTGCAATTGTGGGCAAAGAACATTAATAATAGGCCCACCACCAAATCCTCCAGCTGTTCAGCCTACGCACCAGAACAAGTACAGACTACCCATTTCATCTTCCGCAACAGCATAAGGACATATATCCTGCCATGCTTGGCTTTTAACCTCCTCCTAAGCCTTCATTCTGCACTTATGTCAAGTATGTTTTGCTCCTGCCCAAAAAGTGAGCTTCAAAACCCCACCTAACCAGCTAAATACCAAACTCCTTAAAAAAAACCCAAGCCCCTCTCCTCAAACCGATTAAAGTATTCAGCTGACAGCACTATCGCACAAGCTGCCTGTTGCACCAAACAGTGGTTGCAGGGACCTGGGTGGAAAAAGACATACACGTGAGTTTTGAAGCAAGCCTGCTACGGCGAAGATCAGTGTGGTGGGAAGGGGATAATTAAAAACTGTAAGCTTATTTATTTTCAACGCTTTACCAGAGAGTAACATGCAATTTGATTCTCACCCTTAATTTGTACATTCTCATGGGAATTTGGCAAGGTCGCTCTGAAGAAGAAAGTTTGAAGAACTCTTGCAAAAGACACTGTGCTATGCCAGATCAAGCAAGCTATCAGTTATTTACATTCATTTCAAAGGACACAAAGGAAGCCATTTATTTCCACCGTATCTGCACTTAAAGAGAAATCAGCACAGAGCTGGTCCTAACACCAGGGCTTGTCCATACAGACCAACCAGCATAGCTATTCCGGAGTAAACATTTAAGTATGATCAAACTAGCCTGAATTAATTCACAACTACAGAGACTATTCCAGGACACGGCGATCTCAGGAGGGAACACACGTTAGGAAGTCATCCTAAACTTGGGCTACTGGGACATTTCCTAGTGCAGGCAAGGGAAGTCCTCTGGCTACCAGGGAAGGCGATCTCTGGTCTGCACCTCCCAAGCCACCCAGGAGAATTTTTAAGAAGCCTATTTTAAGCACAAGTTTCAGGAACTGTAAGGAGGCATATTTGGCTTAGCCAGACTTGCAGGATTAAAATGTGCACCTAATTCTCCTAGCTATTAAATAAAAGGACTTATGTGTTAATGCACAGGAGTGCATTTCATCTCTTGCAGACGGGAAATAAAGCGACCAACGTAATATTCATTTTTTCAGACACATCGCTACAAACAAAACTAGAAAAAACACAAGTCTCGCTACATGTTAAGAAGCCCATCGTGCTATCTGGAGTCTGAATAACCTGGGGGGGTGGGGGAGAAGAACCACCCTACGCCCACACGTGCAGCAAAATCCATCTTAACCAGCCAACAGTTAAGTGACATAATTGAGTTTCCCAGATCCAAGCTGCAGATCCTGCACAGCAGAAACCACAGCCAAGGGAGGCTCTCCCTCATCTCTCCTTCAACAGCTCCGAACTCAAGTAAGATTTCCCCATCACTACACAGAGGCAGAAAGAGATAAAGAAAACCCCTGCTGCACTGGTCAGTAAAAAGTAGGAAGTATGTTCACCTTCTATCCGTGAAGATGAAATAAAGATGAGGAAACCAATGGGGAAACCCCCCAAATGCCCAAAATTGAGTTAAGCAGGAAGAAAGAGATCAAATGCCATGCTGTCAAAGCTCAGTCTGTGGACAAAACAGGACCTGAAATTTAAATGGTAATTTAAATTTATCACCTAGAAAGACCCTTCACCAATTTACAAAATTCTTTTCAAGGTAACTTTTGCAGTTGATAAAAGGTGAACTCAAATACTTCCCCATTAGCCTAACTGTGGGGTCCGTGGAGCTGTAAAGATCTCCCCTTTCAGCCAGATCATCTCCCAGGGACTGAGCTGCCCGGCGGTACTTTTATCAGATCTCCCCTGGTACGATCAGCTCCATGGCACTCCAACAGCCTTCAGTTTTCCAGTATGGGAGTCCACACATCCAGTCTGTTTGAAATGTCACTTAACTATTTCTTTGAAAGCACTTTCCTGCTCAGGCCCTATAGCATTATTATTTGACCTGCAGAGAGGGACAGATTTAAAAGGGAAAACAAAAGAAGTTTTTTTCCTCTCTCATCAGCAAAAGCTTCTAACAAGAATTAAAATGCATTTGTCAGGTCAACACCTCCTACAATTAAGATGGGGCCGGAAAGCCTCAGTCCCGTTCTGATACAACTAATACACATGTACACCAGAAAGGTAGAAAGGGTCACGTCTTTGCTGAGCCTGTGGTCCTGGGGGCAGAGAGAAGCCTAGGGAAAAAGACCTGTAACTCTGAAGTGCAGCACCAGTGGGTGCTCTCAAATATATTTTAAGATCCTGAAACTATTTATGAGTTACAAAATCAAAGCATCAATCAAAATAACCGGAACACGAGTACAGAGCTGAGGTCGGCCAGCTGAGCCTATGAATGGAGCTAAAATGCCTTGTTTATCTCGGCACGTGTGCACGCACTAAGCCTGAAAGATACCCAAGCAGCCCACCCGCTCCTCGCTGTCAGGCCAGCTGAAAAAGCACGGAGAAGACACAGCCAAGTAACGGGTGCGGATTCCCGTCAGCGGTTCTCACTATAATGGACAGATGAGTGGAAAAAGCAAGAAAGAAAACAACCTTGCTTGGCACCGTGCCCACACACACATCCCAGTGCAGTGGGGAAAACAGGCCGGGGGCACATACCAGCCGTGTATCAGCTTTCTGGCTCAGGGAACAGGCAGATCTGGCAGATGCCTAAATACTGGCCACTCTGTCCTGAATGCAGCTTCCCAAACTGCTCCACGAGTGGGAACCCAAGAGACCTCTCTGCAGAATTGCCTCACCTCAAGAAGGCAGATGCTGACCACCCCCAAGCAACACCTCCCGCCCCCGCGCCCCCACCACAGGCACGAGCCCACCTTTCTTGAACTCCTCCAGCATGGCATCGAGCTTGGTGTCATTGAAGACAAAGTGCAGTGGATGGTTGTAGAAGCGGGTAATAGTCTTGAGCGGCGTGCAGTCATCAGGGTCCACAAAAGCCAGGTCTTTAACGAAGAGCAGGTCCACGATATTGGAGCGGTCACCCTCAAAAACGGGGATGCGGGTATAACCGCTCTCCATGATCTCAGACATAGTGTTGAAGTCAAGCACAGCCTCGGCAGCGATCATGAAGCAGTCTCGGAGGGGAGTCATCACGTCCTCCACAGTCTTGGTGCGCAGCTCCAGGGCTCCTTGGATAATGTTGAGCTCCTCCTTGACTAGATCGTTGTAAGGGTCGGTGACACGCAGCATCTCCAACAACTTCTCACGGTTATAGACCGTGCCGATCTCCTGGCCCAGAACACAGTCCAGCAGCTTGCTGACGGGGTAGGAGGCCGGGAAGGTCATCATCATGAAAAACTTGGTGAGGAAGATGGTGTTGGCGCCCACGGCCAGGCCGTGCCGAGAGCAAATAGCCTGCGGCACGATCTCGCCGAAGATGACGATACCGATGGTGGAGACCACCACGGCCACCAGCCCAGAGCCAGCGATGTCATCCAGCAGGATGGTAAGCGTGGTGTTGACCAGGACATTGCCCAGCAGGAGGGAGCAGAGCAGGTAGTTGCCCTGGCGGCGCACAGGCTCGATGCGCTTGGCGTAGTTCTTCTCTTTGTCCGTGCCGCAGTTCTGCACGATGCGCAGCTCCATGGGGTCCAGGGCCATCAGGCCCAGGTTGAGGCCGCTGAACATGCCTGAGAGGCAGAGGAGGAGCGAGATGAAGATGACCTGCAGCCAGAAGGGCAGCAGGAACTTCTTCTCCTCGCCCACGATCATCTTGGTGTCCTCGCCGTCGTGGTAGATCCAGGTGGTCTCGCCCCAAGGTGGGGGCCCGGCCGGCCCCTCGGCACCCGCCAGCCCTCCGGCGGCCCCGGGCCCCAGGGCGGCGGCGGCGGCGGTGGGGGCCGAGACGGAGGTGCACAGGTAGTAGGACTTGCTCTTCTCCGTCTTGCGCAGGGGCTTGATCTCGATCTCGATGATGCCCGAGGTGCGGCGGTTGAGCACGATGTGCGGCAGGATGATGATGTCCGAGGTGCGGATGCCGCAGCGCTC
>JAVKLA010000036.1:15543854-15560594 GCA_034782735.1 Sagittarius serpentarius | reverse complement strand
AAAAAAAGGGGGGGGGGGAGTTTTATAGGCCAGCCAATTTTTTGATGAATCAGGCAGCAAGACGCAGAGGCAACAGCTATGTGGTTATAATGTACTGCTTTAGAGACTGTTTTCAGAAGAGCAAAACACACAGGCAATGCAGGTAGATTGCAAATCTTTGCAGAGTGGCAAAACAAAAATTTTGAAATGTTTGCTTTAAACGATGGAGTTAATGACTGAATATACTAATTCTTAATTAGTACCTTTGCTGCTTATATTATAAGACTAAATTATTCTCAGCCACTTTTACAACTGGATTTAAAACCTCTCACACAAAACAAATTCTGTGCTAAGATTATGAATCATACATGATTTTTCTTAATTGAAAGCTCGTATGTAACTAACTTCTGCTTTAAATATGTGCATAGATTTCTAGTGAACTGGATGATGTGATCCATTTGGCTGGAATAAAAATTTTTTACACACATAATGTAATCTTCACTGCAGCACTGAAAATTCAGAATAACTGTCCTGCAGTCTGTGTGTTTACTGGAGTGTGAGATGTACACTGGGGCAAATAAAGTCCGATGTTTGACTTCTCATTATATTCTCTTCAAAAAACCCATGAAACTTACCATTTATAACATATTCAAAATCTGCTTAGAAAAGGTGGGGGGGAAGAGTGAATCGTGATGTTTTCCAGTTCTCCTACTAGAGCTTGATGTAATAACACAGAGTATACTGCATTCTTTTGAAAAGATAAAGTTGAACAGGAGCAGATAATGGCATGTTTTTCCTGCCTAGTCTATTATTCATCAGTGAATTTTTAACTATAGTTAGGCAGGTACAGAGATGTATTTTGAATGTCATAACTTAGTATTTTACAGTGCCTAAAAGTGCGCCGGGTAAATTGCAGAACAAAGAGTCAGACAGGGTCTTTGCCCTAACGTAATTGCAACTTGATAATGAATACAATGCTAGGCTGAAAAACATGAAAGGAGTTGAAACAACAGGAAAAGCAAAGATCATACAAATGAAATAACAGAATTTAACTCAATTTAGACATTAGCATGCCTTAGAAGTATGGTAAATTTCCCTTTAATCTTTTTTAATAGTAAGCATTAATTACTGCTTTGTTGTCTACTAACAACACAGTAAGTGTACCTATGTTGTAAGTCAAGACTAAGTGATTTCATAGTTGTTTTCAGCCTGAAAGTTGGTAGTTGTTGCATGTTCTGCCCCTAACTCCAAACAGCGTTTAAACCTCTGAGTGGTCTGGTAGCAGCCCAGTAGGAACAGTGAGGCAATGCGACGCTCGTAGGATTGCCCTGGGCTTCAATGCATTGCTGGATCACGGCCATAACACTCAGTATCTTGAGTGTTAAGTCCTCAATGTTAACTGAGAAGTACCTTGGCAAGCCAGAAACTTCCCTGATTTCTACTGCCAGAAATAAATACCCCTTAGGCCCGCTCCCATCCCAAACAAGAAAATCCATCTCATGTATATACACTGAGTCATTACACAATGAAGGCATATTTGATGCTAAAAAGCTGTATGTTGGATTCATTTGTATTTCCGTAATAGGAAAATAACGGTTTCAGTGTTTATGCTTTCCATAACATGAAACTTTTTTGCAATTGCTTTGTACTCCCCGTAACAGCCACATGATTCACCATGAAATGAAGTCTGGAAAATCGTTTTGGATAAATGGAACTATAAATTCAATAGAATTTCCATGACAACATAGATTGCAACACTCCGCCACAAGTAAAATGTTATAAATCATTCAAAACCAACAAAAAATCAGCAGTAAGTCTTCTCTTTCACAACACACAAGACCCCTGAATTATAGAGCTGTGGTTATTACCTCCCCATGCAGTGCCTCTCATTTCTGATCCTCTTCCTTGTTACAAGTGTTGTTTCATATCTGACCTCCTTCCAAACACAGGAAATTATAATACTAACACTTTAATACTAAGATGTAAACAAGAACTGAAGCATAATGAGCAGGAGGCTTTTTTGAACCTTTCCTCCTTTTCTCATCTTCTAAAAATGTTTAAATATCTTCATCCTGTGGTAATTATACCTGTGTATCCAGATACATCACAGCATCTTGTTAGACTCAGAAATTTAGGAGCCTCTTTTTCTGGAAACGTGGGTGGTAAGTGTACAATAGGGTGCTCAGTCAGCTCGTAAAAAGGATGTGAACCACATGTCCAAGGGATGGAAGAGATCCAAGAAGAGGAGGAGGTAAAAATAAAAAAAGGATAAAAGATTACACCACACAGTATTGCTCATTCGTACCCCTCCATCAGAGGGTTCCTGACATACGGTATTTCACTTAAAGACCAAGGATCTGGAATAAAGTGATTCCAGGAGGCCCTTCACTGCAATTTAAAAATCACTGTAAGCTGTTGCCTTCATGCCTGTGAGAAAAACCTTGAAAATGCAAAGCTCCTTCCCTCCTGAAAAGATTAAGAAGCCCATAAAACCAAATGAGAGACAAATAGCTCAGTGTTCTGATTTTGGTAGAAGTAGCAGTATTTCTTACAAATCTGGTCTTCTGGCAACTTGAGAAGACGCAGCAACCTACTAGTCCTTGGATTGCAAAGGCTCGTCTTCCCACACTACTAGAGAGTTTCTGCTACCTTGCACAAATCACTGCCCATTTCCGGCCCTTGCTTCCTCATGTGTAAACTATGGTCATTGCCCATCCCTCCTTTAACTGGATGTTTTATGAAGGAAAAATATGAAAGTTTGGAAATAAATGGGAAGAATGACAAGCAACTGAAAAACACGTGAAATAAACTACCATTTGGAGTGGTGTCGGAGAAAAAAACTTTGGGGTTGCTGTTCATTTGCTTGATACTGCAATAAGGAAGAGTCACACAAGTACCTCATGGAGACAGTACATTGCCTCGTAATACCGGTAGCAACTTCTAAACAGCTCATATCTGACAGAGAGCTGAAGTCGCAGGAGTTCAGTGCGGACACTTATTGCAAGGTGCTGCATCCAGGTACCCAAGGGCATCTTCCCAGGCTCCTGGAGGTCAGCTGGGGTCTTTCACTGGTCTTTAGCTCCGCTACCAGACTCTGACTCTGCCAGAGACTGTTTGATTTATTTATCGAGTAGTTCTGAGTCTCACCCACAGTGGCTTTGTCTAGTTGTGGCACATTCCAAAAGAGATAGTAAGCGCATGCATGCGGGAACACCGCGCGGGACAAACCTTGCTTTCTAAAACCACCCAAACAGAAAAATTAGAAGCAATACTAGCTGCTGGCAAGGGTGAAAAACTGAAACAGGCATTGAGGAAGTGGCTAAGCACCAACTGCCACAGCAACTGAAAACAAGCCGGATGGACTAACTGCATGAACAGAATAGCTCTGAACTCAACCCAAAAGTGACTGTTTCAGATGCTGTCTTCATCTGTTTCTCCCATGGTCTTCCTACAAGGAGAACTAAACTACCGAAGAAAGTTTTAAACTTCAAAATACCCGAACTGTCCATACTTCAGCTTGTCTTTCAAGAATCCTTTTACTTTCTTAAACATCAAGAAGTGCTGCCAGAATGGAGAGAACTGCTGGGATTTCCGAGCAAAAACACTCCAGCGATCTTCAGGGAAAAGAAAGGAGCTGCACTTTAAAAATAAACCCTACAAAAGCACACTTTTCCTAGCATGTGTGATTAATACAATTTCATATACCATTCACTTTAAAGATGCACTAGCACAAGTATTCATTCCTCTGAGAGCTCACATCTTAGCACAAATTACTCTTTTTGTACTGTGGAATTCAGAACACCCTGTGTGGATTATTTGTTTTTTTGTGGCGTTTTTTTTTTTAAATGAGAGAAGGCGAGCTCTTCCATGAGGTTTAATGATCTTCAGAATGCCTCAGAATGATTTTTGAGATATTTATAGTTTTGTTGCATCTCTGGATTCAAAGCCATGCAGCAGATGGGGCACGTTTTCAGAAGCACTTTGCTGGGCGAAAGGCCATTCCTATCTCTGAGGGGATGTGAAATCCTCTGGGCTGTACACTTGCAGAGCTATTTTTATTTATGAACTGTGAATTATATGGGCAACTACAGCAGAACCAGTCCATGACAAGAGCTTACATGGAGGGCTTCATAACACAGGGTAAAAATAATATGGGCTTTCCCGTATTTTGCAGACTACACATCTATCTAAGGTAGCGTTGTAATCCTAAAGATAAAGCAAGCAGGGTGCTCAGCATCAGGTCTCAGTAGCTACTTGCAGATTACTGGGGGAAGGTGGGACAGCCCTGAACTGCAGGGACAGCACTAGTTCTGCCACAGACTTCCCGTTTGAACACAAGACGGATTTTTCCAAAGCAATTGCTTAATGTGGGTGTTTCCCTCCAAGTTTCTCAAAAGGACTTGTAATATGCAAGGGGTGAGTACACTATATCCTTTCTAAAACTCAGGAAATACCTCAAATTGAAATCCCTCCCCACCATGGAGTGCCTACCCAAATTCCCCAGTCTCTTGGAAAACCTTGCACATAGTATCTCTGTACTCTGGCTCTAATTTTCTAGCTTTCTTTACCCTTATCCTCTGACTGTTTTACCAGGGTAGAAAGTAAAGTCTGCACACATCTAAAGTGCAGTGTTAAGAAATTAGTAAACTTCTTGTCTTAGCGACTTTGTGTACAGACACACACAGAGTAGCTGAATACACCACCTTAATGGCACCAGCTTGTTCAGGATATCGTTCTGTATTAACACTAGCAAATCAAAAAGACCTGGACTTTAGCACAGCAAGAAGCAAAATATTCAAGTAAGCAGCAAAACTGATGGAAAGGTTGACGTGCTAGAAATTGTGCAGCCTTTTAAAGTTAAAACATTGTCTACTGTCACATCTGCAAACCCATTTGCAAACACATTCTGTAATGGTCCTTTGCTAAATGTCAGAGTTATTCTTCCACACCTATGAAGAAGAAACACAAATCTAACTCTCACCCCCTTCCACGCTCACATGCTGGTACCCGTCTGCAGATGCCGTGTCAAGACTCCCTTGGTTCACCTGACTGCTGCTCACTCGAGCCATCACCTTACATAATGTGAATAGAACAACCTCTCAGCTTTAAAACTTCCAATTTTTTAAGGGCTTACTGATGTTGAAAGAAAAGCATGTTGAACTTCTTCGGACTCCTGATGAACACAACAGTGCTACCAGACTGGCATTCGAGTCCAAATTTTACAGGCTTTGGGTCAGTACTGTTTTCAGTATGCACTCTTCTGGGAGGCATGCACAGTTGTGTCCCTGCGCAGCCAGGCTCTGTGCCAGCTTCGCCCCTTCCCTCTACTCTGCGTTTTAATAATAGAAATGAGTCTCAAGCCAGAGTCACATTTCCACCCTAACTCACATCTGTGTATTTCTGAAAGCACCTCTCCTGCCTCAGCATCTCACATTTGAACAATTCACCTGGGTAATGGACACCATATAAGTTCTGGTTTTCAGTATGACAGCTGCTGGCTTTTCTCCAGACTGTGGGTGGCTTTGGCTCTAGAAGCGCCCAACCAAATTAATTTTTGCTGATGCCACTGCAGTCTCCACCAGCCCAGACACTTGGTTTGTGCCTGCAACCATGAATGGAAACTGGAAATGCTGCAAAATTATGCAGCCTCTCCCTGTCATGTAACAGGGAGAGCATGCCCCATGCTGCCTGGGGCCAGGGCTGGGGCTGTGGTGGGCAGGGAGGGTACCACCTGCAATACAAAACCACACCGTTGTACACGTTACCAGTACGTTCACCTCTCCTGGCGTTGTTCTGTCACAGCATGAAATGCCTCAATGGAACTTTTGAAATATGGAAGTTGCACAAGTAAAGTCTTTATCATAAATCTGATAATTAACCTGCATAACTAATTTCCCTTCTGGCAGCAGGCATAGGTTGGAATAAATAGTCTATTCAATACCTACTGAGAGAAGACTCCTATATTTCATGTTTACTTTGAGCAAGTATAAAAACCTAGGGACAAAGGGCCTCAAAGAGTCAAATTCCTTGCAGTTGCAACAGAGTGCCCTGAATAATACATAAAGCAGCTATGCTCTTATCCCTAAAACCACAGGTGTGAACCAGATGTCATGCTTATCTTCTCTTGAGATTACAGCAAACAATTGCACACCTTCAGAATATAAAGTAAGCTTTGGCTCAAGAAGCCTGAAATATATTAGAAGTGTGGCAGTGAAGTTAAAAATTCAAATATTAACCTACAAATCACTGATTCATTTAAGATTCTGTTTATAGCCTATGTTTTATAAAAGTTATATTTCTTTTATTTAACCTTTTTATAACAAGATATATTATGAATCACAAATCTGAGACAAAACCACTTGCATAAATCTCAGTCTTGGTCAGCAAGATATTGCCAAACAGGTTGTTCAAATATACCACCACCTATTTAAAATACACCTTGGCTCAAGAAACAAAATTGAAGTTAAAGCCTTGATTTAAACTTTAAACTTTCCTGTTATTGTAATAAAGGTTTAGAAAAAGGTGAACATATGCTGCATTCAAATATTGAAAGGAGATTAAACCCGGAATGTTACCTCAAAGAGAATTTTAAAGTTAACTTACTACACAGTAACAAGACACGGTGCAAATGGTGCTCTAACCATACAGCCTTGATCATAACCAACCACCTAAGAGTGCATAGCCAGAGAAGATTCCAAAATGTCCAGTTTCAAAACAATAACAATTTCGTCACTAAATGAGCGAACATCACTAATACGCTAGTGTTTGTTACTGGGAGCACTTCAGAAAAAGAACAGGGTCCTCCTCACCAGATGCACAAAATAATCATGACCCAGGGTGTTTTAAAGGTCATACTCATACCGCAGTATTTTCTCTCTTAAACTAGGTCCAGGCACCACCTCCCGATCCACGCGTCGACACCCCAGGAGCAGTAGTGCTTGCGGCAGAGGGTGAGGGTTTGTTGTCTCTGATAGATGGTTCATGTCCTATTTCAGTTTTTTCTTAGCTTTCCTCTTCCACCCTGGCTAGCTTCATTCTTTAATCCAGCGTGCCTGGTTTCCTTCCACAGCATCCCCTGTCAAACACACACACTCCAAACACTGGCAGCATCTAATGCTAACGCTTCACTAAGAGAAGTCTTCCAGGTCAATTAATGACAGAAATATTGCAGGTTTGTAATTAGAGCCCTAGATAAGAAAGTCTTGTGTTTACTTAATAATCCTCATATTCAGTTAATAAAAGCATGCATCTCACTCTCATAGCTGTAGAGAAAAGGTGGTGAATGTGACCTGAATCCAACAGCTGTAATGTCATCTGCTTGATCTTGAGGGAGTTGAACTACCCTGTTCATGTAACAGTATTCACCAGTGACCCAGAGCCGCTTTCTGCCCTCCAGCAGCAGAGCCTGTGACTCCAGGGGAAAAAGCATCCAACATCTTGGCTCGCTCACACTAATAAAACGGTGTACGAAGAGTCACAGGCTAAGGTGTTAACATGACCCTGTCTGTAATGCTGAACAGTCAGACTTGGTTTGAGTTGAGAGCACAGACCGAGGCTGCTCAGCTCCATGGCAACACTAATGATTTAAACATCTTTACAACCTTTCATTAAAGGTACAGGATAAAAGTTAAGAACAGTACAGAAAAATAAAGAATTTCATATGTAAACAATTAAGGTTTTGAGCTTCACCATATGCCTTATCCCCATCTCTGTTAGCAAATGGGTTTTTCTTACAAGGACAATCTTTGGATGGTATTAAGTGTGGTGGCAAAAATTCTTCTTCAGAAAAACAGATGAGAGAGACTAGAGCTAGTTCTGGCATCCAGCCCTAATTCCTGCAGAAAAAAATGCAAAAGCAAAAAGAAAAGAAGCGCACAGACAGGTAACGCAGCTTCTGCGACTGATACTTGCAACTTCATTATAGTGGAAAACAGGCAATGAAAGTGGCTGTTACCAGTCCCGCAACAGTCGGTAACTCCTGTCAGGTGGCAGAGGGCACAGCTTTTCCCTGCCTCGCCAGTCACGGGGTCACAGCAGCGCTCTGAAAGGGAGTGTGTCTGGGCTCACCATGCCAGGCTCATATTAAACAGAAGGAAGAAAGAGATAGGAAGGAAAAGAACTGAGATGGGGGAAGAAAAGGACAAAGAAGAGGCAGCACCCCTCTCTCTCATGCCAAAGGGCTGTTGAAGATAAAGGTGAAGTCAGTGGCAGCTCTGGTAGCTTCCCACACTGCTGCTCCGAGCAGGTCAAAACACATTCAGGATCATGACTGCCTTCCCAGAACACCCAGTAACATGGTGGCTGGTGTATTGTTATTACAGGGTCCTGAGATCCCAGGAAATCCTGGAATTGCAAGCATCGCATTTTATCTCCTTCCCTTCATCAATACATAGTCTGGTCCTTTCACTCTCAAGATCTTCCTTTACACAGACTGCCAGCCAAGCGCTACAGATGGCACGAGCGTATCCATTAATTACATCCGCCAATGATTTACAAAACACGAGTTTTGATCTGCTAGTTTCCAGCTCCATTCCCTTCTCATTTAAGCACACACCTCGGAAGGTATCTCGATGTTTTTTAGACTATTTCAATCTGCCCTCTTTCTGTAGAGTGTCTGAACAATGCCACACACTGATCTTGTCTAGAGCAGTGTTGCCGTGCATGTTGCCTGATACTCAAGGCTGCATTAACATAGCCCCAGACAGCCCTCATAAAAACACCTAGTTCAGGCTACAGGTGCATCTAGCTCTGTATCCTGTCTCAATTACCAAGCACTAATAGAAAGTAAAAACAAGACAGTCTGTGCTTACATGGATAAACACCAACTGTCCCCTTAGCTACACCCCTGCAGCTTCCAGCAAGCCCCAGAGGCCTTTCAGAGCTGGAAGCTGCACAAGGACCATCCTTTGACTGTTCTGTCCAAAACTCTGCTATATCCTCTTTCCAACCTTATTTACTGCTGACCGCTAGAAGATTCACACGGGGTTCCACAATTCATGCACGTTGATACATCCATAAAAAGTGTTCCTCTCTGTTGAATGTGCACCTTCTGTTTTTCTGGGCTTAGACCCGTAATTATACCGTGAAGCGTAACAAGGAACATCTGTTTAACTTCTTTGAGATTTCACAGACCTTTGTAATCATGTGCCCTGAGTCACCTTTTCCAAGCTGAGATGTCACAACCACTCTTTAGCTTCCCGTCTCATGGAATGTGTTTCGTATCACCGAAGGTCCTCTAATTTTTGGGACATACAAAGCATTTTTGAGGTTGGGCAATCACAACTGCCCAAGTCATATGCACCTTGGAGTAAAGATTTTTCCTGTTGATCGTACTTATTTCCTAATTATTTCTAATCTTCCTATTTGCCTTTTGGCTACTGCTGAGCACTGAGCTCACATGTTCAGACAGCTTCTGGAACAATTCCTTCAGCGGCAATAACTAATTTAATGTTCATTACTATATCTGCAAACTCGGAGTCTTCTTTTTAACCTAGTTAATCTAGAAAATGAGATTTATATGATCCTGCTTTGTGTGTGTGTCTGCATGTGACATGCCAGTCTTCTGTAGTAACTTTAGAGTACGTTGACCAATTTCATCAAAACCTGACTGCTCACTTGGGTTCTCAAAGACTTTACACCCATGCAAACTCCTTTGCAATTAAGTGGCAATGTTAAAGAGAGACCCAATTAGTTTCACAAGCATGGATCAACTACTGAAGATCCTCCCTGCCCTCCTTCACAAAGCACTCCATCATCACGCCTAGCATGGGCAACAGCCACTTCAGTTCTGTTGCGTTACCTCCAAACTAGCTGGAGCTTTTTTGACTTGAGAGCTGTACTGCATTCATTTCTGCACTCTGGGACGTACCGGGTCACGCAACATACCTACTTTCTTTAACTCAGTGGGACTGACATCAGTAGGTGCAGATTCCCATGAGTCACTGAGAAAATACCAGCATTTGGATCTAAGCACACACAGTACTAATGGAAATCTACCATTCTGTTAAATATTGTAATATGGTAACTTTAATCATAAAGCCTCTCAGCATTTAAATACTTCAGGCACTGTAGACATTTATACAACTAGCAGTAGATGTATTTTCAAATAGATACTTCTGAGTAATTATCCTCTTGAGACAGCACCAACTGCTAAATAATGCCTCAGTTTAATAGCACATAGCTCTTAAGAAATGAACAATTCTGGGGACTATTAAATCTCTCAGAAACGCAACAAAGATGGTGATAAATACCTTACACTCCATTTTAGTCCTCATGTAGATGAGGAATAGGCCATTTTTTCTCACCTGTTAGCTGGACTTCATAGACAACTCCTTAGAAAATTAGGGGGTAGCCCCTCCTACTTGCTTTAATAAGGCAGGATATGCAAATTTGTTCTTCCAGACATCAGCAAAGGTCCCTTACGAGCAAAATTAGTACTCAGACTCACAAGAAAAGCTGTCTTAGCAAAATGTATTGGAGGAAGAATAACCAGGTGGGATAGCTGGGTGGGAAGTCCTGAAAATGCCATAATCCTTACGGATTAACTGGCGAGGAATAATTGGTCTGTCCCTCCAGAACATCCCTCTGTCATTTGATGGAAGAATTGCTGAGCAGAAAAATACAGGGAACAGAAAGAGTATTCAATCCAAACTCACACCAGCGAATCGAGGCATGACTGGGGAGAGAGTTTTCAGATGAACCTGCTTTTATGTAACACACAAAGCTCTAGAATATCAGGAAAATGCAGACTTCTTGTTCATATAAAATGCTGGCCTTTATTCATGTTCCCTAAAGAGGTTTTTCCTAAAACTCTGCCTGCCTGCATATTACTTACTGCTAATAAATGAGCCTAGGGAAAGAAACTTGCATTCTCTGGTCACCAGAGGTCTGTGAATAGAGCGATTCAGCATGTTGCTCCATAGAGAAGGTTGCCTTTTCACAGTCAAGAGCAAAAAGATGGAAGCAAAAGGCATAAAAATACTTGTGTCCTCATCCTGACACCATTTTACCTCTCAGGGGCATTCAGAACCCTTTAGAGATGACAAGCTCTCCAAAGCAAACCATATCAGACTGTGTTTACCTTCAAGTCAGTTCACTCAATGTCCCAGCTTCATTTCAAAAGCAGCCATCAATAAACACACAGAAGAGGCCACCTCCTTATACGGAGAAAGCAGAAGTTAAATTTACTGCAATAGAGCCAATTTGTAGCAGCTGACTATCTGACCCCTACTATCAAGTAGTTTCATCATCATTCGACAGCACGTCATGAAATGCTCCTGTACTTAATTCTCCTTTGAATGACAAATTAAAATAAGATGATTTGATAACTCGGTGACCAAAAATTTCCATTGTACTTTCTTCCTCGTTACAAAAAGTTACATTAAAAAAAAGAGAAAGATTAATACAGAAGTGCCAGATTTTAAGCAATGATTGAGGACTTTACATAAAAAAAGCTCAAAAAGTAAGGACAGTGAAGTATTTTTAGGTATGCAATAAACCACAGCATTTTAACATATATATATGTCACTTTGGGTTCAGTGTGCGATAAATTTCCATTAGTATCTCACTGACAATTGAAGCCCCACTGAATACTAAATAAAGCCACGTGGCTGTTCTGCTGAGCCCTGTTGTGGAAAAGAAGGAAGGTCTGAAAAACCTAGGAAAAACAGTCTGTGTGTGAGGTTCAATCCCAAACACTCCTTCTGTGGCCACTACAGGGATAGAACTGGAGAGATATGGCCACCCAAGAGCACAGTCTTCTCACTGCATGATGTAATCATGTGTCCTGGACCTAAATGTGGCCTTCACCTTGACCTGTGAAGGGTTTCCCTTCAAACAGCTGTATTATACCTAGCTTCAGTTTCTGTGGGTCAGTAAGTCATCAAGAGAAACAGAAGCAGCAACTCCTTGTGTCTTCCCATCCTGAAAGTAACTGAGATTTAATAAATGCATAAGATAATTTTCAGAGCCTTACATGGAGGAGGCTTCTAGAGCCGTTGTGCTGAGACCCGCTGGAACAAAGCTCTGGTGTATTCAGATGTTAAGTTTGTACAGATAAAGTCTCCTTTGAACGCTATCTTACAGTTTCAGTTAATGATGGTTCAGTAAGAGAGGATACGCAGGAAGACTACATCCTTAATAAATACAGTGACTTTATTATTCTGATGTCTGGACCCACCCTGTGAGGTTTCAGACCTGGGATATCTGTAACTACAGGCCATTCCTCAGAAAGCCACACTCCCATCTGTAGATGTTCAAAAGCTGGTAACACTAACAACCTCCACACCAGAAAAACCCATGCTAGCTATACTATGTGATATCAAATTTAATCTTCTAGACAAATGCAAAAGTGTTCATGGACACATGTACCAAGTCCTGCCTCTATTAAATTACCTTTTCAGAATGTAAAGCATTTGACCAGTGCAACCTGACAAGTGCCAGAGGAATGTAGTAAGTTGCAAGCAAAGTAACAGAGCACAATCTATACATTGTCTTAATTGTTCACTTAGATACTCCTTTTTTACCCCCACACAGATAAAACAAGTCAAAACAGTGTTATGCTAGACAGGGATTAAATCTTAGAAGTTGGATGCTGAGAATAAAATCAACAGTCAGTGAGAGTGAGGGCTCATTGCAGGAGGCTCAGTCTGAAGCCACCCAGTTGTAAACTACTCGGACCTGGGGCAGCCTCCTTGCTTGCTGTTCGTACAGGATCCAGCCTGACAGACACGGATCCTGGTTCAAAAGATGCTACAACCCCAGAAGCCAGCAAACCACAGGATTTCTGTACAGTATTTTCAGCTTAGATAAAAGAACCTTAAAAAAGAGGCAAGAATTACTTGGATTTTCTCTAACTAGTCATGCAAACATTTCTGGGGGAAGATGGTTTAAAGAAGACCTAATGCATAACGTAACAAACTACTGGAGCTGACTTAACTTAGGTGAGATTTCCTCCTCCTTCCTTCCACATCACAGCCTGATTACAGTCACATACAAATCTGAGTTTGTAATCACTATCATCTTGCTCCTTTCCATGTTAACAGCAGCAAGGCATAAATAAGTATGAACTTCCCTCAACAGTAATAACACCAGGCATTTTACTAAATCCGTGATATAAAGAAATTTCACCCACTGTTAGATCCTCTTTATCACATGCAGAACTTTGTCATATCTCACCAAGAAATAGTAGTTATATGCATATGATTTTAAAAGATTCAGAGCTTCCACATAAACAAACACACACATACACCCACAAGCTTAGAGAAACAACGGATTCTTTTTCAGCAGGGTGCTGTGAAAAACGATGTTTATTTCCCCTTAAATGCGTGAAATTACATTAATTGATTGTCAGACCACTATATCTACTTATAAAGCTCTGAGAAATTTTAGCTGTTTGCAAACTAGTCTTGAACAACTTCCGAAGGCCATTGTTAATGCCTATCCCCAGAGAGGATGGAGACAATGCAGAAATCCTGCCTGCCACAAGAACAAATCGATATTTTAACATTCTTACTGTGATACTGTTCATCCAGACCTCACAATGAGCCACCAGGAAAGCTAGCTACAGCATATTCTATAATTTTAAACCCATCAGAGACCAAGATAAAGCTGTATACCTGTTATTTTGGTTAATTTTGCCTGTATTTTCCTAGTATATTTGTCACTCGAGGCTTTTAAAAAAGCAGTGACAGGGAGTGATTTGTTTGACCAGACCTTAACTCCTCAGATTCCAAAATTTAGCTTTTTTAGGAGTTATAATTACTGGGGGCAAGAACTGAAATGAAGTTGTCAACTGCAGTAATGGGCTTTCTTTCTCCCTTCCCCACTTCCCCAAGACTGATGCTATTCATTTAGAGCAGGTCTATACACAAGATCATCTAATCTAATCTGCTGAAACCTCAGTGAGACCTGGCAGTATCTTAACTGGAAAAGACTTCTAAAATTAATAATAAGACGACCCTTTCAGTTTAATGCCTTGGCCATCACAGAAACCTAATGGTGCACTTTGCACAAGTCACACTCAGACACTGGCAGGAGGAGAGGAACAAAGACAAGAATTACAGTCGATTCCTCACTGCCATGCAAACACAGCCGCTTTAAATGCAGAGTTATGTACCAAGCAGCCAATTTTATTTCACGATACATTCTGTTTCTGTGAGGCCTGATCTTAGTCTTTGCTCATGCCAGAAAGTCTTAAGACAATTCAGTGGGAGCAAAGACTCCTTTTCTGCTCCATGTATACAGCTAAAAAACGGTTGAGGCTTGTCCAGGGACTGCAAGACTGAGGTGACAGGGCACCACTTCCTGAACCCTATTGTTTCCTACTAAGTAGGAAGAATAGAATGAATATCTTAATTTGTTAAATTCCAATTAATTATAATTCAATTTGGCAAGCCCTAATACAGGAAAATGTCTTTACTTCCCATCTTGTAAGTGTTTAGAAGAATGTGAGACTACGTGATAGATGGAAGCTTCCGAGCTTTTAAGTAGAGGATACCATAACATTTTCCTTAGATAAATGATTTCCCCAATGTGAAAATGTTAGTTTTAATGAAATGAAATAGCCTTAATTAGTTGTGATGGGAAGTAAACCCTGAGATAAACATTGCATAAATAATTCACATCCTTCCATCTGGGGAACTTCTTCCTGAACTGCAAAGCGTCTCCAATCTGAAATGCAATACACATTATTTTAGCAGCAACTAAAAAAATGCAGACTTCTTCCAATACACTGCATCTGGAGCAGAGAGCATCTGCTATTCTGGAGTTGAGTGCATATTTTAAGACATAGCTTTAGAAAGTTTTTCTGATTCTGGACTAAAACATTTTTTCCTAACACATGGTCTTCCACAGAACTGGTCTCCACTGTAACTTTAACACCTTGATCTATCTATGGAAATTCACATTTCCCATGCTGTCCCAACAGGAATATGTAAAACCTTCTCTTTTTTCATATACACCGGGCTGTGGCCAAGGCAGCATCTAAAAGACATTTGGAGATAAAGCTGTAGCATTTTTCATACTGGATTATGGTATATGATCCTAATACTCTTGTATCTACACTTTCTGTTCATTCGTTTTAAGAGTTGGTCTCCTGCTTCAGGAACAACTTTTCCCATAGGGACTTGCTGCCAAGATCTATTGCTAGCAAAGGCACTCAAGGTGGGCCCCCTTGTTATAACAGACAATATGGCTGATCGCAAATTCTCTGCAGAATTTGTGGCAATTACTGCACAAAAAAAGTAGGGCGGGGGGGACGATGGATGGATGCACACGACATGGAAGCAGCGAAACCACAAAACTTATGTACACTGTTTGATTTGATGCTATGAAATTCACCATGGAGAACATAAGCAACCATAGCTTCCATGTGGTGATCTTCTGGGTGTTCTGCAAATGAGACCTAACAGCACATCATAAATGATTTTGTTCTGACAACATTTCTTGTTCAGGATAGCTACTGACTTTCCCTGTGTGCCTGAAGGAATCTTAAGACATCTGCGCAAGCCACTAAAAGTAAAGTTTTTCTTTAAAGGTATTATTCAAGAAAGATCAGAACCTCTGATGAAAACAGTGTTGATTTAAAACATGAATGCATGAAACAAAACCTTCTGAAGTGAAAATATACTATCTATACATAACTTTAAAAAAGTGTATATATTTTCAAATGAACAATAATACTCTTAAAAAGGGAAACTGCTAGAGACATACTTATTTTTTTCTGCCTATTATACAAAATAAATACAGAAGCATAATGAAAGAATATATTATGCTTGCTTGTGTTCATTGTCACGATTTTTATAGGATCAAATCAAACAGACAATGGAAATGAGTTTTGCAGTTTCACTATGCCTTCTGGTTATCAAGTGATAAGTTCCTAGCTGATGACCATTTTTTTCCTCTTTTAATGCAGACTCCAAAATAAACCATTCCAACACAGAGAGTGAAACTTTTAAAAATAGATTTCCTTCTCTCTCTGCAAAACCTTACAAACGATCCCACTTTCACAACAGGGTAGGATATAATTTTTGTAGAGGATTCAGTTGGATCATTTCCTTTCCATACAGCAAAGCACAAGGTACCCTCAGACTGGACTCAGATGGCAGAGTTTACTAAGTCTGCCCCTACCCACTCTGAAGTCTGCTATGCTTAAAAGGTTTCTCCAGGCTTGGATAGCTCTTAAACCTTGAATATGGAGAAGTGCTACTAGATGAGTCACAAATCATTTAACAGAATTCTGCTCTGCTTCCAGAGAGTCACGAGCAAAGCTCACAGCTTTTTATACCTATCAAAGAGCATCAAAAAGGTGCTAAGATTCTCCACCCATGGAAGGACTAAGAAAGGCAACAGGGATTTGGCATGCCAGGCTTTTTGGTTGCTTGCTCCCACTGAAGGCCATGGAGAAAAGCACCTGAAACACCTGAACATTTCACATGTCACTCCACGTAGTTAGCAAAAGGCAGCCTGAATTAATTTATTTTCTCTATTATTTTCATGCAACATGGGAAAGGGGGAAAGACAGGAAAATGTGATTTTCAAATCACAACAGTGAGTCAGGGTGACTCAGAACAGGTACCAATTAGAAACAGCAAGTTTATATTTTGAAACTGCCTCGATTCCGCTTGGCGACGTCTGTATTAAAACAGCTTGCTGAGAGAGGATGTGCGCAGAGCTTCTTTTACGTTTCCTCATTCTCAAAATCTAAATCTTCAACACCTAGAGCTGCACAGAAGGGAAGGGAAGGGAAGGGAAGGGAAGGGA
>JAVKLA010000036.1:15473710-15543754 GCA_034782735.1 Sagittarius serpentarius | reverse complement strand
AAGAAAAGAAAAGAAAAGAAAAGAAAAGAAAAGAAAAGAAAAGAAAAGAAAAGAAAAGAAAAGAAAAGAAAGAAAAGCCTTCCATGCTCAGGAGTCATTTTCCAGAAAATCCCAAACCACAGAAAAACAATTGCTTAGAACTGACATTTAATGTTAAGGGCTATTCAGGAAATGCAAAATGTTATTTTTAAATGTTTAACCATATAAACAGTGACTGAGAATGCATTTCTTATTAAGCAGTTTTATGGTTACAGCTACTCTGTTGCTGAAAAAGCAACTACTTATAAAAATAAAGCTAATATTTATGGGCACTATAGCTCTGGAAGGGACCTCTTTTATAAGACATTTACTGCAGCAGCCATCACAGCTGAATCATGTTATTGCACAAAAATGAGGGTTTTTTTTTAAACTCAGGCTAACATTTAACAAATTTAAGTAAACGATAACATATGAAATTATCTTCCAACAGTACTAAAAACCAGAACAGCAAGGACCAAATCTGTGAGATACTGATCATCCTCCCATCGTGTAAGTGCCTGCAATGGGGCCAAGAAGTAGGGAACATTGTGACCACCACAAAAGCAGATGATTTACAGAGCTGTGCAGAAATGATTAACAAACTACTGTGCACGGGACACCTCTCCTTGAGCGGCTGCAACCCTGGCGAATTCAAAACTCCCCTGCTCATTACTCTCCCCCATCATCAAGCACTGGATACAACGCATCTTGTTTTACAGCCACCATGAAGTCCGCAGCAAAAAAACCTCCACCATCCCTGTTCTCCAGGAGTTATGTCCTGATGTTTGTCTCCTCTCCTTGGTAACTGCTGGCAGCCTCATTTGTGAAAACTTCTGTTCTACAGCACCCATTACAGAAAGACCTCATTACAGAAGTAGGGAGTTACCCTTCCAGACCTAGATGGCATGACCTTTAAAGTACAAGTTCAAGGTCATCCTTTAATTCACCCGAAGTCCCCAAGATGATTATTTTACAACGTATGCACTAATCAAAGCCAGGCTTTAGGATTTGGCAGACAAGCTGTTCTGTCTATCAGAATAACTCACAGATGGTATGTATGTGACACAACATATTCATCATGTTATATTCTTAGTATATGCAATTTTCCCCCTTGCTAAATTTTCCGGCGTTCAGCACGGGCTCTAAGAAACTGCTGGTGCCTTGGAAGAGATACCCTTCCAGCCTTGTTTTCTTTAAATTAACTGAAAAAAGAAAGAATCTAAAGGTTGAAGAAACTCATTCTCCTGTGTAATTGTAAAACATATTGAATTTGATTTTTTACCTTAGGTACTATTTTTTAACTTCTATTTTGTAGCTCATGTTTGTTTTCTGCTCTTCAGTTCACATATTGTACTTTCTTTTTACTTGATGTGTGCCATATTGTTTTAGCTTTTGCTCTTACTTCTGCTTATTTATGATCCTTTTGTGACCAAAATCTCAGTAAGATTTGCTTTAGGGGCATTTTTTTATCTTTTTTTCCAGGTAGTTGCATGCATAAGTGAACCATTAAAATTGAATCAGTTCAGTGAATCAAACTGAATGACAACAAACTAAAATGAGCAGAAACATGCCTAAAGCAACAAGCAGATTACTTATTTTACTTATTTGTAATGTTGCTTTCTTTTTTCCTCTCCTCTAGTTCTTCTGATGAAATACAGAACCGCATATTTTTTTAAATACTGGGATGAGTTTTCAGTCCTGAATGCCACATAGATTTTATAAAGGAAAATGCACAAAGGGAAGATGCACCCACACAAGGTTAGGTTTCGGATGCTGGCCCAGCAGCCTATTTTAAAGCTTATCATCTGGAGGAGTTAACCAGCAAGCACAGGCAAGAGTTCATGAAAATAAACTTCCCGCTTCCAATTTCTCTTGCTCCTATTACATCTGTCTGTCTTTTACTCCCACTTTGCTTGTGTTTTAGAGCCTCAAGAACAAAAGTCACCTCTACCACTGATCTTTGTTTTGTACAGTGTGCCGGCTTGTATTAGTCCTTGTTAAATGAGGACAAGAGTTGAGAGAAAAATAACTGAAAATTAGATTCTCTGCCTTGGAAAGAGCAAACCAACAGCCAGCAAACAACTTCCCAGACTTTCTGTTACAGAATGATAAATGTCACTGCCATGGTCAGAATTTTTCAGTGGTTTTCAGTGTTTTAGCTTTAATGCTGAAAGCCAAAACATTAATAAAGCAATTGAAGTAGTAGGCATATAAGTCCATGAATGTCAGTAGCAAGGTTTCACATGTGTCACTTTGCAGTAATAAAAGACTTCATATATAGTGCTAGGACTGGATGTTACTATTTTTATTTTTATATGAGGAACTAAGGACAGGAATGCAAGCAAATGGAGGAGAAAAATGAAGGCAATTCCAATTAATCATTTCCCCTAGTGACATTTTAATGCATTATTGTTACAATTACTCTAAAATGTCCTCAAAGGATCATCACACCAGCTTTTTCAGACTTCATTTTTCACTGAGTGAAATTTTAACAGGCAACCTTTCTGTAAAGTTTTGATCTCTGAAGGGCCAATACCTGTTCATCCCTCTCCCTTTGTGGGAACAGGGCTACTACATGCACTGAAGTATCAGGTGTGTTATGTTACAAGGGCCGCTTCTCATTTCCTTGTATTTTCACTGGCTTGAGCTTTTCCCTGCTTTGGTTTCGTTCTTATTCACTCCCCAATGACCTTCTTAAATTCTGCATTTTCAGAAACCAGCTTAAAATATGACAAGACAAAACGTATCAGCCAGGCTGTGGGGGGATGGAGGAGAGGTGGTGTGGGTTTTTTCATGCTATAAAGTTACTTTAATATTTTTTCCATTTTACAACATAAGAGTAAAACAGCCTCTTCTGTCTCAGCATAATTAGTTCCCCAGTCCTGGCATGCCTAAGAGCCTCGTGTTGTTTGGGGTGCTGTTTGCCAGGACACACTTAATATTCTCATCTATCGCACGAATCAATAAAACGCAACCCTGTTTTTCACAAGGTGGCAGTGTATTAGGAAGAGTCATATGCGCCGAGTTAATTTAAAAGTAATAGACTGAAATTGTCCACATTACTTTTATTGAACTGACAGAGCAGGTCCGGTGCTGCTAAGAAATTAATCCCATTTCACAGAATCACAGAGCAAGGCCATAAAAGTTACTGCTTTATCTTAAAAAAAAATAAAAAAAATTAAACTCTAGCTCTGATTTTTACTTCCAGAATATGGGGATTTTTTGAGGACACTACTCAGGAAATGAATAGGCGAATTAGAGCTATGCCAAATCAACCATATAGCCATTGGGTTAAATTCACATCCATCACAAAAAAAAAAAAAAAAGTCTCCCTGCTGACTACCAAAAAGTCAAAGCCTGAAAATTAGCTTCAGGCATCTTCGACATGTGTGAAAGTGAGGAGTGAAGTTCCCATAAATTTCCTAATCCTCAGTGGAAGGAGAAGGCCGCTTCAGAGGACAAATGATCCCAAGGGCTCGGTGACCCTCGGGAAGGTGCAAGTTGTCACTGGGTGAGGAGTCCAAAGTCAGTGACCTTGATATGGTCCACCTACCTGAGCTGGTCCTAAGAGGACAAAAACCAGCAACAAATTCTCCCCCAAATTGAGAGCATGCAGGATGCTCAGTGCTATATCATGTCGGGGGCCTTCTGCCTGCAACGATAACTCAGTCCCCTGCCCCAGCTCCATTTTGGTTTGTTAACACTTTTGTACCTTTAACATGTTTTAATGTTTTGTCCTGAACAGATTTTTTAAAGTGCAGGAGACAGAGGAGGCACAGTGCCAGAGAGGAGCGTGGTGAGCACTGCAGGACAGAAGCATTATCAGGATCTGTGTCAGCAAAGCAGATTTCACCTTTGATAATACCTGTTTTATCATTACTGGACCCTGGATAGGAGGCTACTACGCAGGAAGCCTTCACTGCAGCACATGGTGACGCACTCATAGCTGCATCCCCACACCATGCCCTGAAACTTTGACCCTTGTTTTCTTAAAAGTTTAGTCCTCAAATTGATAAATTTTCTCAGACGTGAAATTAAAATCTTCAGCACCGAAAATATATTTGCATCCAAGGATACATGTCATTTCTCATATCCTGCTATTTAAATCATTTGACTTTGAGTGAGATATGGGAGAAATTTAAGTTTCAGTACATTTTAGTCTCCATCATGTCAAATTTACAACCCTGGAGTAAATCACACTGCCAAGACAAATGTCTTCACTTAAATCAGATTTGTTGCTTCCTTCCATACTTCAGAACATTAATAAAATTGGAGTTCTAGTTCATAATAATAGTTTCATCCTCACTGTGCCAGGAAAACCACAAGAAGTTCACAGGAACCTTAATTCACTCTCCACAGACCCACTTCTCTAGGTTAAGCAATTATAGCCCTTGATTTTTATTAGCTATGTGAACATGCGCGCATCTGACTCAAATTCTTACAAGTGTATCAGCATGCACACAGTCGGTCCAGATAGACTAAGATTCTCTTTAAATGTCTCCTCTAAAAGCTGTTCTTATCTTCAGACTTTCTGAAGATTGGAGGCATTAAAAACAACAAAACAGCTCTCTGGGAAAGGGGCAAAGGCACCTGAAAGCAAGCAAAATGGCAGGAATGTTTACAGCTTGCTGAAATTACTTGAAATTTCTCCCCTAGGTAAAAGAAATTTCTAACAATTGTTTTTCCCTGTCATCTTTCCAACACCTCTTACATCTGCGCTCTCAAGAGAACGAAGCCCCTCTTCCATTTCTGGATCTGATGCACAGTTATAGGAGCTGCTACCGAGGAGGATTACAGATCCAGTCCCTTCCAGTAAATGCAAAGGAGATGACTGGTTTATGTTTCCCCATTGCAGCGCCACCCTCAGACTCCAGTCAGAGGCCAAGGCACGTTGCTTCAGTCTTTATGCAAGATTAAAAAACAGACCCCTGCCAAGGCACACAGCAATGAGATGGGGGTGGCAATGAGGTTATAAACTGCACTGATGCAACAGCAGTTCACAGAGCAGAAATCTCAGCACATAAAAAAAAAAAAAAAAGGACATCACTTGAAGCTGGTTTTTTGACTCACCGCTTGCCTAATCATTATCCCTAAACTTAAAGACTAACATAGATGGGGTGAGTGACACAAACCTGGCTTTCTAGCACAGAATAAGGAACATGAATGCATCTTTCTAATTGCCAGCCACTGAAAGCCCCTTTGACACACGTGGCTCCGATGTTACATATGGCTTGTCACGAGCCCTCCGTAATGGGAGGCACATGTCAGTGGAATGTTGCTGGGAGCTCTGTGTGATTCAAAATGCTTACTGCAGCATTATTACAGTAATCTTTCAGCATGCTTTTACTCCCCAACCTCTCCCCATTTTAACAAAACAATCCTAAGCCTGTATTAACAACAGGGTTTAATGAAAACCATACATTTCATGACGAGTGTTTGGTCATGCATGGGAGATTTGTTTGGAATCAGGATCACTTCTCTCTAGCAATATGACAAGAGATTAAATCATTAAAAATGTATAGTCTGTAATTAGTTTATCATTGCCAGAATTGCAGGAATATTTTCCAACATAAAACTGATGCCACCAGCAAGAGATCATTTTCAAAGATCAATGTTGCTGAGATATCAGAAAACAAAGTAATTAGGAGACAGCATGCACACTGTTCTCCTCTGTACTTTTTTTTACATGCACAGATGTGCGCGCGCGCATGCACACACACAGAGATATATATAAAAACTATATAATCCCCTCCTTATAAATCCAACCAGTGATGGGACGGATTCTGTGAGCCACAGAAACAATATTAGCGATTGTCTTAACTGACATGGTGATGTGAGATTATTCTGAAGCACTACCATCTTCTGAGCCTTGAGGATTTATACTAACTGCATATTGCTGGAGAAAGCAGCACAAAGCGCCACAAACAGGATCTTGGTATTAGTTAATTATGGCACTGCAATATTGTCACCGGAGGCATTTTAGAAATAAACTGCAGTACAGCGATGCTGTTTGTATTGCAATAGTTAAGGTGGTTTTAGACCATAAATTATAAACCTCATTTTTCAGAGTTTATGACAGGGCTATAAAAAAGGAACCAGCCCTAGCCAGTTTTCTTTTATGACATAAAAAAATTAGCTATTTGAAAGCTATGCATTTATGCATGAGTTCAATGGTTTCAAATGATTTTTTCCCCTCCCACACTCTCCTGTTTTCACTATGTACAAAGCCATGGTCACATTTGATGGCCATTCTCTTCTTCCTCCATACTGTGTCCCATCACCTCAGATGTATTACCGCTTAAAATCAGGTTATTTTGTTTTTCAGTAGGAATTAGCAATGTTATATGAGTCAGCATACCTGGACATCTCTCTGCAAGTATTTAGTAAGGAAATATTAAAGCTGTCATTTTCAGTATGAGGTTCATAGACCCCTGGGGGACTAATTTAAAAGGGTCTGGAGAAGATAATTAAGAAAAGTCAGTCTACTGTCAGTAAGCTTAAACTCACTGAAAATGGGCCTACATTTCAGGAGGAAAACATTTAGGAGACTCACAAATAAAAAAGAGTTCAAACCTGCACTGAAATACTAGATTATTTTTTTTTTTCCAAGGCGAATATGAATTTAAAGCAGCGTGGAGGGTTGATGTCAGCTTCCAGTACAGAGAGTTTTATTCAAAAGCAGATGTCAGCCTTATAGGCTCAGAGCTTTTATGCAGCAGTTGCAGCAGCACATGCCAGCAGCCTTCAAATGCCAGCTCTGCCGCTGAAAGGACTGGTAAATTTGCACCATGCCCACTCCTCCACTGCCAAGGTCGCCACTTCACCAAGCTGTCACAGAGCGCTCCACCTCCTGCTTGTATGTACGATCAAGTGGAGGTAAACATGTCACCTTAACGCCCTTTTGAACTGAAATGAAGTTACTTTCTGGATCTCAGTTTCTGTGGAGCTGCGTATCAGAGGAAGAAAATGTCCTTCACTTCTAATAAAAACCAGACTCTGTCCTTGTCTCACGTCACCCATCCTGTGTCCCTTTGGACTGTGGTGGGACAGGCAGCCTGGGAGAGATCATCCTCTTTTTAGATGCTTCTTTGCACAGGAATGCTAGGCTATGAACACAAATGCATATCAAAGGGGTACGCGGTGCCAGACATTGAGATCAAGCTCTTTCTGGACTAACAGTTGTGTTGATGCTTGTGGACTTGGCTTTCAGGAACGGAGGAAGCCACCATGTATCGACTGAAAGTATTCAGAGCCATGGGCCAAGTCACTTTGCAAATGGGATACGGGTTCCTAAGTCACTTTCTTTTATGTTCTTCCCACTGCTCATTAATACGAGCTCTCTGATATTCAGTTGGGAAGTTCTACAAATGCAAAATATTCTATGATAATCAAGCAAGTCTTTCAGCATACAGTTTGGTTTTGTATGTGCTTTTTATGGTTATATAGTGTTAAACAGCTCTAGGCAGCAATTAATTTGTTGAAGATAAAACAGTAGGTAACAGTAAAAATATTATCATTTTTCCTGACCCAAAAGCCGATCACTAAAGAAAACCAGTTCAGCTGACAGCTTGGGAATCTTTTCTGCTGAACTGGGATGAAATGTAATAGTTTTCCTTCCTTGCAATTACACTTCCACAACTGAGTACTCTTTCAGTCATGGCCTAATCTTGGCTACCACTATATACTCGCACCCAGGGGTACAACCGTCGAGCCTGGCCAGCATTTCACCCCCATTAGCTGAATGCAGTTTCTTAGTGTGGTGGCAAATCACTACCAAAACAGCATCAGTGTGGGTAAATGTTGTATCCTCATCTTGCAGCAGTAAGCAACCATGCTCAATTGTCTTACTTGCCCCTCTGTCAGCGGAGACCCTGGAGAGCCCTGGGGGGTTTCAGTCTGGGCTATGCATTTCAGAATTTGGCATATGCAGCAGTGCCAGTCTTGGTGGGCACAGTGGTGCTCTCCTTTCCTGCATGTTGGCCTCCCGCATTCAGCAGAGCTCTGCAAGAAAAGGTGCCTGGCCGATATTGGGGCAATCAGCTTGTTTTCAGAAGTCACATCTCTGCTCGCGCTCCCTCAGCTGGTTACCTGAGATAATAATGCCCATCTTTATGTGGATATTTCTAATGGGAATAACTGAATCCATTAGTCAACTTTTGGAAACATTTGCAGTTTAAAAAAAAATTTACACTCAGCAAGAAAATCCTCCTCCCTGTTGCGGCAAATGCACAATTCCCATTAACCCCAACGAGAGTCACACATCTTGAGAAGGGTGAACCCCTGCGTGTTTGGCTACAGCAATGTCCTAGTGCTGTACAGAAATACAAAACTATAGAAACAATAAAACTTACCACTGCAGGCTGACACTGAATGTGTCACCAAGACTTCCTATGTACACAAACATCCTTCATTTATATGTATGTATGCATATATGAATGAGAGAGAATGTAGAGCAAAATCACTTATCAGATATTAGTCACAGCTTCTTGAAAGGGATATGATATTTATGTTTGAACCACATGCTAAGTACCTTAAATTGAGATACTGAAACCTCTTCAACATCATTAACCTGGATTGAAAATAATCAATAAATAATCATTTTGCATGTAAGTATGAAAGGCAAAGATCTGATACATTAATTGTGAAACCCCTTTCTGTTCTAATGGTTGCCATAACCTAAGGGATCGATTCCATTATGGATATTTACACTGTGACCTATTAGGAATACACGGAAGTATCATTTTTTACATTGATTATCCATCCTTAAAACAGATAGTAATGTATACTTAAATGCATGGATTGCAAAAATCATTTTTAACCTTTATTACGTACTCTTTGTTGAAAAGGAAATCGTTTGAGCATCATGGTATGAAGGACACAATTTCAATTTATGTCTTAAGAACAGAGGACAATTATGAATGCACATAAGGAAAAAAAAAAAAATCTCTTATTTGCAATAGTCGGGCAAGTGAGTTACCTAGAACACAAATGTTTCTAAGCAAACAATACAGACGTTGCTGGGGAACCAGAAAATAAATACATATTAAACTTTTACAAATTGTATCACCTTTCAGAAATGTCCAAAGCAAAATCCCCCTTCTGAATAGCTCCACCGTAAACCAGCATAAACTCTAATAAGTATGCCTGATGCCGGATGCGGTGCGCTTTCATTTGACAGACTTGTCCTGTGCCAAGTTTCCGCAGTAAATAGCAGGGCTGCTGGGGAGGTAACTGCAAATCCAACCAGGAGCCTCACAAACGGCCTAAAGGTCACACAGAAAGGCACCTGAGGGAAGTCACCTCCGGCCGCAGCCATCTGCCGGCCCGGGCCGCCCGGCCTGCCCGCCTTTCCCGCCCTGCCGCCTCGGGCCTCACGCGGCAGCGCCAGGCCTCTGTGCCACCAGGGAAAGGAAAAACCTCCGCCTTGGGCTCCCAGTGGATGGGAAGTCCATGGGTTACAGGACCAGCCGGGAAAGAGCAGCTGGAAACTGGAGCAAGGCAGTTATAAAAGGCTCCTAGTGAGTCAAAGGCTGCAAGCAACGCCGACGCTCTCCACCTAGAGAGGGCAACAGCGATGAAACGCTATAGCCCCATCGAGGGGACATAAACATTACAGACCTGATGTTGACCATCACCCCAATCTGGGCGTATCTGGAGAAAACTGAGAGAGTTTAACCTGGGACAGCCGCTCCTTTGTAAAAGCGAAGTCTGGTCGTCTTCAGGTTAGTTTTACAGCCAAAAAGGAGAAACAGCTTCTTTTATTTGGCACTAACTCTGTGTAGAGCTCACGCCGGGAAAAGAGAAGGAAAAATAAACTAAAGCCTCCTAGTACATTTAAAACAAGCTGTCACTAGGTTAACCAAGCCCCAAAGAAGGCACGTAGTACTCGCTCTTAGCAAATTCACTTACTGATTATCAAATCAATTTAGCTATTCGCTGAAGTGCCCATCATCCCTCAAGGCCGTCGCCACACTTGTCAACAAAAACCAGGTGCCGACTCCTCTCTTAAGGACATAACATGTGTCAAACTGAAGGTCCTATTCAAATCACAGCTTCCTGCCAGTTCTGATCTCCTCTTCCATCTTTCACGCCATAATCTGCTTAAAATGAACAAACCCCACCGGTTTTGAAAGTGCTGAACTTTCCAGCTGCCAGCAAGGCTGGCAATGGCATGGCGGGGATGGCACTGGCTGCCGCAGTAAAGCACCCATCAATACCAAGAGATGGAGGTACGAATAATTCCTCCTGGGTGCTCAGACAGCAGCCACTGATCTTTCCAGTCTTTATCATAAAAAGGATTTCTTTGTTGGTGGTGTTGTTAGATAAACAGTTCTTTTTCAACATGAGCTTCTCTCTTGCTAGAGACAGAACATACACGTGGTGCAATCACGGAAACAATACTGCCCTGCTGTATGTCTCCCTGTCCTTCAAGCAGCGCTCATTAAAAATAAAATTTCCAGTCTCATTTAAATTCTTTCAGAACGCATACATTTGGGAGAATCTGGTGAGTCTGTACAGAGGAAACAGATCTAAATCTTTCACCGTACTTACATATAGGGTACTTATCTGCATGAACATTATTTCAAGCATGCACACGCTATTTCTGTGTCCTGGGGCGTGCTTCACAATCTTACAAATAATTTCCCACAATGTGAAGAGATGTGGACCAGCAAGATACATTAACAGAAAGAAGCAGCATTAGGTTTAACCCAGCGACATTTTGGCATTATTAGCCATGCGAGAGCCTGGGCAGAATCTCAATCTACAAAAGCAAAATCTCAGCTGTGCCCAGCTCCCCCTCCTCTCCTCACTATGAGGTCTGCAGAGCCAGCACCACAGAAGCTTTACATTCAAAATACCTCTTGCACAAAATACCCTGCCATTGTAAGCACTCCAAACTCTCAAACCTGTTCTGTATGAGGCCCCATTTTAATCTTGTGAGCATCCTTTCTTTTTAAAGTATAAGCAGATTAAGCTCCTTCTTCAGCAATCACGGTAGATGCATTAAAATACAGTAAATGAAGAAGGGCTGATAAGACTGCAATGAATGCATTATCTCAAATCCCAGATTGCTGTAACTTTACAGAAGTAAAGAAATGAACCTAAGAACAGACTTTAAATACTGTTTCAAGGATAAAGTATCGATGTATTGATCTTATGAGTGCTATTATCAGATGGCTATCTCTGGATGTCAGGTGAATCCATTCACTGCTAGAAAGACATGCCAGGTTGTCAAGGCCTGAAAATTATCCTTGCTAATTATTTCTCTCCCACTGCCCTTTTCCAGTTCCAAATTCTGATTGCTGCCAAATTATTCCTTGCAGTGTTACCAAAATGTTTTCCACTTCTATCTTACTTGATCATGATGGGAAAACATCTGAACTAACTCTGTTAATAATGCAGCAATATTATGTCAGAGATCACATGTGGATGTTTTGCTACCTCAAAGTGTTAAGCAGGCCAAAACAGTTTGCTAGGAAAGCTTTCTCTGAAACGAGAGCTTGCTTTTCTTCTACAGAAAACATTAATTTCCTCTTACATGGTCTCACCTTCAAAGTCCTCAGAGTTGAGCAGCCCCGCACTTGAGCTGTCATGTGTTTCATATATATTTCATATTTCTTTTCTTTAAAATGGACCAACACAACAGCTGTTAGTGCTGCAAGCATCCAGAAATTGCTGTTTTCAGTTTCTGGAAAGACTAACTTGTAAGATTGTAATCCTGTACCCTGAAAATACAGCAACTCCCTTCCAGGCTATGCTCGGTAAAGGGACACGCAGCTCAGCATGCACATTCCCTGTACTACAAAGGGAATAGGAACAGGAACATTTTATAAGAGGCAGCATAAGGAATATCCATTTTTATTTTTGACCAGTTTGGGTCTTGGTCTTGCTACTACTAAACTGTCTGATAAATCACCATATGGTTCAGTGGGAGGGCTAACAGGCCTTTCATAAATGGTATGCCAGCAACAACAGCATGTAGCTTTCAGCGTTACTTAGTAAACAGCATGTGGTTTAACATCAGTGACTGATATGATTGAAGGTATCTACTTTGGGTATTTCCTGGAGGCAAAGGCCCCTAAAATTTTTCCTACTTAAACGGGGAGCAAGGGGAATGTTAGATGAGGCTGAGAAGAAAGACACGACTATGGATTTGAGGATGGGTGACTCCATTTATGTTCAGGAAATAATGGGTTTTACTTTTACTCTCTTGAAGTTTCATCTTTTGAATGCAGCTCATTAAGTGAGCGCTCACATTCCTGCCTCCCAAACAGAATGAGACCTCTCAAGCAAAGAATTTCAAATGAATCTTTTAAAAAAACCTTCCCGTTATCTCCAATCTCCTATTTTGAACTGGATGTAATGACATTTCTTTTTCTTACGGGATATTATGGTCCTGCCTGCTATGTGCCACCACAAGATTAAATGTGTCAGTCAACTCTCAGCAATCCACCTTCTCCTCAAGGCTGCCCTGAGAGGATCCAGACCTCAGAGAAAGGAGAACAGAATTTCCTGCCTAACCAAGAGTGATGAGAAACTAAAGAAAAGAGGTTTCCTCTTCTTTTCAAATTAATTTTGGCTACACATCTGTGGGTAGTTTTGCATTTTAAAAAGTTAAATATGCTACTCTTTGAAAACTCTTCAGCACTGCATGCAGGCATTGAGCACTGAATTTGTTATCTTAGTTGTAGGCACCATCACCCTGAAGGAATGGAAGAGCTTGATGTAGGAATAAAAACCAACTAAAATCACCCTTACAGCAATCTGGTTAAGGTAAAGAGCAAACATAAGTGGTGTTGCAGGCACAAACTTCAGAACACAGAATGTAGTTAAAAGCTCTATAAAGATAAAAATGACAAAATTCAAGAAATTTAATCCATCACTACCATGATCAAATCCCAGAGATCTCTCTCCCTTCCGTAACAAATGCGTGATAAAACCTGGTTTAATGCATGTTTTTAATTCTGAAGTTACATTCAGCACCCGGGGTGAGCAAGGTTGCCTCTCCATCCTTTTTTTGGTGTCCGAGAGTCTGTTCAAAAACCAGATTTGCCCCCAGTCCCAGAGAAGAATGATTCATCCTTAACTTATTAGGGAGACACTTTCAATCTTCTTTTCCTGGACAATTAAAAGTCCCCTCTGGAGAAACTAATGCTCTTTTGGCAGACCAGGTGCAATTTTCTGTGCTTGAATAAACTATTAACAAACTGCTAGGCCACTGCAGGGGGAAAACCTCTTTCCCACCTGGTAATGCTATTTCTAATCCTGGTAGGAAGCCAAAATTTGTATTTCTTAAGCATGTGTAGATCAGGAGCTATGTTTTATAAAAACAACTCCCGAATGGTCAATGGACAAGGATGCCCAAGCCCTCTTTCAGGGATACAGTAACAAAGGCTTTCCTGCCCAGGCAGTGAGCGCGCTGGAGGCAGCTGCGGGCAGGAAACAGAAGGGGCTGCGATTTCCTGGAAATCCGAGCCCGCTTTGCCTCCTCTCTGAAGCCAGAGGATAAAGGAAAGCCCCCCTCCGAGGCCAGCCAGCCTGGATAGGATGGTGATAGAAAAGGACATTATTAGCCTTTCGAGGCATGTTGCTGAAAAGCCCAACTAATTAGAGACTACAGAATTTTGCTTATTAAGCTGGGTAGAAAAATAGGGAGTAGGAGGACACACGTATTGAGGGATATGACTATTTTCCCAAAATTGGTTTTTACTTACAGAAAGGTGAGTGCTGTGTGTCTCAAAGCATGAGCAAACACATACCTTTTTTTCTCATTTTCAACCACTTGATTGTTATTTCATTTCTACTAGCCAGTAAACTCTTGCTGTGTTTTGGATCCTTTTTCAACTTTAGTTAACCTTCCCATCCTGTCTGGAAATATAGTGCCTGTGAACTGGGAAATAACAGGGACTACACTCATACTGCTGCCTGATCTCTTACATCATGTGAAGCTTTATCATAGAAAAAACAAAGCAATTCATTCCTGCAAAGCCTGTGGTTAGAGCAGCAGCAGCACTGCTGTATCCCAGAGCAGGAATTCCACTGAGGCAGGCGCTGCACAAACCCAGCAAAGAGACACTCTTTGTCCCAAAAAGCTTTTAAACTCAGTATAAGAGACAGCAGAGGGATTCAGGTGGGAGGGCAAGAACATAAATATGATACTACTGATCAGCACAGCCCGCAGTGAATGCATTTCACAGCCTGTCTCCCCCTAGAATGAAAAAGCCTTTCGGTGACCCGCATTATAAAATCAATTTTAGTGAAAACCTTTTTGGACACATGAATAACCAGACAGCAAGATGCATCTTCCTTTCTGGTTTACACAAGATTTTTGTCATCATCCCTTAGAAAACAGTTCTTTAACATGTGATAAAACAGAAAAAAAAAGTAAAACCTGAATAAATGTACTGAGTTTTCTAACTGTGGAAAACATGGCTGACGTAATTTATTCTCTTGGCATGAAATTACAGCAACTGTTTAGAATACTTCAGGAAAAAAAAAACCAACAAAACAAAACAAAAAAACAACCCAAAAATGCAATCAGTAAAGCACCAGTATAATAGACAACTTAAATCATTTCCTGCTTGCTGCCTTAAATCATGATTAACATTGGTGAAATCTATTCCCACTGTTTGAGACTCAGTGAAATGACTTCCATGGGAAATACTGCCCGACAAGCTATCAAGAAGCCCATTAACCACATTAAGGTTTTTTTTGGATTTTTTGTGTGCCAAGGAAACATTATCACTTCTTAACACATTTGTTCAATGTTTCTTTATTTTTTTGCCAAATGTTATCTTTGTTTTTTCCAGAGGGCCTACTGGAATAACTATGAAGGGTCATACATCTCCAGGGAAAGGTGTCCTAAAGCCCCAGGACTGTTAGACTTGCCTGATGGAACGAGGCAGTGCTGAGCACTTATCAAACTTCACGTGTTTTTAACTAATGTCCCAGGACCGTTGGGTACAGCTGACCTGGCACAGCATGGCATGCAAACACACCCGACCTGCGCACTTGGTGCACCTGTACCCGTGCTCAGAGCCTGCAGCCCAGGGAGGCTGGACTGACCTGCAGCTCACCTCTCTGTAAGCCTCATGCACTTCACAGCTGTGCATTTGGCTCTGAAAAAATTGCCTTCCTGTGTCCAAGTTCCCAAATTTAAAAAGCTACGAGCAATTTTGGAAAATCTGGCTTCCTGTTTAAGATTGAGGTGGCCATTTCCACTGACAGCAATAAAATAGCCCTCCAAGAGCTGCAGGAGCAAGTTTCTTTCCACAGCATTACTGAAGCCCCCATATCTAGCCATACCGAATGAAGCGGTGCTTCTGTCCAAGATGTATTTTGCTTGCAGTGATGCCTAAGGTTCAGTTGACTCCTCGCCCCTCCTCTAACCTGGGTTAGAAAGCCTCCACAACCAGTCTCCCTACCTGCCCTCACCTCTCACCTTTACTGCTGGGGGAAGGAGGCTGATACAGACATGTCAGAGAAGAGCTCCTGCTAAATGTCCCCTTCAAGCCTATCAAAGTCCTAGCTTGTTCCTTACAGCTAGGGCCAAATGAAGTTACCTCCTCCTAATGAAACACTTTACCTTGCAGAAGCCTGCCAGACAATCTAACGTGGTAGCTTCCTAACATGGTGAAGCAGCAGAAACAGCTATCACCTGCTGTCCTCTTCCCTCTCCTCCCATAATCAAGTAACTATTCCAGAAGAACAGAATTTAGCAAGCTCCCATACATACTTCCCCCCCCCCCCCTCTTTTCTTGCCACATTGAGTGCCCAGAGTGAATGCCAGTAAATCCAGTGGCCTAAGTACCCAGTAAGCTCAGCACATTAAGCTCACCTTTACAGCTGGGAAGAGACAGTCCCATTTTTCTAACTCAGACAATCCCACATTTCAAGTAACAATCCTATTGAATCTGCTACCTTTCATTAAAGTAGCTCTTATAACTCTGTCAAATTCTCCAACCTTTGTATTGATTTTTTTCTCCTATTCAAAATAACTCTCCTTTACAACAAGAGCTGGCTGTCAGCCTCTTATCTCTTATTTTCACCCCATCTGATCCTCCTTTTCCTTGTCAGTCTTTCCAGATTCCAATTAATCATGTAGAAAATCAGGGATTTATGTTAAGAGGAATGTACAACTTTTAGCTCATCATTAACATACTGTAATTGCAGTGTAGTGCTACTGCCTCCGACCTTTTCAACATGACAGTGGAAATCCTTTGGGGAAAGCAGGACATTCCCAGCCAACGTGAAAAGAGTTATATCTGGTTCGTGTTACTGGATAGTTATTTCAAAATAAAACTCTGGATGCATTGTAACATTTGCAACTCACTCTAGAAATTACTGGGGCCTGGCAGGCAGCAGGAAGATGCTGCCATAAAACCAAACTGCTGTTACGTCCCTAAATTTTGTCTGGGTCTCTACACGAACAGTCCCAAGATACACTAACCCCCCTCCACTAAACGTATTTTAATTTCAGACCATCCTCTCATGTTTCTTCTTAATTATCACGGGGCATTCACAGAAAAGATCAGCCAGATGGAGACTAAATATTTCACTACTACAAGATGAAGTATTCTGCACTAAAATGGAACCTTGATTGCAATAAAGTCATTAATTAAAGTCTCAACTGATTCTCCTGTCAGTATATGGGAGGCACTAAAGACAACTGTGAGGAGACAGTGTATCAGCTACACTAAGGAAGATAAAACAGTAAACCAGACAGTTATAAGATGATGTTTAACTTGCAATGCTCACAGTCTTTACAGTGCAAGATGATGGAAACTCAGCCATGTGCTCAAAATATCCATCCATTTTATGTTTTAAAATTATGACACACTGATTTCCTGACGATGAGAAACCTGAACAAGTTTTAAAAGCGGTGAAGAGCAAATAGGAGTAAAGTCTGGTGACTCCTGCAGTAAAATCTTACTTTATTGGAGAGAAGAGAGAGCAGCAGTTTTGGCTTTTTAGCATCCTGTACTGTTAGAGTATTTTATGGCTATCTAGACCCCTGAAGACTGTGGGGAAAGGGGAGACAGAAGACTAAGAAAACAGACTGAAAAAAACATGCTAAGAGTCAGTTTGAAAAAAAAAGAAAAAAAAAATTAAAAGTGAAAATCCCCAAGCCATCTTCTTGTCTGAATGATTAAGTCAGGGGTGCTGTAAGAGATGTAGATGGAATAAGCAGTGCGTGTTAAATTCCCTGGACACTCTACAGCACAGACAGCATGAATATGGAGCCAAATCCTCACTCAGAGTTTCACCAGCACACCTCCCATCAAAGTCACTGGAAGCTCTAACTATCCCCCTGTAAGTGTGGATTTGGTCCTTGGAGAGAATATTACAGTAAAACTACTTCAGACAGTTGAAGTTTCTTACTGTGATATATTCCCACTGGTCCTCTTTAGGTCCCTCCATCATCTATTGACTTCTGCTTTGCTACATCCTGCCAGATGGAGGCAAGGAAATTTGAAGAGCAACTAGTAAACGAAATATAAGGAAATAAAACCAACACTGGCTCCCTGTTTCACAATTAGTCTTACTTGTGCTTGAAGTCAACACCCAGAGATCTTTGCAAAATTACAATTACCAGATATGCTGGATGCCAGAAACAATAAACCCAGCGGCAACACAGCAACACTGGGTGTTAGTTCTCTCCTGTATATCAAGAAAACATATTGTGATATGTTCATCTTTTAACGTCAAAAAATGTTCACAAATCTAAACAGACTTTACAGATTCCCAGTAGTAGTAAAGGGGTTTTGTGCACTGAATACCACACATTTCTTCTACATTAATGACATTGATTGTCTTCTGCCTGTGATAACAGAAAACATCAGAATTTAAGCGATATAATGAGAGGTAGGATAGCACACAGTGATAAACTTTGGCAAGGAGATGTGAGCATTCAGATTAGAGCAACTAGCTGTAGATCTAGACCACGCTGAAGTTAGCACGTATATTCAAAGGGAAAAGGAAGAAAATCAAAGAAGTAGCAAGAACAAAGACACCATTAGAACCTGGAAGGTCTTCTAAGAAACACGCTTAAAGAAGAGCAAGAATTGTTAATGCAAATGATTGTTTTGTAATAATAATTTAGTAAAATGAATCTATCAACATAATGCAGAAGCTTGTTAATCGACATGAAAGGGTGTTAGCTCTTCATTTTCTGCCAGGATGGTTTGTAGGGTTTTGTTGGGTTGTTTTGGTTTTTTTTAATGGAGAAGAACTCAAGATCTCCAAAAACACGCGTGTTGGCACTTGTAGGTACGAAACTGCATCGCTGTTTCAGAAGCCAAGTTGATGTTCCTATTACCAGTTTGGCCTACACAGTGCAAGTTTGTTCATGTAAGATTAAAGGGATGAGGTCTCTGTGGCATATTGCAGTATGGCCCTTGGAATAAGATTCTCATTTACTAAATAAATTACTGTATATTACTGTATAATGGTGTTCATATTATAACTGACAATTAGCGCCATTACAGAGAAAGCTCATAAACAGCCAAAGCTCACATCAAATTAACACAGCCATGATTAAAATCACTCTTCTGATTTCTGCTCTTCATAGAAATAATAAGCTTTTTGCATAAAAATGAGTACAAAGCAGCTCAAAAATCACAGTTATGCTGGGACGGTGGTACTGAACTCCGCCAGCACAGCACTGCCACGTCAGCTGTTTGCTTGCCTACGAAATATTAAGCGGCGGGCTTCCCTCCTAGCAGGCAGCCCGCACAGCGTGCCCTGCCCGCCGCGAGCTCTGCGCAGGCAGGGCCAGTAACCGCTGCAGTGACACTGGAGATTAAAGGGCTGCAATTACTCCTCTTGGCTCTAATGAGGGGAACCAGGGTTCTCGCCTGGCCTGAGGGAAGCTCATCTTCTTTAATTTTGTCACTTCACCATTTAAATGGTTTCTAGCGTTTGCATGTTCATTTATACCGTTTCAACTTCAGAAAGAAAAAGAAAAACCTGAGTAATTACAGTGGAGAAAAACAATAACAAAATACAAAGGACTCAGCAATTCATTAAAATTTAGAGAATGCAATGTTAAAAACTTTTCTTAACTTGAAGAAAAAAGGAGAGACTTTTTCTAAGCTGGCATAGAGCCCACATCCTCATTAGGATTCGCGCTCCACTTGCGCAGCAATATGCTAATGTATCACTTTAATCTTCAGCATCGCGGCACTAGTTCCTGGCCTCACCCAAATGATGGTGCTAAAATGGCAAGGAGGAGGGAAAAAGAAACTTCACGCCGATGCTGACCAGGCCTGGTATCAAACTGGAACCTGGCTGTGGATGCAAGTTTGAAGCACGTGGACATCTCCATTCATGAATGCTACTTCAGAGACAGCCAAGCTCATAACGGCTTCATAAGGCTCAAGTATCACCAAGGAAAATCTAATCAATAAATAAGCAATCAAGACCACATAATGAAAAAATACCATTACATACGCCACGGTTTGAAAAGGAACCACAATGTGCTACATATGCATAAAAGTACTGCAAGATAATACGCCTTTGATCCAACATGCCTTTAAAGCTGGAAACAAAAGGATGTTCTCATATATCTTACGAATTAATTTAACATATAAATCTCAAAAAAATATGATCCAGATGGGCTTCAATGAAGGAAACCAATTAACGTAGACAGCCTTACCATCTGACACATTAGTTGTAATAATAAAAACCAAACAACACGGTCAAACAATAATGCTTTGTATTATATCTGACATTTCTAATTAGTTTCTGCATCCTCTTCAAGAAAAAAAGACTACCAACAAGCACTTTGTTTCCCAGAGGAAAAAACATCTAAACTTCCTGCGTACAGAGCATAGTCTATGGACGAAGCTGATCTGTGTTCCCTTGGGATGTGCTTTGGAAGTAATGGGTTTTGCATAGTCCACATCTGGTTGCACAATTAGACGCAGAAAATGTTTCCTTTCAGCTGTATCACCACTGTAACTGCTGCCGACCTGGAATGCCAATACTTGCACGCTCCTTAAAAGCTTTACCTACATCCACGGGCTCAGAATAATCAGAATGATTTGGGCTTTCCTTTCTGTAGCATAGGAGTTTGGGCTTTCCTTTCCACAGCCTTCCTAGAAATACCACTTCTCAAACGAAGTACAGTACTTCCGGCACAGACCTCCCAGCATCAGGCAATTAGGGTTGCATCAGACAGTTGCAAGCTGAACTACAATTAGCATTACAAATTAAAAGCTCCACCATGCATACAGGTACAGTTACTATTTGAGAGGTCTAATCCCAACTATAAGGACTGTTTTTGCATGTATTGGCAAGAAGGACTCAGTTTCATCACCTTAGACCTACTGGACCCTTCAAAATCCACCCATGAAAATCCTTTTCAGCACATGATGGAAATTTGGAATTCTTGGGTAGGAAATAGCATTGCAACGGGGAAAGGTTTGGTTTGGAAATTGCTCTTCCTTTACAAAATAGTAAAGGAAAGGCCGTGGGAATTCTGCTAACGCCATCATACCCAGGAAGGCCAGAGAACAGAGGTTTGTGTCACTGCAATGATTACAAGTCACTTGGAAAATTACATTTTCATTATTACAATTAACACTAAACCTATCCAACAGAGTAGTTTATTTTGCATAGCATTCATAAACAAATAACCTAAATTCTGAAAGGCAGTTTCTTCTTTTTTTTTTTTTTTAAATTAATATTCCAACCAATTGAAAAGAAAATGAAGAATATTTAAACCAAGGAAAAATTATTTCTTAGGACTTTGCTTTTTTCCAAAGTGAAATAGCTTCCATTCATCAAGCCAGCATCATAAAAATCAAGCTTAGCATCATAAGAAATGGTTTGTGAAGGGGAAATGCTATTTCTGACACAAACAAGAAGGCCCAGGCTCCTTTACCATCTCCACTCCCTGAAATTTCAACGAAGGAGTTGACTGGCTCTGTAGACTTCCTGAGTGCTCCTTCTGCCACTCAGAAATAGTTTACAAATATCAGTATTGCCAACTGAGAAGGACAGGGCAGTGTGACAATGTTTGGGCCTTTGCTGCATGTGTTCAGGGGTGGACCCTTGTTAGAAATCACAGCTACACCAAGCCAGAAGCTACTGGAAAAGCTTGTTAAAAAGAACATAAAAAATCTCTGCCTCACAGAATGTCCAACGTACAGGTTCAGAACTGGGAGACAAAAAATGGCTTCTAATTCTCATGTCATGGGGCAGTAGGAGCAGGGAGGTGAAAATCAGACATTTTGGTCATGTACCGGTCTATTACAACCTCCTTTTGTGCTTTGGAAGCCCCTTCCCACCTCCTGAAAAAACGTGACTTGGCTAAAGCCACATATGACGAATTACGGCAAGCTGGGGGCTGAATCAGGTTCTTGCAAGACCCAGCTCACAAGACAACCGTTTCTGCCCAAACGTGAGCTTTCTGGGCAAGCGCGACTCCCCACAACCTGCTCATGTCCACATACCGTGCTCTGAAAGTGCTCACCTGCTTACCGACAGGCAAAGCTTTTATCCCTGCCATCTAAAGTCACATCCTTGCGGTCAGCTGCAGACGGTCGCCCAGCCCCGTGCTCTGAACACAGCTGCGTTTGCAGGGTGCTGCGCCCGAGCCGGTACCTTGCTCCCGCTGCGGCACAGCGCTCTGCTATGAAAGCTGGGCGGCTGTCAGAGCGGGGCTGGCTCGGGTCCAGCTGGCTCCCGCACCGGCAGAGCAAACGCCTAGCTGTTTGCACAGATCTACGTAGACGTCCTGTTGGTACAAGGCAAGGGGCCGCAGCTGAGTACAGGTAGAGAGAGGGCTGTACGTGTGCAAGGAAGCAGTACCGATGAAAGACAGCGGTCTCGGCACGATGGCTCCCAAACCGCTGCTATTTGTTTGTAAGCATCAGGGGAAAGAACAGATTTGGAGGACAACGAGGTCACTTTATGGATATTTGCAAGGAGATCTTCCCACACATGAAAAGCTTATGGGAGAAATGAGAAAAGTGGCTGTTTGCAACTTAACCCACGGGACATGAAAGCTGGCAACGCTAGCAAAGCAGAGCTCAGAGCTGACATTGCAAAAGCACATAAGAGATGATAGATAGAGTGCTGCAAGGGCCGGAAGGGCCTTGAAAGTGATATGTTCACTGAAGGAAACATTGCCCTATTTCACAGTCATCTCAAACTACAGCAATACATTCTGATTTTATTTTTTTCGCGAACATAAGCGCATGTCTTTCCACTCACCTCAACGGGGAACCTCTTGCCATTGATACTGTGCTCAGAGCCAGCTGATCCGTTGCTTTGACCCCAGTGAAACTCCACTTTCTCTGCCTTGAATCTACCCGGCAACCCAGCACCACTGACAAAATAATCGTCCTTTAGCAGGATAGCAACTGCACACAGAGAACAAGGAGAAAGACATTCTTAGCACAGTTTTTCTGAAGCATTTACAGGTTTTGCTCATTATATTAGAATACTTCTTCTAAAGCAAGTAAAATGTCAGGTCATCATTTTCCTCTTTACAGGGGTTGGTTTAAAAAAAAAAAAAGCCTACAAGTAATGCTGGCTAATTATGGAAGTGATGATGAAGTTACATACACTACAGAAAATCCCAAAGTCCAAATTTCTCAAGGATTTTTTGCCCTCCTTATTGGATTTTGATTAAAATTTAAATGGTAAACTCCATCAAATCTGTTTAGTATATGCTTCCAGAAACTAATGGCTGACCACATTCCTTGGCCTTACAAACCACTGAAGATCTGTAGATCACAAGTTAGGAAAAGAATGGATCCTCTGTTTGTTGTATTTTTTTCTATTTTGTTGGGGGGGGGGGGGCGGTGGGAAAACCCGGTGCCCGGTCCTACCTCTACTGCTGGACATGGCGGGTACTTCCCTTAGCCTTCCTGCTCCTCCATTCTGTAAAATGGGGAGAGTAACAATAACGTTTTTGAGACCTACTCATGAGACGTCCTCCATGAGAACTGGGTTTTATTACAGTAACTCTGACCTTATTATTATTATGTGATTCAATACGGGTCAAAAGGATCTTCTTTGTATTTTCTTTTCATTTCCAAAAGCCTTTGTATTTTATGTAACAATAAAAGCTGTAGGTCCAAATAGAGGGCAAAATCAAATGGTGGAAGCTGGTACATGTTACAGGGGAGGTCTATGGTCCAACCAAGAACTGAATCCAGCTTTCAAAGAATTCCTGGCTGCTGCTCCCACTGCAAGATCACCTGCCTTTCCAGCATCTCCCATTTTTAATACGCATGATTCCTAAAAATTGCTCCCTACAAAATCCTTTCTGCTCATCGCTTACAAAACTGTTGCTTAAAAACAGAACTAAAATTAGAATTTTGTTCTTGTAAAAGCCATTGCAGACCACCGCTTGCTGTGCCCAGAATCCTATGAATAAAGTTTTTGGGTTGGTTTTGGGTGTTGTGTTTTTTTTTTTAATAGGAATAGCATAACCCACAAGGATTTCTCTGTGTTCTCAAGCCAACTGTGTCATCACAATGGGAATGGTAATATAAATCCAATTTTATTACATAAGAGGGAGGATTTTATTCACTGCTGAGAAAAACAAAAAATCTAGTTGTGAAATAAAAGTTATTCCTCTGTTGGTGAATCAGGGGCAGGCTTTGCTGCGGGCTAGGCTTTTTGCCGCACCAGGGCTGCCCTCCTGCCAGTACAGACAGTTGGCTACAGCAGCTCATCTCGGGTGAAACTGTACAATTTAGACACATCTCAACTTTAAATTGTTTATGTTAAAACCATCTAAATGTTCAATTGCCTGAGATGTTCAGATGTTTCTAAACTGCGCCAGCAACATCACAGGGCTATTTTCTTCCTTGATTTCTGGTTCTTTCAGGACTCCCTTTGCATCAAAGCATTTGTGTAGGAAGACGGGTGGTGCAGGACTGGCTATAGGATACTGCCTGTGTCAGCCAGGGTACTACTGGTGGTCACCGTCTTCTTACACCAGATCTGTGAAACATGAGGGACTGAAAGCACCACTGCTCTCTTCCTCCCTTAAAAAAATTCTCAATAAGCTCAGCACTATTTTAAATACTGAAAATCTCACTCAGTTATAAATTCCATAGATAAAATTGTAGGAGATGAGGAATACAGGAAAGCAGATTTGTGTGCATCTGTTAAAAACCTCTGTGGGGATTCAGTTGCATCTAATAAATATTTGATAGTTCCTAAATCATTTATGGCTCTGTCAGGGGTCATTTTACTTGTTTTAGATGAATAATTAAAAGGATAATTAGGAGGACGTACAACCTGAAATGTTCATCTAATTGTTCATTTTACAGTATATCTTACACTGCTGAGCTGTACGACGCATGTTCCCATCACCTTCCTATCTTAGCAGCAACCTCTTATTGCCAGTGATTTGGGGTGTTCCCTCCCTTCCGTGTAATCTCTAGTACTCAGGACTGGAATAACCAAACATCACCTTACTGGGCTTTGGGAGCCACTGCTTTCATCCAGTGATTTCTGTAGAGTGCACAGCAAGGAAACAACCCCCAAAGCCCACTAATTCAAAATACTATAGAACTGAGATTATACAACCAAAGGAGGTGGTGCACAGCCACCAGGATTGCAACTGTGTGATGCCATTTGCAGGGTCAGGGCTGGAGCTGTATGCCCATCACCCTCGTGAGAGCAAAAATAAACCTGGATACAAAGCAGCTCTTCCTCTGCCTCAGCAGAGCGGCTCTGACGGTCAGTACCAGCCAGAGTGATGCACATCACGTAGGAAAAGTACTTAACAAAAACACATCTCTGGCAGAAATTTTAGTACGTTTCTCTAAGTGGAAGGAGTTTTTATAAGTTCTCAGTGACCTAAAAAGGGGTAAAGTGGCAATGTCTGTATAATGCTGGCGAGGGTGCTCCCACATGTGCTCTTCCCACGGGGCAGGTTGGACTCGAAGAAGCCTCGTCAGCCGCAGGCCTGGCTGACACCAGCTAACGCATAATTATAAGGTGGCACAAATGAAAACGACTAATGCAAATAAAACTACGAAATGTGCTTATACTCTCCAAGAAATCTTTACCACTTGGGAACCAGCTACTATGGTGATGAAATCGAACCCACATTAGTGCCTTTGCCAGTGTAATCATGCACAGAAGCATTTCTAGTCAAGACAGGGGCTTAATGAATCCTTTTCCTGAATAAAACACTGTTTTCTGTATATTGTCTGCCCTTTACCTGATATGGGGGGGAGTGGGGGGGAACAAGAAAGAGTACAACAAATCTAAAGAGCAATAACCTCTTTACCTTTTAACATTTCAGAGCATAAAAATAACTAATTGTTCTATCCTAAAAAAAATTACTAGGTCCTATAGCAATAACAATAATCCAAGTAACACATTTCCTGCCAGTTAATGAGCGTCAAGGGTAAGCGCCTTTGGCTTTTCCTCGGACCCCCGTCTCTTTTAACCAGTCATTAATTGCTGAGAAATGCCCTCTGCATCCATCACCATTGCTTAAACAGATATTTAGTTTACTGTCTCTGTCAGTCTGCAATATGAAGGTCTCATGTGGCCATCTGCTCCAAGACTGCTGCCAAAATGCATCGCAATTTATGGCATGGCCTGCCTCTATGTTCTACCCACAAGCCAAAACATCCTACTTGGTTTGCTGCTCTACCACTTACCACCTTAAAAATTAATCCCAGGCAAGTTTCTTTGAAAGGTCAGAAAACCAAGAAAAGGAATGGGACTTGATAAAATAAGGGAGGAGTTAAAAGCTCAGCAGAAGAAATCAGGGATGACAGCAAGGCAGAAAGAGTCTTCACGTTACCAGCAAAAGGCCGTAAGTTACCAAGAAAAGTGACAGTTACTGTTGCTCTGCGAAGCAATAACTTGTCAGCAAAAATCCATACCCCAATGGGTGAGGAAATCAAATATAGCGGCAGTGCTAAAATCACCCAGCAGAGAAGACTGAAGATACAGTTTTCATTGCCAAATGCATGGAGGCTGGAAAATTTGCTGGCACGTTTCAGTTCAACATGGTTTCCTATTTCATGTGCTCCAATACGTTCCTGTTACACATATAGCATAGCATTAGCATCTTTCTTAGAAGAATAGCACTATCACTTTTTTGTGGTATTTCTAATTACATTTATTGCTGGTTACTACAAACACCCCTCTGTGACCAAAAGGGCAGGGTGCATAACATGAATAGATTAATTAAGTACCAAATTTCCATAGCATTCAACCTTGCCTGAACCTCATGTTGCTACAAAGGGCAAAGTCAGGATTTCAAAGCAAAGAGGAGCATTTCTTAGCGAAGCCGGAAAAAACCCTCAATAACGCAGCAAAGACCCAAGCTACGCTTGGTGGTGGTTTATGTTAACTGGATTTGCTTTGCGGTGAAAGAAAACAGGATCACGGTCTGTGACTCCATTTCATCCGAGGGGCAGTAACTCTCAGCTCCTGCTAAGATCCTGAATTGCTGGAACTGGATCTGAAGTGTTTGCTGGACTCCAGGTTGCGGCTCAGATCCAAAGTCCCCTGGAAGCAATGGGTGTATCTGAGGTCACGCTGCATGCACAGCTGTGTTCCAAACTCCTGGAGCAGGTACGCGCCCTGGGTTTTGCTAGCAGACCTCTGACTAGGCACACGTTACATAAAGCACTATAGAGATGCGCATGGAGTGTTAACAAAGAAAAAAAAAATACTTCCAATAAATAAAATTGAATTAATTAGTGGTTTAATCCAATTCCCTAAAAATATTTGACCTTGCCAAATGAAGAGGGTGGCCTTATAATTTCTGCTTTTTACATTTTTGGAATTAAAGAGTAATCAAATGCATGCGGCTTTGCATATAAATCAACCTTGACCTTTTGGTGAACTGTTTGGTAAAAATAAGCAGTACTCTGACTGTTCTTTTCTCTAAAAGCCAGAACAGACAGAGCAGAAGAGGATTCAGTTAAGGGAAGAACACAGTGCTATAATCATATCAGAAACACATTAATAAGCCCACACTACTCTGAGCAGTTATTGCTCTTTCTTCTCTAAAACCTTCCAATTTCTAAGACTTCTCCTTTCCTTCCCCCTGAGCCTTGCATCTCAGCATTCTTTTGGATTAGATGTTACAGTCTCCCAAAGCTGATAATTCAAGGTTACACCTTGAAACTCTTATACGGCCTTTTATTCTGAGGAACAACTGACTACCAAGAGAATTATTTTATCCTGAGAACCAAAAAAACCCCCCAAAAAACCCTTAAAAAAACCCCCCACCTTAAAATCAATCTGAAGAACTAGTTTTGCACAGAATGCAGAGGCAGAGATAGGTGTCTGCTACTGGAATTTTTTTTTCTTTTTTTTTTAAAAAAGCAGCAAAACCCAAACAACAGAACAATGAAAAAGGAGGAGAGTGGAACATGGCTTGAATTTTTAATTGACTGCAGGCAGGCTATGGAGAAAAACAGAAAAGAACATACCCGTTTTTCCTGTGTTTTTCATCCAAGTCTTGTTTGAAGATTCATTGTCAAAACCATCAAGCTGCAGTTCTTGATACTCATCTCCAACACGAGCCTGATAGTCTACGATGTCTATGGGAGACTGGTGAGACCCTCCGCACTTCTCGCTGGAAGTAACCCAGTGCTCAGGACCATAGGTACCTGTTAAAAAATACCAATGCCAATTAACATTCCAGTGGCCCAACAGTTCTGGATAACTCTTAAGTAAGAGGATGAAGCACTTAAGCTCCCCAGGTAACTCCACCACAGTTACACTTCTCGCATTTCAAAGAGGTTAAGACTTGTAAACTTATGAGGAGATTGAAATCCATTAGCTTTGCGCAGTACTCCAACTTTGCCTCTAGCAGTAATGAACAATGGCCTTTTTTTTAAAATTACTATTCTATAAAACTATCTGCAATTCCCAAGTTCCCCTCGTGTGTATGTTATCAATTAGCATGGTGTTTCACGAACTTTCCTAAAGCTTCAGCCTTAATATATTACTATATAGTTTACCTTTTCATGAGACAATGTAACAGCTACCCATTAACTCGTGTTTGTGCAATACTCTGCTTAGATAATAGGATCTTTATTAATGATCTCATTTCTTTTAGAGGTTTTGAAGCCAGAAAAGATAAAAAGAAAGAATTAAGCTACATGTATATTACTAAATTTGAAGAAAACAACAAAGGAAAAAAAAGAAATTACTCTGGATGGATGAAGTAAAGAAGACAATGACCTGTCAGGAAAATACTCTAACCTTCTTTTGCTGCTCTTCTTATGTGAGGTTTCTGTTTTCCTTATTAGCACAGTCTGTTCTCACCTGATGTAAACTAGTCTCTCAAAACAAGTCAAATATTAGCAGAAAATGAGAAGCTCAAAGGACTGATGGGCAGTGTCTTGCATACATGGCTGTACCTGGGCACATCAGAGCCATCCATATTCCATGACAGCTAGCCAAAAGCAGACACAGAGGCAAATACTGTCACCTCTCCCCCCCTCCACACCCCTCTACTCTCTTTTTTTTTTTTTTTACTTAAAAAAATTGCAGGGAGTAATTAAAGTTCTGGAAAGCAGAACTTGTGGAAAGCAAAAGTTTGTGTATTTTGTGAGCCCATCACTAGCCACTGTTCAAGGTCAGCAAAAGAAGAGCATGCTACAGCTGCAAAGAGAAATGGCACCAGCAGCCTCTGTCCCCAGCATGTCAGGGTCCTCGTAGGCTCAGCATAAAGCTTAAAAGTATTTTTAGTAGTTTAAGATACTTGCTGTTATCACAGCTGTCCACTCAACTCACAAGGCACAGGAGGAAGAGTGCATCCTGCTCCTGTTCTGGAGCTTTCATCAGCTCCAGATTACTTTTTGGAGTATTAATGAGTCCTGAACCCTCAAATTGTTTAACTAAATTTCGTGACAGGATTGCACCAGCTCTGCTGCTGGGAGAGGAAAAGCTGCAGTGTCTTACGGTGTGGCAGGGGAGCTGCAAAAGGTGGTATCGCAAACCACCACTAAATCTGCCAGAGGTTGTCTGCCACAGCCCTAACTCACCCTGCCCATTCCGCAGGGTTCTCCAGCATGAACAGTCAGTAAAAATAATACGTGAAAATAAAAGGTTTCAGGTAAAGACCATGTCATCCCCACCAGCTCTGGATGCACTGTAACACCTGGGACCCTCACAGCAGCACATGCAGGAGGATCTCCAGTGAATTTCAAATTTTTCTTATGACCTCCCTCTCCGACTCTTAAATTGTATTAACAGAGACTAAGAGATTATCTTCCTGTGAGTGCAAATAGTGGTTTAAGCTCCTGAAATAACAGCACAGAGTTCTTGTAAAGCACTTCTCGCTCACAGTTCTTGAAGTGCTGTACAGCAGGGATCAGCAACATTATTCTCATGTAAAGACAGTGAAATTGATGGCCTGAGAAGGGAAGCAATTTGCCCAAGCTCATCTACCAAAACCAAGTCACAACCCAGAGTTGAACTCTGCTCTCCGGAGACCCCTGATGTCATACCTGTATCATACCTCCGAACTACATAGTCAGCATGTCTGTTCAATAGGCAGACAGCAGTAAATGATGCACCAATATGCATTTATTACCCTTGCATCTGAGAAGCGTATGTAAATTCAATTAGTGCCATTCAAACCCAGCAATTGTGAAGGCCAGTTTCTTTGGCCCCTGGGTTTTAATCTGTCTAGTTGCAAAATGCATTCTTCCTGCTAATGCAGGACACTTAATCAATAGCAAGATTTTGTGCTATACTCATCGCACACAAATGCTGTATCGTAACCAAAACAACAAGAAAGTGTTTTACTTTCAACTACAATTAGGCAAAATAGCAACTTCCTTTAAAAATCATTTACATCATCCACCCAGGTTAAAAATCACTTTCGTTTATCTCATGGTTCAACTTGTATTGTCAGCAAAAGCCACTTCCAGTTAATTTCCCAATGTACCACAACAAGGGAGAACAGAATTATTAAAAACCCTATATGGGGAAAACCAAACATGTTCCCTCAAACACAGATATTTTTTTCTGAATCAGGATGCTGTTAGTAATTGGTTTGCAGTGAACTAATTGGCAATTCAGATTTACTTTTCATATAACCTTGCATTTACTCCATGAAATTTGGGGATTTGCTTTAAAATGTTTAGTGCTACACAAAATCATCAAACCTGCCAGCTCTCGTTTTTTGGCTCTGTTATAAACATGGGGTGAGTTTTTCAAAAGCACTCTGCTCACAGAGGCTATCGCAGTGGTTTCAGCTGTGCATTCAAAAGGAGCTGTGCACTCAAATTTTTCTTTTTCAAGTATTTTGGTGTCAATGGGGAGATTTTTTTTTTTTTCCCCAAGTAGGCGGATTTATTTTAACAGAGACTGTAGGGTTCCTTCCATGCATCTTGTCACAAAGACTTTTTTTTTTTTTTAAAATGTATAGCCAGCTCTCAACCAATTTACAGTGAAAACTGTCTTGTCAAAATGAATAAAGTTAGCTATAAGGGTAAACAAACAAGCCAACCACCATGTTGAATTAAAACCTCAAGTGACTTGGGTACTGGGACTGACTCTTGCTGAAATGCAGTTTTTCACGGACGTTTAGAAGCTTGTATAGCTTTGTATCTTTTTAAAAAACATTAATTAAGTCTGCTTTTTTAATTAATTTAAATTGTTTGCATTAATTTAACAGCAATACATCTCTTTCTATAAATACAGTAGCTTCACTTGCTTCTAAATCTATAATTTACAAAAAAAAGCCTAGCAGTATCTACTCTCTTCATGCAATAGTATTAGTTTTCATGCATAAAATGTTTCCATACTGGTGCTGAATTATTAAAGAAAAATCTAATGCAATGAACCTCTCTCAGCAATTCCAAACTCCAACGTAGTGCTGGTGCTGTGACTCAAAGTCCTGACATCCCAAATTACAGTCATAAGGCTAAGCTCTGATTTAGAGGTTCAAGACCTACTAGTTAAAATCAGCACAGGATTTTAAAAACGGCTAGGTTTTCCATTAATTTCTTTCAGAAGTTTTTGATATGCAAATTATTACATGCAATATGACCTACACCATTATGGAAGCATTTCTAGACAGAAATAGAGGCCACGACCCCAGCATCTCCATTCCCAGCAGCGCAGGATTGGGGCCATCCCAGCTTTAACAATTAGCATGAAAACATGAAGGCGGGCTAGGGGAGCGAGAAGAAAATTTTAATTTTTGAGTTTGAGACCAAAGTAAATAAATTATATCCCCTACCTAGAAAAAATAAGCTCAACAACCTATAAAATGTAATCAAGAATAGTGCAGTGGGATTCATTTATTCACTGGTAGCCATCAGAAGGTTTAGGCCTAACTGCCTGCTTTGTTCCATGGACATTCAAGTGCAGTTTTAATTGAAACTGATCTTCCACTACGGATTTCAAATTAATTCTTCTTCCAAGTGTCTCATGCTCCAGACATCCTTGCCTTGCAAAAAACCCTATATCATTAGAGGAGGAAATAGAACACTTTTTCTAAGCTTGCAGGTATTGATTACCTATTCCTTCCATCAAAGCACAATTGCCATTCTGCACTGTATAAATCTCTTCAGCGTTAGACACTTAATAAAGTACTGAGAATTATATCATTAATCATTTGCAGTTACACCTGTCTTGCTTTATTGAATTCTTTGTTTTTTAGAACTTTAAATAAATGCTTTTAAATAAAAACATGACACTAAATAAAGACTCTGTTCCACTTAAACCTAGTAAAAAAAATCCCTTCATTCCATGTGCGACATTTACGCATCTGAAACAGAGTAACTTGCAGCTATTTGTATTTCAGTTTTCCAACAGTAAGCATCGTGGCTTTAATCAAATAAAATTTGGAATGAATCTGAATTGGCCTTTTAAGGGCCGAGAAATAATTTGGTTTTCAAAAACCTAAACAAGTTAAGAGCCCTCACCTACGTTAATAAAGAATACACATTTCCGCTGAGATGGTGGGACAACCTGCAAGCAAAGGTAAACATCAGACAGCCCCATCCTGGAGCTGGAGTATTTGATGCAAGAGCAGCACAGAAACAGAATGGACTGGTAACATTTGGCATCTTCAGATACTGAAGTCAGTGTCCTGTCTCCAGGAAATCATGCGCTCGGGTCCAACAACTAAGTGCACACGCTGGGGAAGGAGGGCTGTATTCACCCCCCAGGTCAACCAAGCGCACGGCAGCAAGACCAGATGGTGACCGGGAAGTGCCCGAGTGATGGGATGGGGCTGGGGCTAAGAAAAGCAATGAGGAAAGGGAATTTGGCCACAGTCACCCCCGAGCGTTGCAGAGCGGAGGCCACCCTCTCCCAGCTGCCGCAGGGTGTTCTCTCACTCAGTCCCACCACGCAGAGCTACACGGGACACGTGCTCTGTTCCCCTGCTCAGAGCACCTCTCCACCGCGGCCCCAGTAACTCCAGCTCCACCGAAAACCTGCCCCGCGTCCACTTGCAGCTCAGGGAGCTGCAGAGCCCATCGATCTCCCACGGCTGGCAACCCCTCCAGCTCATTTTGGACTGCAGCCAGGTCTCTGGGGACTTGACCTTATCTCTGCTGAAATCGGGGACAAAAGGGCCGCTGGCTTCCAAGGCGTGAAAGCAGAGCTGGGGTCAGGAACCTCAGAAACACAGCGGCTTCTTACACATGACATTTCAAACAAGACAGAGATGTTATCAGCCATCCTCCCCTGAAATTACTTGATGCTTCCTAGATGGATTCTGCATTCTTTTCTCATGCAAAATCTTTCTGTCAATGACTGCAGTATCTCTAATAGTTTTTTTTTTTTAATACACAGGCTTCTCTTTAAATAGAATTCAAGATTACTTTTTTCTTCTTTTTACTGCACAACCAAAACAATGAGCAGTTTTCATTAATGAAAAACCATTAAAATAATGCATTCTGCCAAAATCTAATTAAAACTTGTATAAAAACTTTCACTCTAAAAAAATCAAATATATTTATTTTTCTTCCACAATCTTTTGTTTAAATCCTATCTTATTAAAACCACTGGCATTTCCTTGTTTTTAAATCATTTTCCAATTAATGGATCAGCTACTCTGATACAGACTGGTGTGTAACACATATGCCTTCACACAACATCCAGATACGGTTTAACAGACATTAGCAATTTTTGAATAATGTGATTTTGATCATTCATTTACAAATTATGAAGAAGGTAGAAATATCAACACTTGAGTTTTTTTAATTTCACTTGGTTTTAACATTTTCACAAAAATCTGACTTTAAATTCCAGGCCTGGCATGCAAAGAACTAGTTCTAGGGGTTTTAATTTTGGAGGTATTTTATTATTTGTTCTTATTGTTGTTTTTTTTAACAAAACGATCTCAGACAAATCTTTGTGTTTGATGCCTCTCAACTTTTCATTTTGAATGAAAATGGTAGTAATGACTGCAAAGCAACCAAAACTCCTCACTTCTGCAATTAAAGCAAATTAGCTTTGTCACTTCATGGGGACATCCTATCCCATCATCTTAATATGGGAGATCATTCGCCCGTGATTATGTGCAAGGCAGATATTTACAGAGCCATAAGAAAAAGGGCACTGCAGAAAGGCTTGTATCCCTCACCCCTCTCTAGCCCTACTTGTCCTCACTGCCCACATGCAGACAGCTCTCGCTGCTCACTTGCATGGTCGGTGCTGTAACGCCAACAGAAGCTATCTTCATATGAAGACACGGCCTATACTAGAGGCAGCATGCCCATAGTTCATGTAAAGTAGCAAAGGCTCTTTTCTTGCTGGGTTGGAAGGGTGGGGGACCAGCTCATCCCAAATAGGACAAAAGACCTGCTAAGCAGTGGCTTAGCATCTTCTTGGATGGCAGTGGTATTTTGTTGAGGATGTTAGTGATGCCAACCAAGCTGGTTGCCTCTAGCATCTACCACAGGCTGCCTTCCTGCTTAAAGCACAAGAAAAAAAATCAGAAAGGATTCAAGTGCTTAAAAGTCACATCTCACTTGAAAGTCCATGGAGACAGCCTCTGACATGGAATTGCCAAAAGTGTCTCGCTATTTCAGATACGTGACAGTATCATGCCATTCAGCGCAAGTGGGTATAAAAGGGAAAATTCCAGGCTTCTCTTATGGCAAAATCCAACCAGTTATTAAGGACGGATGGAATGAAATAGCATTTCCTCTTCACACAAAAACCTCCCAGCCTTTGATTGCACAGCTCTGCATGGGCAACTTAACTTAAAGGACCACAGCAGGTAAGAACCTCTGCAAGTTTTACAGGCTCTGGATAAACACGGATGCTTTACTTTGCACAGACTGGCAGCTATGACCTTCCCAACCATCTCAGCATTTAGCTGAGCAACACTGAAGACGTGAATCTCTGCCCGTGAGTCGCTGTCATACTTGAACTGCTCCATCACGAGCCAAATCTCAAGAAATACTGAAATGTCACCACCAGTAAACAAAAATGGTTCCTTTTTTCACACTGAGAAAGAGCGAGGAAGTGTTGCCCTCGCTCAGCTACAAGGCAATGAACTTCAATAGCAGGCTAAATTTTAAAACAGGAAAAAATTGTTTTGAACAATCAAATAGCAGTGAAATTCACTAAGGAACTGAATGCATTTTAAGATCCTTCAAAAAAATCTCAGTCTGGGGCTTCCCTCTGTTACCTGGGACAAAAAGACTGAAACTGTTACTTGATGCCATAAACTAAGACTTCACCACCACTGTTTGCCATTTAAAAGCAACTCTATCAGTAAGTCCAGGAAGACACCAAAGGAAGGTGCTTATGCCATGCGAGTTATGACAGAAGGCAAGGCATGTACTGCAGATCGAGATCAGCCGAAAAAATCAGCCCCCCTTCACCCTCTCCTCTCACCTCCAGTTGCCTCCTACAAAGAAGAAATGAAGCGAACCCCATAGGATGAAGCCTAAAGACTGCATTTAGATATAAAGCAGAAAAGAATGATTTGAATGATGTCTCTTTTGCTGAGTGATTTACCATGAGGCTGCAGGGGTAAAGGTATAAAAATCCCTGAAAGCCTTGATAAAAATCAGTGGCATCTTTCAGAGGCCTTCCCATTGCAGAGAAAACGATCAAATTGTTGCATCATTATATTAGGGGGAAAAGTTGCTGAAATTATACTGTCTTCCTCTAAAATGATGGCATACCAAAATCAAAGAGATGGAGGAGGAGAGCCCGTAGTTAGAGTTCACAGTGCTGTTTTGAACAAAGATTTCAGAATTTCCTACCCTGAGGGAAAAGGGCTTTTCATTTTATTATTCTCTGTCACCACTCTGTTTAACATGAGACACTCATGCTTGCAGAAAATTCCAATTACTGCTTGAAAACTGAGACCGAATACCAAGAGCAAGATCCTGAAGAGCTTGCTGAGACCCAAACAGGTCTAAGCGTTATCCAGTCTGCAAGCTCTATACAGAAAAGTGTGTGCAAGACATGTGAGAGTCATAAACAGCCAAAGACAGTTTTTTGGAGAACCAAAAGAAGCTGAAAGAAATTTTCCCCAAGAACAGTCTCTGATAAGGGATACCTTAACCGGCAGTTGTTGGAACAAACACACAAATACAGGAAGACGGAACAAAAAGGGCTTGGATTTAGATAACCTTTGAGCAACTGCTAGCAGCAACATCAGAAGCACCAACAACTCCTTTCTGCACCGATGCCACCACACCTACAGAAATGCCCAGCCATGGGCCTGTAAAAGCAAAGCTAATCTTCAAAACTGATTTTGTCAGTGATACTGTCTCACTGCCAAAATGTGGCAGATGCAAAGAGAGAAAGAAAGGCTTTAAACCACGCTCCTAAATATAAGCTATCCTATAAAGTCTGCAGCTTTTAAACCTGAAGACAGAGCAAGGTGCATGTTCTCCTTAAATTTTCATATCCACAGATGCTACAATTATTGCTGAGTTCTTTAATTAAACCTTCTAACCTTCAATTATCTTTGGCAAAATTTTTTTACGTTTATGTTTTCAAAACCTTTGCATTCCTTGGTATGTATGTGAACATCTGTATTACATAGTCACAAATACACTGGATTGGGTGTATATACACACACACACACACACTTTCTGCGTCCTAATTTTGTTCCTCAAAAAAGTATGAAGCTGCCATAAATCTTGTATGAAGCTCCCACTGTACCTATCAACCTGCCAGCGGCACAAACGTGTGATAAATATCCAACATCAGGAAACACCAGGACCTTAAGACAAATGTTGCAGGAAGCTCACAATAAAGTGGAGTAAGTGTAATTACTAAAGCAAGCTTTTTCCATAAACATTTCAAGTTTTAGCATTTGTGAGCTGAATAATTTACCACCACAGAAAAGTGAAAATGGTACTAAGTTTAGCTGTGCTGGCAAAATAGTTTGGGGGTTTTTAAGGGGTGTCTCACACAATGAACTCTTGATAGACACCACTAATGAGCTGTTGAGTTTTGTAACTCTAATATTTCAAAAATATTTATATTGAGAAGAGAGCACAACAATATCAATGAAATTATTATGCAGAACTCACTGAGTGGGAGGATAAATTGTGGTATAGAAGGTGCCTGCTGGTGGCAAGTGACTGAGACAATATACATCTCCATCCTCTGTTTTTTATAATTTTCTGCATTTTTAATAAATGTATCTGACATCTCACACCATTCATTTCATAACTGTCTGAGGCCTTTTTAAAACTGCTCACCCTTGAGCTGCATATAATAAACGAGGTGATAACTTACAATATAAGGAGAAAACAGGAGATTAATTTATATGAAGACGTTGTAAATTAACTTTCTTCTATTCCTATACTAGTTGAGCAAAGCTCCATGAAAGCTAGGGACAGACATAAAAATAGATTTTTTCCTAAATATAATTTTAAAAAGTATAAATCCTAATGGAAATTACTGAATGAAGATGTATTATGAATCAATGCAGTAGCTCAACGACAGCACTTTGCGTTGCTGGGAGGAAGACATATATTTCAGTAATGGGTGCCTCGGACAGGGCACGGGTGCCTCGGACAGGTCATGTCTGGGACATCTTTCTCTGCAGAAGGGTCTCTCTCTCTCTCTCTCTCTCTCTCACTATCCTTTTTTCCTTTACAGGGTAATAGCTGTATAATGATGGACCTTGACAGCAGAAATACTTAATATTGCTGTAGTGCCCAAATACTGCAGAAGGACGAAGGCGTCCATTCTTCCATGCAGAGAACAGCTCCTGCCTTGAAAAAGCTTACAACCAAACAACGCAAGACAGAGCTGCAAGCAACCCAACACAAAGCACCTCAAATTTGAAAACATGGAGCCCTCCTGGGCTAACCTTCCCTATTTTGTAAGAACCTTGCTTCATGCTCTCTTCTCCTAAGCCATCTCCCTGAGCTGCATAACCCACTAGCACAACAGAAAGGTGATCAGCCTTCCCATGGGACAGAAGGGAAAAGAAATGCCAATTCTTCCAAGGAGCAAAGATAGAAGAAGAAATGAATCTGGTGTTTCATTGAATTAAGCAGATGAAGGAGCACAAGCACATATAATGCTGATGTAAACCATGGTTTCATCTGGGCTACTTCAAGAAGAAAGCACAGCGTGAATAAAGCTCTGAGAAAATAAAATGGAGGAAACGAGGAAGAAACTGGGCAGGAAACTTTCCCACCCAAGAGTTGTTAGGTGCAGATGGAGGCCTGGGGGGCTTCAAGAAGACTTTGTTGAAAGAAGAGGAAGGAAGAGGATCTGAATTTGGCTTGGTGCTAATTACAACATCCCCTGCCAACAGCCAGAGCAGGCAACAGTGAGGAGGCCGAGCAGACAGCTTGCCGCTCTGTGACCTTACCACCGGATTGCGGGTGACGGCCCCCGTAGGACCCAGCCCAAGCTGAAACCGGGCAGCAGCCTGGGAGTGGCTGCTGAGCTGAAACTGTGGTAGAGAGACCTCAGGCTGCAGGAGGAGTGAGGCAAGAGGAAAACCTCCAAGAACAGGCACGGTGGGCTAAGGAAACCTTTTTATGGGGGCATTTTGTCTTTAAACCAGAGGTCTTGGCTTGTTTGAGGGTTTGACTGAGACCCTGCTGAAGCATCAAAGCTCCCGTGCTGCTGAACCTGCCCAGCGGCTCAGAGATGAACGCTGAACGACAGTGACAGTAATAAGCTGTGACATTTAAGTCAGGAAATCTCAAATTCCCATCTTGCTTCTCTGTCTCCTTCCTACCACCAGGAGCTACACGCTCCATTTCACTCCCTTCCTTTATAAAGGCAGAAGTTCACCTGTCTCATCAGAGCATCTGCAAGGATCGCTCAAAACTTGAGGAGAGCTGCAGAGATAAAAAGCGCAGTAAGTGTGCAAGACTCAACTGTCCCACTACGGACCTCGGTGCCAGGCTGCCTGCAAATGCATTTAGCAAAAACACAGTTCCAATTATTTCTCAAAGCACCACAGACTCGAATCCTACTACTTCTCACATGTACCCTTAATAGCCTTGATCTCACCAAAGAAACTGCTAACGTAAATGATGCCTCACTGTAACTTAATTACCTCCAATTTAGGTGGGTACGGGAACAGAAAGTACCTTTTCTTGATTCCCATCTGTTCCTCGTAACTAACCAAAGGAGCCTTCCCCAGAGCCCTGTCTCTGAAAGGCAGCATGGAAAAAAAAGAAAAGAAGGAGGAAAGAAAGGAAAAAATTGTATATTTTTATTGAATTTTTGCAGGATGCAGGTTAATAAAACACCCACAGAGAGCACAGAGCAATATAGAAAGTGAGTAAAGGGAGGGAGGGCTGATATCAATAAAGCCTATCCAGAGGCATTGGTAGAGTAAAAGTACTCATGATTTCAAAAGAAACCTGCTACAGAAATGATTTCACTTGTTGCTCTGGCTCAGGTTTAAAATTTACAAAACTCAGAAGTGTCCTAAGCAGAGGGTGGCTTAAAAAATAAAATCAGGAAGATAAAATTATCTATTGCTGAAACACATGTCACCTTCAGCTTTCCAACACCCCTTGCTGATCCTAACCTGACCAGAAGACAGCCACCATACTAGGACCTTATTGTTTAATTATATCACAGACCACAATGCAGTCCCCGAAATCACTCACTGAACCTTGACAAACACTGCCTTTGCTATGATATTTCCTTTTTAGGTGAAAAATCAACTTTTGCCCAACTAAGTTCTTAACGGCATCCCTGTTACAACAGCCTTCTTAATCCAGCTGTCCTTTTCACTAATATGCACCGGTAAAATAGCTCCCGGGAGAGTTTCTGGGAGATTGCCAGCTTTTACTTAACAACACATCATGAACCCTGGCCTCAACTTCCATTAACATTCAGTCTATGTTTCTACCATTAATTTAAGAGCATCAGGAGTAGGAATAAATAGGAAGACAACAAGCAGCCATAGGGTTCAGCCTGAGGTACTCTAGCAGACAGCACTGCTTCTGTAGCTGACAGAGAACACTTACATCCGTCTTTCTCATTTTTGTTCCATATCTGCCATTTCCAGTATGTTACACTAAATGGCTTAAACTATTTAAAACCAGCTTCAGTTTTGCAATCAGGAAAGTCCAGATTTAAAAAAAAAAACAAAACAAACCTCAAACAAATGAAAAAACAACAATCCCCAACAAACCAAAGTCACGAAAAGGACCTAATGTTCCCAGGGTGGATCTTATCCCATCGCATCCCTCCTGCCTGGATGAGTTTTAGGTAGCAGCGTATTAGTGTCGGAGGGGAGCGCCGGCAGCAGCCCCCCTCCTGCCCTGCTGCCCCTCGGCCCCACAGTCTTGCCCAGCCAGGAGAGGCAGAGCCTCTTTCCTCCTGCCGGCGCTGCCCTGCGGCGAGTAACCTGCACGCAAACGGCTAAGCAGCTGCTGTGGGGAAAAACCAGCTGCTGCAGAGGGCTGGCAGCAAAGCGACTGCTGTGACGGATGGAGTCGGGGCGAGCGCTGCAGGAGATTTCACTCCCACAGTACCAGTGGTGCACATTCAAACACCAAGTTAAACAAAAAAGGAAAAAAAAAAAAAAAAAAAGCTGGGGTAAACGTTCTTTCCTCCAGCACCGCATGCACATTTCGTTTAGGGACGGTCACCCCAGAGGGCAGCTTGCAGGCTTCAGGCCACAGCTCGTCACTGGGATGAATTTTCCGCAGGGCAAGGTAAGAGCATCACCCGTCCCTTCCGCTCCCTGCCTGCAGCTCGCACAGCTGCCCACTCCCTCGGATGGGAGCATCTTCACATATTGCCACCAAGGATGCTCAGGAGCAAGGCAGGTGCTGTCGCACAGTGCCGCCCTCCCCTCTCGGCCCGATGGGAGGAAGGCAGCAGCCAGCTTTGAACACGCTTCCCTGTGCTGTTCGGTCACAGCCACGTCTGGGCAGCCCACGGTGACATATACCATAAAATGGAATCTGGAGTGTATCATTTAACGGTGAAATCTGTAAGATATTGGATTTATATGGTGTCTGCAGAACACATTAGAAGATCATCATCATCATGTCTTTTCAAGACAGCCATAATTATTCAGGCTGTTATTCTATCTCACCGGTGCTTTTGAAAAACTATTTAATATTAGCAAACCCTCACTAAAAACAATGTTTTGGTTGAGGGACTAATCTTCGTATCAGTACACAGCCATACCTGGTCTTATCTACATTACCAATTCCCTGCTGATTGAGCGGATTCATTAACAACACAATCTCTGGTGACTGAAATGAAGTCTGATTCTTCGTATCACTGGTGCCTCACTGTTTGCTTTTCCTTCACAGTATGCACACAAGTAATTAACTTACTATGCTCCGCTAGCTCCTGACACATTACTTGGCATAGAAAAATTCACCAGCAGGTAGTTAAGCATGCAAAATATTTTCAGTCAAATGAACTTCATAACAAAGCAGCTCCTCCTGATACGACGCTAACGCACACCATACTGCCCGTACCAACAGGAGCGTCCCAAGTGGTAAGAAAAAAATACATCATTTTTATCACTTTTGCTCAATATGTAGGAAGTTTCTTTAGGGGGAAAAACTGGCAAGCAGTAAAGATGTTCACTGAAAGGATGAGCATGACGATCAACCTGAGTGGCCGTTGTGAAAGTCTGACATAACAAGGACAGACACAAGATCTATGTGATATAAAAGAGAAAAAAAACCCCAAAGCAAAGATGAGATTCACTTCAGTGCAGCATTACTGAGATTACTGATGTCTGGAAGAACAGTGCATTTCAACTTTTATATCAAATAGAAAAAGGTAATTTGCTATTTTAAGCATAGCGTGATTTTAAGCTTAGAGTTCAGTAACACTGAAAACTCCCTAAATAAAAACATGCCATTTATTATACACCCCACCTAAAAGACTCCACCCAGGAACATGACTTGAAATACACAAGTCGTCTCACTAATGTCAAGAGGTAAAACTGGAGCAAAGTTCCTCTTGTACTTACCTATCTGTAGGATGAAAGGTTACGGGACAAATAGATGGTGACTCACTCAGCGCAGAAGCAGCGCAGGGATACCGGGCTGACCCCAGTGTGGACTGGTGAGTTAAAACACGAAAGGCAGTCTTTGCCTGAAGTGACAGGACTGACACAGACTTTGGTAACACTAGGACTTTCCCTTGAGAATATAAAGACACCAGAGCCTTTCTGGGGTGCTCTTCTAATCTGAACATGCTCTAAACTATGACTTTAATTAGCTTAATATTTTCTCAGTACCAGAGACCAGGAAGCGTGTGATCTTCATGCCACGCTGGTGTAGTCTGGCCAGTGTGGTACAAAAGGACATCACTTGTTCTGCACTGTCCCAGTCCTTTCTTTAAACCAAAAGCAGCTGAAACTCCAAAATCTACATAAAAATACTTGAAAAAAAAAGCAGGAGCTTGGCTAGGATAAAGACCCATTCGCTGTATTATTAATCCCAACTTTGACCTTTCGTGACAAATTCTTGTTCAGAGGTTCTATGACTACGTTGTCCTAAGACACTGGAAACTGTGATCCTGAAGTTTCCTTCTACACAAGGAAAAATCCTTCTGAAGTCCTGGGAAATGAAACTTCTCTTTTGCTCAGTTTAGTCCAGAAGACATTTGTTCCTTTCTCCTTCACGTGCCACAAGGCATGTACCTTTGCCAACTCAGACTGTTGTTTCGACTTATTCAGTCACAGAAGTTAGTTCCTTGTGTTCCACTACAGCAATTTTTGCTTGTGACAAAAGGAATAGATCTGTGGAGGACAGAATTCACCATGATTTGTATATATCATTTTCCTCTATTCTTCCACTGCTTTCAACTCAGCTCATTTAAATATAGCTCCTGTCATACCCATCATTTTCAGTTCACCTGTTACGCAGAACCACACACTCCACCTCCAACAGAGCAGCCTTTGCCTTGGCTGCATAGTTTATACAGATTCTCTACTCCAGGCCTGAAATCCTTATTCATTTACAAACTAGATGTTCCTTAAACAGTGTTTCCATTTGCTTGACAGGCATATTAATGCACGGAATAGAAACCAGTTTTTGTTATTTCTAATTTTCATCAAAAATGAACTACTTCACTTGATAGTTACTCAGGTCTGTAAACAGTTCACTACACCAAGCAAAACCTCGTTAGATCTCCAGAAGGCTGTTGAAACTTGCTGTGTTCCAGGGGAAGGAATCTCAGGTTTTGTTTGGTTTTCCACACTTACAGTATCAGTAAAAAGTAACAGATTCTCATGCCAGAAGAAACAGTTGGATAACACATACTGACATGATAAGCATGAGTCATTACACTTCATAAAGTTACCTCTCTACAGAGCCTTAAAAACAGTTTTCACCTTGTTCAGAAAGGTATTCAGCGTTGAAGAAACCAAGACTTGAGAAATCAGCATGTGAGGGTTTTGTTTTTCTTTTGTTTTGTTTTTTAAAGATTGTTTCAGTATTTAATTGCTCTCCAAGTTTCAACCTGGAGATTACTTCTAATGCCAGCATCTCAGGTTTCCAGCCCAGCCTTTATTTCCCTTGTAGTGGTAGATTGCAAGAGGTCTTCAGGAGACAGCGTTTTCCCTTTACGGAGATGCACACTTCTCAAGGGACTTACCCATACATTTGCAGAGAGTCTTCATTAGTAAATGCAGTCAGGGCTGGACAACTCTTCTCCTGGGGGCAGGTCATACACTGCCCAGAACTATAGTCCACAGAGGACGTCAGCCAGGCTGGAAATTCAGTCAAAACACTGAATAGACCTAAGCAGAGCCCCCCCCTACCTTAGTTAGAGGATGTTCCTTGGATCAAAGATGAGTAAAGGAATCCTGTCTCTCCTAAATCACAGATATCCTCCAAAAGCCTAGATTTCTTCTTTTGGCTGTGATGGAACTTGCCAGTGGACTTGGAGCAGCCAAAAGGCAATGGAGGGAGGAAACAGATAAACAGATCCAGACTAAGTACCACATACAAATATTCACAGAAGTTCTTTTTTTTCCTTTAGGTCAGCTCTTAATAGTTTCACCTGCAAAAATCCGGATGCCAATTAAGCTTACTGTGGGGGTGAGATCACTTCCTACTACGCTAAGCAATGCTGTCCCACCGCACCGTCGCACTCGTCTATATTCCTGTGTTACCTATTATCTTACATTGAAGCCAAGAGCTTTTTGAGGAGCAGACTGGCTTTCTTTTTCTGTTTTGTTCAGCGTAAAATACAAAATAGATTTCAATCCATGACGGGCATTTCTTGCCAGTACAAACCTACAGGAATGAGTTAGAGTATTCTGAGTATTATAAGGTAATCGCAGAAGCAATGTTTGGGAACATGGACCAAAATAAGTAATTAAACATAACCTTCCTGATTACAGAGCATGTCTTAGGTAATTTAATGCCTTTAATAAAGCTGTAGTTGGTGGACTTGAGAGACTGCAGTCTTGGTCTCATGAGAACGAATTACGTCCAGTATTTTAAACTAGGAAGTTTCCAGGCTCTGTGGCTTCAGGGGAAAATTTGAAAGCACAAAAAGAAGAAAGGTCCAGGAGCCAGAAGGCAAACAAGAACCTTAAAATTACTATCTTTTTTCAATCTCCCCTGATTTGTTTTGTTCGGTCTCCTTACTTTTGAGCAACTGATCCTGGCAGTACTCCAGCGTAGCTGAGTTTGTTGACAAATACCAAACAGAATCTAATGCCAGGGGAAATAACAAAAGAAACCAAAACCCTCAATATCAAGAGCTGGGCTAATACACGTGATCCACACAGGTGCCCAAATGCCAACCACCCTTTAGTGCTGTCTCAGAGCTACTTCCATTGTCTTTATAAGCAAAAGGGTTAAAAATCACAGACTGCTGTTTACTTCAGGATGTCTTTATTCCAGATATACTTCATACTACCTAGCAAGAAAAGAGGTAGGGGGGTTTTTTTTGGTAAAATTGGATTTATCTAGATCTTTCCCAGGCCTTTTTTTAAATCAATATTTTAGAAGCACATATAGCACTCCTGTTTCTTCTTCAGTTGTGGCATGTCCCGTACAAGCGCCTGCTCTCAGAAACACAACCTGCTGCACACCTTTGGGTGGAGAACGTCATTTGCTGAGGGACAGAAGCTCATGCAAATAGTAAAATTCTGTGAGAGTGGTTGCACCAATTTTTTTTAGGTCTCTTTTTAACTATCAGTGACTGACACTAGCTGACTTTTACCCACATAATACACCTGGTCTCACTGGTCTTGTCAGATTTTCACAGCAGCAAAAATGCAAGAGGGCTTATTCTGAAGTAAATTCTGGATGTAACCACTTATAACTCCACTAACACAGAGAAGCTAGTAAATCAGTAATAGAAGTTTATTAATTTAGTAGTTACTGAGACACATCTTATTGATCTTCTTTACTCACACTCAGCCTCTAGAGTTTACCTCACAGCTCCAGTTTATGCCTTGATTAAGTGGTTCAGAGAAGCCTTGCATTTTATAGTATGCTCATCATGTAGCATAACGCTCCTGGTATGATGACTTGCAAACTAAGCAGTGGATTTATCACCCTAGAAAAGACTCCAGTTTTACTCACCCAGGGCAGCCAGCACAAACACTCAAGAGCAAAGCTCACAGTCTAGAGCTTTGCTGTGAGATGCATGGTGCTAACTCAGCCAACAACGGTCTCATACCCAGCTTTACGTCGCTTGCATTCGCAACACACTATCAGTTAGCTGGCGATTAGTTTCCATTTTCAGCATTCACATGTTTTTGTGAACATTTCTTTTTTATAGGCTGTGATTCAGTGAAGTACTTAAGCACATGCTTTACTTTAAATAGTGGAATAATCCAATGTCCTTTCAGCAAATGTTTAACTTTAATTGTGTGAATAGTTCCAGTTCAAGGGCTCCTCATACCTTGGACACTGAGCACTCACTTACATGCTCTATTCATTGCACAGATATTATATTATTCATGGCCTTCACATTACACGTTTACTTAAGTGCTTTGCTAAACATGGTCCTAAAGCAAATATGCCACAGTCAGAGTTTACTTAATAACGCTTCTATGAAGTCAGTTCTAAACTGTCAAGCATTGTAAAGAGGAAAAATAAATAACCATAGGATTTACTGCAATTTCTTTCATATCTGTACCTTGCTTTAGCACTGACTACAACTGTGGCAACGTGGTTCAAAAAAGCATTAGGATTATTTTTTCTCCACCCTTTTTAGATGTGTTTGCTCCTTAAACTAAAAAATGGGGGAAAAAAAAAAAAGAAAAGAAAAAAATTATCCTGTGTTAAAACTACCTCTGCAGAGGCTTCTCCCCATAACCTGCAAGTCCCGCAGAGCCACGCTCTTGCACGGGGGCTGCAGCCAGTGCCACCTCAGGAAGAAGAAAGGGCCTCTTTGGAGACCTTGCCTCTCGATTTACAGCACGCGCCCCGTCCCACCATGCCTTTCAGTCTCCAAATAATGGTATTTGATTACAAAAATATGACCAGAGTGTTCTGGGGGTCTTTTGTATGAGTTTCCCCGCCCCCACCCCCAGTCAGAAAGAAAGCCCTGGGACAGACTTTCAAGTTCCTCTCCCATAACCACTGCTGCATTTTTACATGGAAGCCGATGAATTTTCCTCTCATTAGAAGGCTCCAGCAGCTGTGGCTTTAAGAAAAACACCAAATACTGCAAGACTAACAATAAAACTGCAAGACTAACAATAAAACTACCAGACCTGGCAGTGCTGCCTTTCTCCTTTGGGCCATTTCCATTCCGGGCGGCTCCCCACTGAACCACACAATGCAGAGCCTCTTACTAGTTTGTTAGCTACTGCTTCAGATGTTTCAAAATACGGTGATTTAAATTATTAGAAGAAGGCAGGCTGGAGAAAAAAGATTAAAAAAAGGCTGCCAGAAGCACAACTTTCTAAAAAGCCAGCTCTCTAAATTTGTTAGATAAAAAGGCAAAGAATTAAATTCACACTTTACAGGCACCTGCTCTTAGAGCAGAATGCCTCCCTTGCCCGGTGTTAAGTCCCATTGTTTCAGATGAAAGCTCCTGCCCCAGCCCTGCAGGTAAAGGAAGTTTATATTCTAAGTCGGCTGGAGAAGCCAAATTAAAATAGGCAAGAAAATGTAAACAGAACCAGACACACCTGAGAAAAGAAAGGAACTAAAATTGCCTTAAAAGATAAAAGGATTAAGCTCTTCTGACCAGTAGCTGTAAAACGTATAATGAATTTAGACATTTCTTTTCCGAAGGAAGAAAGCTATTTAATGAGATAAGTGTTATTAAGATAGAGCAGACTAACTATAATGTAGAAAACTGCTCATAAGTTGGGGCTTAATTGCTTTTATAGTTGGTGAAGAAGCAGTAATTACTATACCAAAAAAGATCTATATTTACAGATTATTTGTTTTTACACATGGAACAAGAATACTACTTTGATATTAAACCAAAACTTAGACAGAACACATCCAGTGTCACGGCACTGGAACTGAACACTAACAATTGTATAAATGTCTGTGAAAGGAAAAAAGAAGTATTGATTATAGCAAGGAATGTAGTTGTATTTTATTCTGAAACAGGACTTCGATACATTTATAGTTATTTATTCACAGTGATCTCCCTGTTTGCCTGTTTTATTTATAAATATTTACCATGCACTATCTTCATAAAATAATTATTATTCAATGTGCACAGTAAAGAGAAGACATTAGAGATCTGGCTGTGTGTTTTTCCATTCTAATCTGTATGACAATATTTTAATTCAGTATTAACACACAAGTCCTTACAGCTGAAAGTCTTGACCCTTCTTCGCCAGGTTACACGTGCAAACATTTACAGAAAAGCCGTATCTCTGCTCATGTGGCTGCCTATCTGACACAGCTCAGAGGATCATGCAGGGATCCCTGCTGCGGATCACCAGCTCCTGCGGGAGAGCTGATGTTCTAGGACATTTTGGTCACATTATATACCAGCACCTGCAACATTTTCAGCCCCAACAAGCAGTCAGGAATTCTTTACAGGGGTATTTGAAAGGCAGCCTCTTAACTGACACACAAATTAAATCTGCATGCAAGTGCTGAGCCAGGAAAGGCTTCACCCTGAAATGCTCCCATGAGCCATTCCACCAAAGTTCAGGATGAAGGGATCCATCATTCCTCATGGTAACGGGGCTTTTATGCCAGATTCACATGGCACAACGTCTTCCAGGGATAAATAACCTAGTGGTTCGGAGCAGGCAACGGTCTGCACTTAACAAGGAAGGCATAGGTCCACCTTCCCTTGCACACTTGCAAAGATTTTGCAAGGTGCTACAGACTCAATCTCTTTCAGGCCTGCAGCACTCTTCATCACAAACTGCAAGCTTCCTTCACAGACATTACAAGGACATAAAGCTTAAAAACCATGCCCCTATCCACTCCTGTCCCAACCAGCATCCAAGTTTACTAATGCTAAAAGAGATAAAAGGAAAATTTCTTTGTATTTATAATCGGTATCTGGCTGGGATCAGCAGCACCAAGATGAAGTACAACCGATTTGGTGATATATGTATCACCTCATTCTCTCATAAATCATGGCTATAAAACAAATACTGGCAGGACAGCCAAGGCTAGAAACAATAAAAGACTTTTAGGCCAGGTTTTTTTAAATTTGATTATATTCCAAGATAATGATACCCATTTAACTATGGCAAACATGCTCCATCTGCTCTCCAGGGCCTCTATGGGCTTGCAATTTCCTTCCATGTGCAATTCCAGATGTTAACTGGGACCCTGAAAGGCCCCCACGACCCAGGTTCCTTGTTCTCACTCCCTCAACAGCACAGGGGAAGCCTACAACAGTGTTGAAGACTGCATAAAACCCCAAGCATCACACCAAAGATTTAAATGAGATTTTAGCAGCACAGAGGGTCTTTTGGAAATCTTTGTTCGGTGCGAGCAGATGAGATGAGCAGCATTCTGGCATTCTGAACCGACGGGATGGGGGCAGAGTCTTCTAAATATTGGAGCACCAAACCCAGATCTACAGTGCTCTGTTTTTCTTCAGCAAGTGTAACCAGAATAACCTCACAGATGTGGCCCAAGGCTTTGCCCTACACGGAAATACAGAAGTATGTTTTTTGAAAGTCTGGCACTCGTGTGAACAGTATCTCTCTGAGCAGCTTTTGATAACTGACACCACACAGGTACTTGTTTTTTCTTTTCTTTAAATCCTTGCACATATTTTTATCAATTGAAAACCATGTTCAAGAAAAGTGAAATGCTGGAGATTTCCTCTGTGATGATATATGGAAATGCATAAATATTATACACATTAAACATCATTAAAATATTTTTAATGTAGATTTTGCAATCCCTCTAATAAAAAAAAAAAATCAAAGCTCTGATGTGCAGAACTATGAATTTTAATTCCTGGAAGATCATTCTGTGATAATTACTAATCCCTTTCTATTGCTCAGGTAAACTTAAGGGAGGAATATTCCAAAGGAATAGGTAACTGCAGGGTGATCTGCTACTACCAAGTAGGAAGCTTTTCTAGCTATACTCAGCATCCAAACTGGCATATAAATAAATTCCAGTCAAAAAAGATTCTTTATACTGCTTTCAACTTCATATTGCTTGCATAAATCATACTTACTCCTTTATATTTATAGACATTTTTTTAAACAGAATCACCATTAATAGCACAGCAGATCAAATATTATTCCAAATTTAAATAAAATCTGTTCCATCATTATGGTCATTAGCTAATGGTTTTATCTTCCTTTGGGACCATAGTAAACATTAAAATTCAATTTATTTAACATTTACTTCTCATAAAACAAAACCCAGCATCATTTCCTTGCTACAATAACAAACTCTTGGGGTCACAAAACTCATGAGAACCAGGTTTAAAACCCCCCCCACACTTCTTAATGAGGTACTGAAGAAAGGATGTAAATATACACAGGAGCTCTTATATGGGCTATGTGCCTAATTCCTGCAGCTACTAATTTTCCTACTGCTGCAAATGCTGTAAGGCCCAGGGTTTTCAACCTTTTTGATTTGTATAGTGCAAAACGTCTCCCAAGGGGGTGCAGATCCCAGTAATTGTGGATTTAAGCCTATTGATAATCAGGTTTCTTTTCTTAGATACCATTCACGGTCCCCTTATAAAAACCCCATGGATCCTTGAGGGTCCACAGCCCCAAACCTGGGACAGGTTACAGCAGGTATACATCTGCGCGTGTCCAGGATCGCAGAACATCCGTAACGCAGACACCAGCACACACAACTGTCCTTATGATGACCACAACTTTTAAACAGCTGTGGGAAACCTTTGTTTTCCCTGTGATATATTTGCATCATTTAATCAAACTCTGATAAATGCCTTCTTTTCACCTAAATTGATTTTCTTTTCAAAGCTCCCTTTGTCAGCTGATTTGTTAAGTGCTACAGGACTGCACATCTCGCTGACTGGTGCTCCCCTGTGTATTCATTCTCTTTACAGGTTCCCCTGCAGGACTACCATGATTTCACTGATTATTTTTCAGTAGACACTTTGTTAGACTGCTTATAAACATACTGACCTAATTGCTTTTAATTATTCCAGTGGAGTCTGCTTTTACAGTGGCTATTTGCTTCCACACAAAAGGAGAAATACTACTGTGAGAAAGACTGAAAAATCCATATCCCGAGCTTCTCTCTGAAGCCTAAATCAATCAGAAGTTTAACGCACATTGTAAACGTTTATGTGCATGTGTATCTATTGTGCATGTATGCATGCATAATATAGGCCTATTTTACATCTATACCCATCTGTATATCACATAAGCCAAATGGGGATAAGAAGACAGCAAACCCATTTAATTCTCAGCTCCAGAGACAAAGTGTTTTCTTAACAGCTCTGCGAAGGATCCAAGCAAATTTGGTGGTTCCACTTTCTTTCCTAGCACATGTTTAGCAAATTGTTTAAATCTTAGATATCCAGCCAGCCTGTTAGTACTCACATATGTATTTCTTGTATGCTACCCGTATTAACAATGCTTCTTGAAACAGATGAAAAGTAGAGCTACACAGAAAACCACTCTACCTCTACCCTTTTGGCAGACAATCCATCTTCAGCTGCCATAAAATCTGCAAAATATCGCCTGTGAACATCAGGATGAGTTGGACTGTTAATCTAAGCGAATAGCTTTACGAGAAATAGTTCACCAGCAAAGCGAAGATGATGCGCAGTTCAACAGGGAAATCCATGAGGGACAAATCTGGGAAGAGATGATACATGGAAGTCTGTCCCATACACACTCCAGAGTTAGCAGCAGGGAGAAATCTCAGTATACTTGGAACTACCCATTAAGAACTTTTTTCCTTGGTTGAAGCTTTAAAACCCAAATATTAAAGAAAAAAGAAAAGGAAAAAAGCAAAAGAAAAGAAGCAGCAAAGTGAAAATGATAGCAGATGGCAGAGGCAGCACGTAACTTTCTGCTAACTCCTCATTTTGCTCTCTAGGGAGTGTGCAGTACACACAAGACCCCAAGATCTAACAAGGAAATACCTATGCTAATAACAGTTTGCTGCCCAGAAGACAACAATATGCTGAAAGCAAGCCTAAGCTGCCTTCAGATTTTATATTCAAATACCAAAGGAAAATTGGTATTATTCATGAATAGAAATAAGCTCAGTTTTGAGCCACAGAGTTTTGTGAAATAAGCAGCTTCTGTGCTATTCTTATCATTCAGTTTAATATTTTTCAGCAAGGAAATAAAAAGAGGCAGAATGTAGAGCTTCAATTAAAACAAACAAATCAAAAGAAAACACCACCGACAAGATGTCTGTGAATGTGTCCCTCCTGGTATGGAATAAGATAAGGTTGAAACAACCTGCTAGCTAAGGTTTTCCAAATCTTTTTTTTTTTCGTGTTTTACAAAATAGTTTGCTTGAAACAAATCAAATTCTTATCTTGACAATTACTGAAACATTTTCGTAGCATTTTAATTCTTAAATAATATTGTGTGGTAAGAATCTTCTATTAAAGTTGCAAATAAACATTTCAGCACAAGACAGTATCGACAACTTGACTTTTACATTAGTTAGTGTGCCATTCCCCGTGGTTGGATTATTCCTGGCACAGTACTCAACATCTTGGAAGAACGTTCCTGAAATTCAGCCGCTGTCATTCCATATACCTATTGTTCACAAGAGGCGCAAGTCCTGTCGAAAGTGTTTTCTCTATTTGTACACACTGAGAGCTTGGATCTAGCCATCTGGACAGCTCTGTTAAATGATCAGAGATGAAGGTTCATACCTTCAACTATCTATAGCGAAGGGACTTCTTAGAAAGTCAGCTTCTGAAAGCCTTGCCAAATACTTAAACTGGGTACTGAACACGGCCTGACCCCAATCCACTTACTCACTGTGCAATCCCACAGCACTCCAAACATCCTCAAGCCCAGTTTTTCGGCAGTCTTTCACTGAACGTCTCAGCCTTAGCCTTCAATTCTAGCGTCTGACACGATGAAAGATCAACTGAATGGAAAAAAATTCCCCTTCACCAGCACTCAGGCTGCAGGAGTGTAATTCACATTTAAGATGCAAAATGTGCTTTCTCATTAGTGCATCTTTTGGGTCTTACACCTTTCATAACTGCTGTTACTGTACAATTGATCACTGCCCAGCACTGTGATACATAGTGATCCTTCAGGTTTGAAGAAAGGTATGTGCCAGTCAGGTTTACGAAGCCTATAAAACTTTTACTGTGCTTGTAGCATAACCAAAAGAAAGAAAAAAAGTCATCCATAAATTTAATTATTCCTGGCTTCTGTTCTTGGACTCATCTCTCCAGGGCATAGTCTAAGATTATTGAATACCACTCGGTTTCCTGGATCAAGGTGATAGAAGTTTTTTAAAACCTCAGCGGCAATTAATAGAACAATTTCCTCCCATACTCGAGCCTTTCCTCAACACAGTGCTGTTATTCCCTAACCTTGGTGTGAACAGGCAGATTCAGAAGTGGAAGAAATGCCAACAAATTCTGCGGGGCTTCTTCGCCACGGCTGGCTCTCATCACTGTCCACTGCCTCCGTTAAGCCACTGGCAGACAGTGACTGATGACTTATTTCAGGCATTTCTTGCAACCCTCCTTCTAATAGGGGAACAGATGGTTCCCTTTAACTATAATATTTCCACCCTGCTACCAAAACCACCTCCACCTGATCTGCAATTAGAAACATGGGATTGCTGAATACCTCTATCCCGCACTGTATATCGTTCACTTGGAACTTCTTTCTTCCTTTTTAAATGTTACTTTATTCTTGGCAGAAGACAAAGGTAGCAGGATTTGCCATGGATGCACACAAGTTAGTCTGCCGGGTTTGTTCACATACAGAGTTTATTTGCTTAAAAAGGCCAGTTTGAACTGGACTCCAACAAATCCGATTCAAACTAGTCTAATCTGCTGATTATTTTCAGCTAAAAAAAAATAAAATTAAAATTTGAAAAGCTAACATGCTCACTTTGACCAGCCTTAAGTTAAATGTTTTATTTTTTGTTTTGAGGAAATACTTATTTTTGCAGTGGAGCTACAGTTTGGAAAAGGATTAAGAACACTCTTTAAAGGAATATTTTGTTCAGCTAAAAAGTTATTGGTTTGTTCTACATTTCAGCATGCATAAACAGTATTCTTCTTTTAGAATCAATCCAATACATTTCCCATCTCTCACCTCCTCTCCCTTATTTTTCTGTTCGGCCACTGTCTCAAATGAACTACTGACAGCTACCCAGAGAAGAGCTAATCCCAGCTGTAAAAATTTAGTCTAAAGACACAGCCAGATAAAAGATTAGGGATCTTCATTCAAAAAACAACCCAACAGGCATTATGAGGAGCTCGCACAGCTTTGCTACATGGATTACAATGGATTCATTTTAAACAGCCTTAATGTTTAAGAAAAGGGGGGGAAAAATCATAGGGAAAACATCCACTAAAGTCAGGGATTACAGAAGGAAAGCAGAGTAGGAGACCACACATTTGCTGCACTCTGAGGACACAGCTGACATGGTCCTGTCCTCGTGGGCTACAATCTTCCTTCTCATCGACCAGACCAGTCTTCTCCTGCCGGTTATACAACAGCCAGAGCCTTTTCCCCTCATCCCAGTACATGAGTTCCAGCACCAAAAACATACAGGTTTCTACTATGGCAACTCAATAGCAGATGAGAGTATCAAGCAACAAACAGATATACCAGATCTACAGTAATTAACAACTGCAAAACTGCCACTAGCTGCAAAGTTCCCTGTATGTTGGCTTTCCAGTGAAACTTAAATCATGGTTTCCAATAAAAAACAACCTAAAAAGTTACTCTGGCACACTCTAAGTCTTTCTGTTCCTCGGCAACATTACCAATAGTTTAATCTCATTTCCTTAGAAATAATCACTAGGCTATTTAAATATTAACTAGAGGAAAATATTAACAGACTCTTGGGGAAACGAGATGAAACTGATCCCACACCCAGTAAAGCTTCCTGTCCTTAAACAATCCTAAACACTATTACACCCAAATCAGGATTCTGATTTCTCAGAAATATACTCAGAGGGCAGTTAAATGACCCAGCAAACCTCATCTGACATCTGGGTACGGTCAAAAAAGGTGGCCCCATTTCTCCCTCCTCCCAGTCCCTGGACATTTGCTCCTGCAATGACAGAAACCCTGTACATGTCTCCTGCCTGTCCAATTTCACAGAGGCATCTACATTCCCTAGTAACGGGGGAAGATTTCTGACATTCTATGGCATCAAGAGTCTCATCATGTGAAATGCTTTTACAACATCAGATTCTGATTCTCACATAAGCTCCTAAGGTATTTTTGCAGATTAATTGAAACTGAATGAATTTCCTTGACATTTTAAGCCCAGGTACTTCATGTGGCAGTTTGCCATCACAGCTGGCCTGGCAGAACACAACTATGCTGCCCACCAGCAGTCAGCCAAGGTCTCCAGCCTGGCTGAAGACTCCTATTTAAGATTTCCCATGCAGCGAGAGGCTGCAAGAGCAGCCGTGATCCTTCTGTCCTCCTCTCGAAAGGAAAAAGAGCAAAAAAGTCTGAGGCGCAGGACCAGCAATGGCAGCCTGCACAGCTCGTAGAGCAGGAAGAGAGCCAAAAGACTGTGGCAGAAAGGGAACATTTTATAGCTGGGAAGGAGCACCTAGAAATGTGACACTAGCATGCAGAAGATGATGGAAAATTCCAGAGCAGAAGTCTGATGGGATGAGGTTTGTTTTGGTGAGAAAGAAGCACCAACCAAGAATGGGGGAGGATGCTAATGCTCGCGTGGAATGAATCTGTGACCCTGAGGGGATTCTTCTTTGCTCTTCGAGTTACACAGGGTGAAAGACAACATACCCTGTCCCGCTTCTACCTCCCTGCTTTACCACCAAACACATCTGCTCCAGACAAGGAACCAAGGAAGTGACATTCACTATTTGTCATTCCTTTGGGAGCTGCATTATCACCTAAGCTTTCCAATCTTCTCTTCCTGCTTATTCCCCAGAAATGATCATCTCACTCATAGTAGTGCTTGTATTTTTCAGTCTCACATAGATGCCACAATACTGTCAAGTTTGGCTTTAAAGATGGAGATAAGGTCCTTTTTCTCAACATAAATACCATGAGGAAATCTCCCTGAGAAGCTTGAGATGAATTCTCTCTCTATGGTCCAAATTAAAAACGTTACCTGAAAACAAAGCAGTTTGTGTTTGCACATGTTGGTAGGAAAAGAGAGGGAAATCCCCATCCAGACACAAGCGATGCCTATTTTTGGCTTACAATTTTCCAAGCAGTAACTGCTCATGACAACAATACCAGTACATCCTGGTATGAACAACGGCTACCTCCACCAGAGGCAGGTTCACAGCAGAAAAGCACGCGGTCAGATCTATTGGGACAGCACTTCATATTTCAGAGGTTCAAAGGCTCACATAAAACATCCACAAAAATTCACACCATCAGTCCCTTTGAGAGCTAGTTTTTTTTCTCATTGAAGGTAATTTCTGACATACTTTCAAGGTCTTACGAGACCAAAAGGGTGCACACACAGAGCATCATGTAGTAGTAAGGCTCAGACCTTCAAAAAACCTTATAGCCTTAGTGCTAGAAAGCAGATACACCTCAAGTTTGTACATGTATGTATTTGTATGATTGGAGAAGTTACTAAAACAACTATATCACCTTCCAAAAAGTGCTCAAGATGCAGGAGAGGAGGAAGGGATGGGGACAGGAATGCTGGGGTTTGTTTCTGTGACTCCACCTTGTTCATCAGACACATTCAAGCCAGCGCATTTTTCTCTCCCGAGTGAAATCTGTTTCTACAATTTTGCCAAAACTTTTATATATGGCAGTGGCCAGCTGGCTGCTTGGAGAGCCATGTGTCAGTGGTCCTGGCGAATGCTTAATGTGTGATATGGATCTGCGCAAACTGCAAGCACTTGGTTTGCAAACATTCCTGTTTTATGCATTTACAAAGCAGCTAGTGAAATGAGAGGCTTCTGAAGCAGTCAGCAACATGGCAGACAGCTTATATATTAAGGCAGTTCCTCAATATACAAATATATTAGCGTAATTCGTCCCTTTTCCCTGGCATGCTTTGCCCCCATGGGCTGCAGTCAACCTGTTCTGTCTCTCCCTACAAAATACTGTCACCTCCTCCCCTGCTGCCACCATCATTTCTACAGAGGCAGGAATTCAACAGCTCCAAGGTTTCTCCAACAAGACAAGATGTGGGAAACATCTGCAGCCTCTCTCCAGCCCTGCTGGGTGGCTGGATCCCAGGAGGGGCAGTGCCAGCAGATGTGACCACAGGTGAGTCTTCTCCAATACCCCAACTGACAGCACCCTGGCTCCTGGGATGCTGCTAGAGATGCGTCTATCTGATGAAGCTGACATCCACACATGCAGGGGTCAGCAAGTCAGTCCACACAATTGCAGGAATCAGAGGGGGAAGCAGTAAAGCAGGACAGAGGTATGCTTTGAGTCAATGTATTTTTGGGTTACATACTTCTAACTGTACCATGCCAGAGCAGATGTGAGAAATGCATCAAGTGATGTGGGCTTTACAGAAAAAAAAGCAGAAGCTGACTATATTGAAAGAGGTCTGCAGCTACATCGCCCGTGTATATAAAAAGTGTTCGTTAAGTTTAAGGCAAGCCATCTATTTAGGGTTTTGTTAATGCGTCATCCCACGTGGTTTGTAGGCCTGCATACAAGAATATATATGGCTTATGGACTAATGTCAGGGAAAACAGACTTCTGACTTCCCACCCTAGATTAAGTTTATCACAGTCTCTGCAATCAGCCCAGTGACCAAAAGCACAGGCGATAGATGAGCCTGCCAGAGTCTCCCAAATGCCAGCAGATACCAACTGACAAGCCACCGGGGGAAGGGAATTCCAAGCTAAGGCTGCTTGAGCGAATGGACCCTCCTCCTGACACATAACAAATGGGTCCCTCGTTGATCTCCTCTGTCCTGACAGCTCTTGGCCCCAGAAGCAGCCTCTTCAGCCAGGCCCCAAACTACAAAGACCACCACAGATCAGTATCAATACCTTGACTTGTCCCTAGAGATGACGGGAAGCCAGGCTCGTCTCCACACCACTGCTGGGACAGGCTCTGTACAGCTGCAAACAGCTGCCTTCTCCACTTCTGCCCAGCCATCATGTCTGGGGGCTAAGGGTTTACAATTTGAGATGAATTTGGCAGATATCTTGATTGGAAGCAGTCAAGGGGAGGCTGGAGTGAAATGAAGCTTCTCCCTTTCCCCACAAGTAGAATTAGTTGATTTTAGCATTTTGAATCAAGGTATATCAACACTTCAGGTCAAAATCATATGTCAATTACAAAAGCATAAGAGAATCATAATGCAAAATTGAAGCCAGAAGTTTTAGTTTGTGCCAGACATTGCAGCCCTAATAAAAGTTTCCACAATCTGTGCACCAGAGTGGTGCTCATGTCTTCTTCTCCATATTTGCAAAATAAGAATTCTGGTGACACTTCCAGTGAAACTCATAGTTGTTTCCAAATCCACCATAAAAATCCAGTCAAACCTACAACGTAAGAACCTAACAGTAACTATAAGGACATAGATAAGCAGTTCATATAAACTTAACTGTCTTGAGAAGGAAACAGAACACTGTAATAGACATTGCATCAAAATTAATCTTGACTTAAACAGGAAATCAACATGGGATAGCAAGTAAGACGAAATGCTAGTGTCCTCAGGTTATCATTAAGTACTTGCTGCAAAGAATCTGTTCTTCCTCAAAATTAAGATCAAGGATTCCTTTTTCTTTCATTACACTGCCTGAAAGCTTCTTAGTAGCACCAGCAGTTTGTAAAGATGAAAAATGTGTTTAATTGGTAATTACAATGGGTTTAGGAACCACTAATAAATACACAAGGAAGTCTGGAAGAGGAACACTCATTCATTTAAAGCCACTACAGCTACAGGTCAATTCCATACGTAGTTGTCAGCCATATGACCAAACGGATTTGTCCCAAATCAATTATTATACAGAAAATGCTATCTATTGAGATTTTTTTGAAAGTCCAGCTACAAATGGAGACTTGCAAGGCCAGACTGTCTAGTGTCAAGATGGGATTTCAGTATCAAATCTAAACATTTCATTGTTCCTACATTACGGTTGCACAAAATTTTGGCTGATACCACTACAAAAGTCAACCTGATAAACACATTCAGCACTAAATCCAACTGTAGTCTCAAGAGGAGCTGTAATTCACGGTTTATGAGTTGTATCTATTGTGTGACATTCTCATCAAAGCTGAAAGTGGAAATACATGCAGAAAACCCAAAAGGAAGCTCCCGCAGATTAAATATGACATTCAGCAACATAGAAGATGGGTCGTTAGAACTGCGAAAAGTACAAGAATGAGCTACATAATAAAATGGATCAACAGCAGTGACAGAGGCAGTGGGGATTACAGCTGTCTGCTCAGCCTCTTGCTACTACATCTGGTTACTGTTATGTGCCCTATGGAGGAGAAAGAAAAAAAAAAAAAAAAAAGGTCTACATCTGATATGACTGCTTTGCCCGTTCAAGATTCAAAAGCTCCACTGAAAGCTTTCACAAAGCTGAAGGGAGCATGATTTATACAAAGAGCTAACAAGCCTTTTACAGTCCATTTTGAGCAGAATGGACATCAGTGCTACCTGCTTTTTGAGAATTGTGTTTCCTCTTTTATTTACTCTAAAAGCATCATGAAGAGCAAATGTAACTTATCAATCCAGCCAATCAATTCAAACTATTTTGCAAGCATTTCAAGTCATTTCTTAGCATCACCCTGTAGGCACTTGCTTCTATGTAATTATTATAATTTTTCTGCAGAGATTTTCTTCATTCAAGTGGCTTTGCCAAGCAGCAAGAAACAAAAGAATAACCATATCTAAAAATAGGTAGGAAAAAATGTAGGAATCCCACAACTATATTGAATATGGTCATCAGAAAGAGAGCAGGGGATAAATGTGTCTCCCCATGTCCTTCAGGTCTTTGCTGACAGCCCAAAAATAGTGCTATTCAATGTTTGATAAGTATGGCTCTATATTATAGCTTATACTTATTAAAAAAAAATAATCTATCTTAAAATTCAGAGTTTTCAACTCTTCTTGGGAGACCAGAAATAATCTGGCTAGTTGGTGCTTTTTATCATCCTTCTCTTCCAGAAGCAAATTTAACTATTTCTTTTAAGAAAAAAAAAAAAAAGAACAAAAACATGCATTACAAAAAGTGCCTCACACAGAAAAGTATTAAAATTTTGCCCTGTTCAGGTAGCAGAAAACTGTGATCTCTGTCCTTCATTTTAGCAGATAAGCTGGCATTGGACTTGAATTAACCTGTCTGTTGAGAGGAGCACTGCCCCAGACCTGCTGCTTTCACACCTGACCAAGACACTGAAATACAAAGACTGGGATTTTGACAATGTCAGCCCAGAAAAAGGGGACTCGGAAGAAAGCTGCAAGCCTTGAATCCCAACGATCTCCCAGTGGAAAGAAAAAATATTTCTTCTTTAATTCGACAAATGTGAGTTCCCCGCTGCCCCATGATAATTCCAAGTCCAGTGTTTTTCCTAAGAGGTACTATTCCCTTGCCGGCAGCTCCCCTCTCTTTACTACTTTCACATTTATTTGAGACTGACCTAGTCAAAAACTTGTATACTATCGGCAGCACCCAAGTATCATACAGCATCAGCCTTGTCACTAGTTTTAGGGCTGCCTTAAAATAAAAGCAATCACAGCACTTAAAACTGAATATCCTTCCCTCACCCTACATGTTGACGTGGTCACTAAATCCCACTGGGTAATCTCCAGAATCCATCTGTTCCTTTTCATTCTCGTACCGAGAAGCCTCCCATAGCCCCTGATTATTTCTCAGCTTGTCAGAAGAAACACCCTGTCTTCTGGCCTCCCAAACGCTTGCTTCACCCCCCTCTCCCCAGAGGTTTGCGGAAAAAGGCAGCTGCAAAGATTATCCACTCCAACTTTGTGCCCAGGCTCTCCTCAAATCCCTTGAAAGAGGAGACATTTTCTCTAAAGGGGAAAATGTTTAACAGAGGAGAAAAGTGTCCTTCAAAAAGGAGTTTCTTCCCAGGCTTGTCCTGGAAGCAAGATCCAGCTACAGAAACCTTTTAAGCAAGCGTCTCTTAAAACATGGTTAAAACAAGCAGGAATTAGAGTCCTATACTGATCACATCTAGACTTTCCACCAGCAACAAGACGGACCGTGCCTGGGCCACGCTGCAGTAAAGCACTGCATTACACAGCAGCACGCATTAATGGGCTGAGAGGTACTGGGAGCGCTCACCAAAGGTCATTGTCAAGTAGCAGATGTAAGCATAAAAATGATGACATTTTCCTAATGACCACAAAGCAGCTAAAATTACAGGAATGCGTATCTTCTCCTTTTTCAGGTCAGTACAGCCAGCATGTCCGTGCATTTAATGTACCAAACACAGCTGCACAAAACACTCTAAACTTTTCTCATTTAACTTGAGGGCTGTTAAAAGTGGCGGAGGAAAAACATACCTCTCTATTACTTGTGTTGTTGCATAAAATCAAACCACAAGAACCAAAGCCACAGAGAGCCTGAGATTTAATTGTTCAGCTGTATTTTCTTATTGCTTTATTTGTAACTTGAAGCCCCCCAGGATTACAGCTATCGTACTCTTTATAGATTCGCACCAGCCCTCTAACATGCGCCTGTACCAAACCTACCAAAAATCTAAAGAGCAAACAGTAGTCCACAGAAAGTTTCTGGTTTCCTTACAATTTCAACATTACTGCTGCTCAAGTTTAATTCCAAGATTTACGGGGATGCCAAAGGGTTAACTTTGCTTGAAATTTTCCTATTTATCGTCATTCGCTTCAAATAAGGCAAGCACTGCAGGAATTTATGATGCCCAAATCTGACGGTCACTGACTGGCTAACAAATCTTTCCTTCTGTTTTCAAAATAGTTTTGTGTTAATCTCTCAGGTCACTATCAAAGACAGTTTAGCATGTAATTTATCACCTTTTGGGCAAAGATCCATGCTGAAAAATTCACATCCAAACTGTAATTTGGTTCAGTTAATGGTCTTTTCTCAGAGGAACTGGACAATTAAAAACATATGGAAATGGAATAAGCTATTCACTTTTCAACTAAATGTTTGCTCTGTGTCTTGGGAAATAAATTTAGGATGAACAAGCTGGTTTCAGTCAATGGATTAAAAAAAGGAGATTGGACTACTGTTATAAATCATTTGTCCTCCTTTCTCAAGCCATATAGCAGTATTCTATATTCTTTTTTTAACAGAACATCCTGTCCAACAATGGAGAAAAAACTTCAAGAAATTGGAGGTTCAAACAGGATTGGTGCTATTTAAAAAAAAAAAAATATTAAAAAAAGCTTTTTACACACTATAAACATTTGACATATTTAGGCACCTAGATACAGTAATCAGAAATGTCAGGTTAAACAAGAAAAGCATAAAGGCAAAAACACTTTAAAATGCGTACATCAGTGTACACTGGCTTTCATTATAGTGGCAATCAATCACAGATTTTTGGTAGAACTATGACATTCTATTATGTCTGGAAAATACTGTGGTACAGCTGACACCTTTACGGAAACACAAAGCTTGGAAACATACGGCATTTTAGTATTGTTCCTTTTTTTTTTTCTGAGAAGTGCCAATGCCTGTGTAACAACTCACAAGTAACATAAGCCCCCAATACACGTCCTGCTGATCTTCTCCCATGGGCTTTAGTGGATGCTGGATGAAGACAGAAGGAGAATATCAACACCACTGACATTCCTTCACTGGCTATTTATTTTATTGTGTTCAGTGCCCTGAATGGCTATGTATAGCTGTTGCGAAAACTCATTCGTAAAATTCAGCATGAATTCGTTTATTCATTTTTGTGAGGCACCAGATTTAATCCTGGTCTCCTTCCCAGCCTTAGAGGCATCTCAAAGTGGTAGGGTCTTCCATTATATTCTAAAGATGTTCTGGGTCACATACCCTCTTCCCTTCTTAGTAATACACGTGCTCTTAGTCACCATGCCCTGTGCTTTGCCAGCTTCATTAGCAATTAAAGCTACTGAGCACAGCTCTATCCACGAGCTGTAGGAGACAGACCCAAGGACCTCCCAAGTGAGAAGCATGTGCTAAAGGTGAAGGCCCTGGGATTACACCTTGTTGCAACTGCACACAGTCACCCTTACAACAACAACCCCCCCCTCCCCGGAAAAATAAATGATGCAATCATGCTATTTTGCTGCTAATACTGTTTTGGCCAAAACAAGGGCCTGAAGTGATGACTTCCAAGACTAAAATGATTATAGGTGTATATCCTGAGCTCAAGACCTAACACTTCTGGAGCACATCTATGGCAGTCCCAATGTTCTGCAGCGCCATGGCAATAGGAACACACCAGCGCATGGGTTGCACCGAATTTTTCAATTAAAACCAGAAAATGTAGCCCTTAGCAACGACAGACACAGCATAAAAATAAATAAGAAAAAAAACCACACAGGAAGAGAGTGGAAACTACACCCTTGAAATGCCTTTTGATGTTAACACACTGCAGTGAGTCTTAGCGTAATCTGCTTCGTGAAATACTGAAAGTAAATAAAACCCAGGAACACAAGCTTATCTCCCCCCACCTTTCAAGAATACCTAATGCCTTCAGTCTTCCTTACAATTGCATGGGTTTTTTAATTTTAGCCAGTGTGAAAAGGCCCTCAAAATACCCTTTTCAATTCTTCTCTTCAATGAAGAACTGCTGATAAGATCAATTAACTGAGATGAGAAACAAAACCCAAGCTGCTGGTTCAGTAAGTCCTCTGCTTACTGTATATTTCATAAAGACCAAAGGTTTGATGTTAATTTTCTGTGATGCATTTTCCAATAATCCATGAGTATGAGCTTGAGCACTGACAGAAAGAAGCGCTGTATTTCACAGCCACACAGGAGCAGACAGTTTTAGGATCATTTATTTAATTATGCAAATACTACTCTTGTGACAACAAGAGACAGACTCAAGCTGAAACCATACATTGGATAATAAAGTTCATATCCAACTGAAGATTCATTACCTGCTGTGTCAACTCCAGCTATTACCACATTATTATAGCTTATGCTACTGTGTAGTTAAAGTTGAGATAAGACTTCCAATCTAAACCCCTATTTTTAGGACAGTTAAAAGTAAGTGTTCGTTATGTATGCTTTCTTTAATTGGCTATTCTATGAGAGACTCTGAATGTACAATTGAAAACAAAACTCAACCACTGCTCTGAAGCTAATCACCGTTGAATAAACAAAGAGGCTTTTTAATCAGCATAAACTTCACTTCTTTCCTGCATTTTACAGCAATGTATACCCAGAAGACATGTAGTGTTCTCCGCAGTTCTCACCAATAGGTGTATTAAAAGCAACCGCAAAATACCACCTCAGCAGAAGACTCGTGCATCCCCCAGCATACAGATGATATAACCAGTACCACATCAAACAGACTGTGCTTGGCCGGCACACTGATGAGCAAGGAAGAAAGCAGCAGGTGCTGAGTTCCATTTTCAAACCAGTGTTCATTCAACGGCAATCCTTTTACCACCTTTCCTAGAGCTGTGCTGCAGTCAGTAGAGAAGAAAAGGCCATGCTACAGAAATGCTACTCCTTGGTCCTACCCAGTCCTCTCAAAGCATTATTCTGACTCAACAGAAAGCAGGTATTTACACCGTCAAAACTCCATTTTCTTTCAGCTCCACAGGGTTCCTAGCAGAGTGACAAAATGCAGGCCATGACAAAATACTGAGACAGCACGGGCACCAGTACCTAAGGGTGAGACCCAACCATGTGGCTGAGCCATCCTAACCAGGGACTGCTGCCAAAAGGACTGGACCTTCCTCTCCTATGTACCTACCACCCTCTCCATTGCTCCGGCTGCTGGGCTGATTCCACAGGGGCCTGAAACTATTCCCTTCTTTTTTTCCTACGGTGAATTCTACCTAAAGAGACTACAAGGGGGTCAGATGAGTGGAGCCACCAGAGCCCAGGGAGAGGCAGCAGCACATGGCCAGGGCAGAGGACAGACCTGTGCTTTCCATGGGTGGCACAAGCTTGAACTGGCTCAGGTGCACCATAGAACTGTGGCTCTAAGGTAATCTTTCAAAATCTTCCTGCTGAACAAAAAAGCTTTTGCACACAATGGGACACTCCTTTGCAACTGATGGACCAACAGAGGATAGGAGGCATGTTTCAGCTACACTTAGGTGTTTAAAGCTTAAAAGCTAAAGCACTTCAGCTCATGTACCACATAGACTAATTTTCTTGCCCAGTCTCATGGTATAACTTCTGCAGCAAAATTAGTTTGTCCATATTAAACAGCTATCTCTATCCACAAATCTTGAGCTGCTTAAATTACAAGATCCAGGGGTACTCTAACATGTAGACTTGGCATCTTTTTAATTAGTATATTAAAATACTACTTTTCAATATGTCACAGTATATAAGTGTCATGCAATAAATACTTGCACTTGGCTTTCCTTTTTTTTTTTTTTTTAAATAGAAAAAGGATTTTACTATCAAAGTGGTTTCGGTAATACGCAGCTATTGCATGCCAAACACTGTGCATGAAATACCTTCTTGGATAGGAAGATTAATGTGCTTATTGTTACTCTGTGGACAATTTCTTTAATATCACCAAGGAATAAGGCAAATACTTAAACACAAAGCACCACAGAAATCTATCCCAGCCTACATTATTCAGTGCTGAGAAAATATTATTATATGCATGTATGTTTAGATACACAGTCAGATCTAAGGTATGTAAAGCAAAACCCTTCAACAAGATGAACGATATACAGAACACACATCTGATCTCCCTGCTTGAAAAATGCTCTCACTGATGAACTCCCTTCTCTGTTTGTTAGAAGCTTCTCATGTCCCTGCTCCCCCTGCTCTGCACAGCAGTATTTAACTCAGCACAAGGGCTGCTCAGGATGCAAGCACCTGACTTCATGAAATCCAAAGGTAAGCAGATCCAAATCTCACCAGAGCTAATGGATTTGGCCCTTATCTCCTCTTGCTAAAGCATCCTGAGTGCCAAGAGACTTATCTAAGCATTAGGAATCAATATTAGTATTATAATGTAATATTCATGTATTATTCTCTCGTCAGTGTTTTAGCTTATATACAACACTTCAACATAGGCGCTTGCTCATACATAGTTTTCCATCTACCTTATTACAGTTTTTCTATGGAATACAAGAAAAAATATCTGAATGTGTTAGCTACGTCATCTGCCAAAGTCTGATGAAGAAAAGAGTTATTTTTAACCTGGGACAGTTCCCAAATCAGTTCATTGCATAGCTCAAAAACTGGCACAAGAGGAATGCACATGGCTGGGTACACGTGGGGGGAGGAGGGGTAAAAACCACTCATACCCAATTTGTCACCAATAAATACAACCAAAAAAACGTGTCCGAAAGCAGAGAGAAGCTAAAGGCCCAGCGCAGATGCCGAATGGTACAGACATACATCTAGCTGGGACTTCAAGTGCACCTCTGTAGCTGAGGCACTGTTTCCAACTTGTCCATGGGATTTAAATGCCTAAATCATTCAGGTGGTTTGTGAATTCCTCTACACACCTTACTGCATCTCTTTCAAACCTGGCCCTTGTTGACTTTCAAAGCCTGAGCAAAAGGTCAACAGCAAAAGTCACAGCAGAACGCGTGGCTTCCTGAGCCCGGGATGGGAAACAGCCCAGCTTAGCCCAAGCCTGCAGAGCCAAACCAAATTTCACATCGCAGTGCCAGCTGTTTTAATTTGTCTGCCTCGACAAAAAGAAAAACATTTAGAGAGTTTTATGTGTGAACAGACAAAAAGATGAAGGACCTCAGGTCTCTCTCGAGACTGTGGGTTTCCCATACATCTTCAGATGAAAATGCAGCTTGCAACCAAGGGCTGAGTGGGAGCTTCCCTCTGTAAGCATCAGGCACCATTTCAGCACGGCACACAAGACCTGCAAGACCAAGAGGAAGCTATAGGAAGCTCAAGCGGCTGTACGGCACGCTCATCGCTTAAACACTATTTCATCCCAAGGTTCCAAAATGATAATAGACTTTATTCTAATTGGATTGTCTGCAATGAGCCAATTTAAGTGCTAAATGCTGCGAATTATTCAGCATGACATAGCAATGCAATGATCTGAACCACTGCAGGGCAGGAGGCTTGTTGAAAGCTACAGTTCCTGAAGCATAATAAGGAGATGTAAGTCTTACTTGGCATGTCTCCACCAACCAAATTCATATTGTTTCAACAGCTGCAGCGTGCCCACTAAGCATTAACTAATGCTTTGACCTAGAATGCAACCACTGTCAGCCAGCACACCTGATTAGAAGATGATTTTTCTGAACACACCTTTAAAGTCTGTATCACTCTAATTGCTGGCTTTCAAAGAGACTGAGCACCTGTGACACCCTATGTACACCTCACAGGGCTGTAAAATATTGATCTAACCACAAGCTTTAAAATATTTAACCAACTGAGTCTGCACCTTCGTCGTCAGGGTAAGAATGTCACATTTATTCACAAAGATTTAAGGGACAGGAAGAGACAGACATTTAAAGCTTTAGATTTTATTCTGGTGCAATTACAACGACACAAATTATAAATGCAAATGAAGGACTCCTGTGTTACTGCTTAGTCCTGTGTACAACGTGCAGTTCAAAAGACAATTATTTTTAGAAATTATGTGTAAAGTGGGTTTCGGCATATAGTTTCACTGTAAAACGTATTAGAATTCTGTTGTTCTGTAAGCAAGGAAGAAAAAGCAAACTGTAGGGTTCTCTTCCCATTTACAAATTCAGATTACAGCAACGATTCACAAAATGGAAAGAAAAGAAAAAAATAAAGAAGTAATCCATGAATCATTTAAAACAACACTATCATTCTCCTGCACAACCACCACAGGAGGCCATCCAGAATTCCCCCGAGACTTGAGAGTTTTATAGGATTTGAGGTTAGTTGCAATTAAAGTCCAGACTCAAACAACAATGCCTACATTGTTGCACTTGCAAAGTATGGAGTTTTACACCTAATTTCTGGTCACTGAACTCTGAACCTGAAACACTGGACCTCCAATCCCACGGAGCGGGAGAAACAAGAGCCTGAGAATAGGAGAGAGCAGTCTCAGATCTTGCCTCTCAGCTGGGTATGCCTGTCCTTCAGAACAATTTAGCAGCACTCATCCTTAGTGGAAATCAACTCCTCAGCTCTGCAAGAACTCTTGGATACAAGTTATCTGTCCCTACTGATATAAAAATGATGGATTTTAATACCTTCTGTCCAATATCATGCCTACTTGTCAGTGTGATGGTATGTAGTTAATCACCAACATCTAATATGAATACATCATCTGATTTACTGAACAGAAATATTTATTAAAAATTTCTGCCCTAACTTGACTTTGCTTCTTGGCTTCTGGATTTATTAGAATTAACTCCAGTAGATGAGCAGTTTACTGTATTTTATTTTCCCACATATTTTCTAATCCACAGAGGCACAGGAACATTAATTCAGGAATTGGCTGCAATTATTTTTTGCTATTCAGCTAGGGGCAGTAAATGCAAACAGAATTGGCTGCAGTTCAATGTCATTGCCTAAGATTTGCTCTATTGTTCCCTTAGATGCAGATGTTATGGTATATAATGCTAAATCAAAATAGTGACAGTGTCATCCTATGCACTTTCTAATGGGTTCCCAGTAGGTTCAGTTTTCTTGCTGGAAAATTAATTTCCTTTTACCTAAAAACAACCACAGAATTAAGACCACTTCTTCCATCACCAGAATTTGAAAAGGAAAGAATGCCTCAGCTGTTCATTTTTCATATAAAGCTCCGAGTGCACTGTGAAATGAAGACTGCAAGCTTCAAGCATTCACCTTAATCATGAAGGCAGTGAAAATGATAAGATAAATAAGATATTTCACATTGCTATTTAAACAATGATTCTTTCTCTTGCAAATGCCAATTCCTTTCACGCTGAAAGCACTAGAAAGGCTTGAAAACTTGTGTGTTAATCAGGATTTCAGCACAATTCTCCCGGTTCTCAAACCAACCATCAAGAAATTCTCTCGCTCTTTGGAAACGCTGAGGGCAACAAAAAACAAGCGGAGGCAGCCTCTCCTTTTCTGCTGTGTTTGTTCAAGATCATTGTCTCGTCTCTTAAAAGAAATGCAGATGACACACTGCTACTGCTGCTTTTTTTTTTTTTTTTGGAAGGGGTGTGTGTAGATTATCTGCAGATCGATATTACTGCTGTTTATCACACAAAAGCTTCTTCTCCAAGGAGTAAGCTGTGTGGGACAGCACAGGGATTGAACAGATATTGTAGGTCCTCACTGCTGTAGATGTAACCACAACTGAAAATACCAATTATCTTCCCAAACAAAGCTCCTCTGTAGCTGCAGTATCCCGAAGAGGGACATTACCACAACACCCCTGAGGGCAGCCAGCCATCTCTTACTCATTTCTGTTTGCTTGTTTCAAATGCTGGGGAAAAATTAAAGCAGGAAATAATGAGATTAAAACCGGCTTTCACTGCTTGCCCCTCCCCACAGAAATAAAGACACAAACAAACAAAATCCATCTATCTTCCCTCTGCTGGGATGCTCCCAACAACAGTTATTATAGCTCCCAGCTGGGAGCTCACTCTTCACCGCCTTCTGAAGGCTGTCATAGCCACAGGTGCCTATCAGATTAGCAGGAGTGGGAAAAGACTCTGCCAAAATTGTGTACAGCACACCGTACGTACAACCCTTCACACGCTGGCTGAGCACTGCAAGGCGGCTGCGAACAGCCCAAGATACATCCCCAATGTCAAAAAAAAAGCCCATGTAAAGATGAGCACACTCAAGAGATAATGAGCTCCCCAGGGAGGAATTGAACATCCCAGCCTGAAAGAGGTCCACCAAGAATAAGTTTTTATTTACACTCGTTTCAAGTGTCCACAATTTTACTGCAGGAAGCTATAATCTTGATGTTCTCAGGTGTTGGCCCCCACCCTTCCAAGCCTTTTACTACTGACCTTCAGTGGCTCTTTAATTGCAACTAGCACTCTTGATAAAATTAAAATATACATTTTAATGGATCAATCTAGCTTTTTAAAATGAAGATGAAAAGCCAGGCGTTGCAATTGAGAATCATGGCCTGGCTGCCCGGTCCAATCTTCTTGGTAGTTATTTTCCACTGCAGTAGTGCAAAGAAAGCTAATGCTTTCAATAAAATTTCATTGCTGCTTTTTACTTAAACTAAAAAACAAAACAAACAAACAAACAAAAAAACCCACACAACCGAAAAAAAAGGCAAAGATTGGGGTTTGAAAGCAGCTGCCACCCGAACAGACGGGAGGGCACCAAGCCTCCCTGCCCTGTGCCAGGCTCAGCCCCTTCCTCTGGAGGAGCACTGCTGCTGCTCTCTGCACACGGGATCCCAGGACAGTCGCAATGCACCACCATGAATTCAGCCCTAAGAACTGGACACCTCTATACCGCAAAAAATTAATCACTTCTCTTGCACATCATTAAAAGGTGACAGGGCACAGCTCATTTCAGGACTAGAGTCCTGAACTCGCCGCTATGGACTTCTGCAGCTCTGAATTGTGCAAAAACGGGCTAGTATCTTCTAGCTCTCTGTTAAGCACAGGGAAAGTTATTGCAGACCATGAACAGAACAGGAGGAAGAGGGGCATCCAAGAGGAAATTACCAAATTCTGTAATTATGAAGCTAGATAAAACTCAAACTAACAAGATTAACTTATTATACTATATGAATAAGCTACCTCTTAGGAGTCTGCTTATTATCAGACTATTAGAGGAGAGTCAATTTTCTGCACACATGTTCTATTCCAACAATACATTCAGCAGGTAGTAACACAGAGCTGTTGGCTCGAAGCTGCACTGTGCCCTTCCACTCAGTCCTCTTCCCTGTATGCTACAAGGGTTTTTCACTTGTTTAGTCATTTACTAAGTCTCCAAAAGAAAGTGTGTTCACCAGGCATCAGTGTCGTGGTTTAACCCCAGCCAGCAACTCAGCCCCACGCAGCTGCTCACTCACTTCCCCCCCACCCAGTGGGATGG
>JAVKLA010000036.1:15427600-15466278 GCA_034782735.1 Sagittarius serpentarius | reverse complement strand
AAAGAAAGAAAGAAAGAAAGAAAGAAAGAAAGAAAGAAAGAAAGAAAGAAAAAGAAAGAAAGAAAGAAAGAAAGAAAAGTGTCCTAATAACTCAGATAACAGCTTTTAAATTTTAAACACACAGAGATGTAAGCATGTTCCAGTGAAGGCTTCTTCACCTCTGCAACATCACGTCCCTAGGGTATTAAATGCTCTTGATCAACAGTTGTTGACAATGATGTGTCACCTATCAAGGTAAAAGTCCAAATGCAAAAACATCTGTTACATTCCTTGGTTAGGAAACCAGTAACATAGTTTTTGAACACATAAAATTTGACTTTTAATTACCTTCTTACACCTTCTGTTCAGTTATTAACCAGCATTAACCCATAAGGCCATTTAACACATTAAGAACTATAAAACTAAGTCCTATAGTGTTTCCATATGAACAAACCAGAGAAATTTTAATATAAAATCAATGTTACCTATTTTGTAGTTTTTGAATCAAGTTATGACTTCTGCTTTTGCATTGGACAGAAGTAAATTGTGCTACCTCAGGTAAAATAGCTAAAAACAATTGGACAAAAACGTTGTACGAAATTTTAATTGACATAGTTTAAGTAGCAGCACATCCCAGTAGCTTAAATAGCACAGGATAACTTTTCATGGTTTTCTTTAATAAAAAAGACACCTTTTAGAAACATATTCAGCAAGCAGGAAACTAAACAACTAAGTACACAAATTAAGAAGTGACGTATGGTATAATCACGGCCCATGTTATTCCCTTTCTTTTTAATCGGGCCAAGTTCTCCATTCATAATTATCGTGATAACAGATGACTACACAAAACACTTTTCTTCTCTCTCCAACACCTGCTTGCAGAGAGTAATGTTTCACAAAGAGATCAGGAAAATGCAATGCCTTAAAAAATAACTTTAAAAACACAAATGTGTATTTCAACAATATGATGTGTTGTATAAGAAAAAAGATTTGCTATGCCATTTGGTTCACATGACTACCGGGACAGAACCATTCCCTAGGGTCTCTCTTCTACCACTGTGTTCAATCCTATTCTCATGTGTCTCAAACAACGTGACTTATACCAAAAGACTCATGACTTGGGCTCGCTGTTACCCAGAACACATATGCTGGTCTTGGAAGATGGCATAGTACAATATTTCTCCACCACGTCAACATATGCAATAGTCTTTTTGAAACAAAAATATATATATATAGACACAAGACTACCCATTTGGACCATAGAGGCATAATACTGTTTAGATTTAAGGGATAAAAGTGTTCAAGAAAAACAACAACACAACAAATACTTCACACAAATATATCATTTTCCATGTTGAAGTGCCAGCTATTTGCAGTCAGATTAGTGCTGTAGTAATTAGGCAGCAGTTACTCCATTCTGTTGAGTGGGGAACTGCTCACTGAGAGACCAAATCTATATCTTTTCTATAGCCCAAGCAGTGAGTGTGCCCCACAGCCAAATGCAATTGTATTGCCTCAGCCTTGTTTCACAGACAGCAAACTGGGGTCCAGCCTCTCCTAAGCTACCTAAGAGAAACATCTACATCAGTCATCTAGGCTCCTTCCCAAGCCAACTGAGAGAAACAGGAACCTAGAAAGTCTATCTAAATCTACCGTTACCTTAGGAAAAAAGATGCTTCCATCGTTTTCTGCTCTTATGGTAACACTCAATCAAAATGCAGTCAGCTCCAGTTACTGTAGTAGGCTATTTCAAACTCCGATATGTGCAAGACCTTACATTGGACAGACTTAACTTTCATCTGTCTTAAGCCCACGGATGCATATGAAGAATGGAAATAAAAACTGACTTCATTGATAATGACATTAATCATCTTTTTTTTAAAAAAGTGGTAATAATATTGTTACTAACCTCATCCCCATGCACAGCAATTCTATTGCTAGCTCCTTGCTGCTTGACAAAAACCACAGCACACTGCAATTTCCAAAACTTACTCCAATCACCTAATTCCCGAGTGATTTCACAAGAGAAAACAGCCACATTTCACCATTACCACATGCCAGCCAGGGAATACACAAAGGAATCACCTTCTGCAAAAGCTGCTGAAAGGGCTGCTACACTGCAGGGAACACGGAGCCCATAACAACCTGAAAGATCTCCCATGAGCTGTGCAGCAAGAAAAGCCATAGCATTACAAGTATGAAGTATCTTGAATATATACAAACCAGCTTTTGTTAGTAACACAAAAAAAAATGAAAGCCATTTTTTTTGTAGCCTTCACTTACTTTTCCAAAAACTCTCAACAGCAGAAATGAACACTTAAATGTTGGAGCATTACTGTTCAATTTCTACCACCACCTACAGCAATAGTCTAATGTGCGTAAAACTATAGAGACTCTTCATCAAAGCTAAAATAAGAAGGAATATTACCGTGAGATTATCAAAGGACATAATTAAAAAGTGCACTGCAGTTATATTTCCAATCAGAAGGCCAGGAAACTACTTCTTTTGTATTAGAAATGAAAGCTAACATCCCTGTACAGTCACTTGACTATACAGAAGTGAGAGGTTGCAAAAAACAAGGATCAAAATCTTTACATAAGTGAACTTACTCTAGCGAAAGAGATGAACATGTTTACCCACTAAATCTAGACAGGGGCAAGAGGGGGTCATCTGCTGAACTTCCAGATACAGAATAACAACAACAACAAAAAATACTGCGAAGAATTTGGGAATAACTACTAGGCAGAGCATAAAAAGTTAAAGGAATTTGTACGTGTTGGGAGTTTTTTTCCATTTTAATACTATTTGGGATAATCGGTATGAAGATAAAAAGGCTTTGTATTTAATACCATATTAGTTCTTACAGGACACATCTATATCCAAGCAGTCTGTGGCTGCTTTCCATGTTTCTCCAAGACTGCAACATTAAGAATTCACAATCTCTTTGCTGGAAACAAAATGATTAAAAAGTGTCAGAAAAGAGCAACGAAGAGGTCTCCAATTTCTGCTGTACCTTCTCTGTCAACCTTGCTGCAGACTCCTATTCCTGTATAAATCTCAAGCCTACGCAATCCCTTTTGGAGTTCAGTGGCTTATGGCCAACACAGTCCACGTTACCCAGCAAACACAACAGATACATTCTTCACCCTCACAACACACTTAAACTTGGGCTCCCAGTAATTTGGCCAAAGGAAGGCTTGCATTCATCCAACTTCTCAAGCAACTCCTTGTCATTTTGGCACAAGCACTTTACAACTCAATTTACAAGAAAAGTGGCAGTTTAGTTCCAGCTGCAAAGCTCCAAGAGTAATATTAGGAAAATAGGAACCATATTTCACCTTTTATTGGCAGGGTAAGCATAGCACTTCATTAGTTTACTTAGCACCCAGGAACTGCGTCCACGTATCGATCAGTGCTTTGATCAAGCTTTCACTTATTTAAAGAGGCCAGTCACACCATAGATCAGTTTTCTAGCACAGACCAAAAGCAGGCATGTAAATAAATAAAACTAAAAAAAAGCCCAGGAAAAAAAAAACCAAAAACAAACAACCAACCAAAACCCAAACCCACCCCCCCCCCCAAAAAAAAAAACAAACCAAACCAAAAAAACACCAGGCAATCATTTCTTTACACTTAATTAAGCATAAAATAACTCCCCTCCTCCTTTGGGAAGGATATAGAAAAAATATGAATGGAAATAAAAGAGTGGCTGAGTAATCACTGCAGTTCAAACAATATTTCACAAGCAAAACAAGTGTGATAAGATTCAGTAGCCTGTGGCAGACGTTTGTTTGAGTGAACAACAAGATCGTATTTTCATACTTTTGGCCATCTCTGTAGTCCGAGGCAAACCGCCAATTCCTACTCTCTACTGTCAACCCCCAGACCTAATGGAGATGAAAGGCAAAATATAGCTCAGTTCCAACTGCATTATTGATTCCAGCAGGGCCAGATTCGGGCTGACAAGGCTGAGGTCATAATTTAGCCATTAGCACTAGGAACGGCAGGATTTGTCTACCCAGAACTGCAGGACTATGGCCCATGCTCTCCCTTTTATGTCTAATCAATATTATATTTTGCAGTTGTCTCACTGGGCTAATGGAAGAACAGCCGCAGCACCGGTTTGAAGAACAGTTCTAGCAAAAGGCAAAGATAAGATTCGCCTTGTAGACTATCGGTAGTCGCAAACCTCATCCCACTTCTGTTTTTCTCCTAGAATCCCTTGGTCACATTAAACTCTGTCTTCTCTCTTCAAAAATACAAAAAGAATGTACAATACGTTAAAAATAAAATTGTGCTGGTAAGAACAGCTCTGCCTACACCTTGGGATCTTCACACCTCTGCAATGCTGCAGGCAGCTTCTCCTACCTAAACATGAAAAACTTCAAATATAAAATACTATAACCCAAAATAAGCCCTATTGCAATATAATGACATTTGTGGCACAAGTACAATTTATCCCATGATCCTGCAATTTTTTACTTGCCTGCGGGCAGACAGACCTACGTGTTCCCTGCAAGGAGCTGTTTCCACAGCAGCTCCTCCCACACTTGACATGTGGAGCAAAAGGCCTGCAAACCCACCTTCACTGATTTCCTCCTGGAACTACATTTACCTTTTTCACGTTTTACAGCAACTTTCAGGTGGTCATTAAAAATAGGTCTAAATGCAAGCTACTACAAAAGTATTTCCTTCTCCATTTAAACAGGCCTTCCTTGCCAGGATGTCCACTGGAGGTGGAAAGTGTGGTGGGACCATCACTTCTTGCATTCGTATGCTCTTTGCCCCTCAGCCTTGGACATCACTTCTAAGGACTGCTAAGTGAACTACGTGTACTGAGCAGGACCAAGGTGAGGAAACTCAGTTTTACGCTTCTACAAACTGCAAGATGATACTTAGTTTTAAATCCCCACTTCGGTTGAAAGCCGTATCTTCTTCACAGCTCCTCAACTCACAGAGACTTTTAACTCTGTAATTTTCTTCTGCGATTTCTCTGAGGACCTTTCATTTCCCTCCCCAATCTTTTTAGATCCAGTCTGCCTTCACTGTCTTAATCAGAGCCTGTAAGATTTTAAGCATCCATGTGTCACTGGTTATTTGTATTTGGTTTTGTTTTGAAAATAACTATAGAATGACCAGCATTATCCCGACTTTAAAATTGGCTGCTGTAGTTCATTGCTCTTAATTATCTGATGAAGAGAAAGAGATCTCTAAATGACAGTTTCTGAGACCCTTAAAAAATAATATATGGTAGGGTTTTATTAAATGTTGAAATATTTAGCTGAATTCAGTGACTCAGACAAATCTAGAGAATATAAATTCAGAGCAGTAACTTTATATATTAAACAGCTGCCTTAAGGCACCAATTTATTTAAAAATAAATTTTATTGATTTTTTTTTTTGCACATTTTGGAATTAAATGTTACTGTCAGCTCCACATATGCTCATCTCTGTAAAGGTTTCTCATGTACTATGATATCAACTTAAATTAAATTCTAATCCATTTGCATTAAACTGGTATAAATACTGGTGGGGAAAGCATGAAGGTGAATGAACTTCAACATGTTCACACTTAATTTGCAACAATACAACCTACTTTTACCTAAAATAAGCATACATTAGTGCTGCCCCACCTAGGGTATCAAAATAAATACATGTTCACATGGCATGTTAAGTCGATGCAACCTTGTTTAAAAATAAGAAACAAGCAGTGGTAATAAATGGAGAGGTTTTTCCATGGAAGGAAGTTGACCCTGAAGGGATGCCCACTCAAGACAGATGCTCAAATCTTAATTTAACTTGTGAAAAGGAGTTTAAAAGTTATCTGCCAATAATTTAAAAATAAACAAGTCTGGTGATCAGTACATCTTGCCACCTGCCTTGCATCGAAAACCACTGCAAAGAGTTGTACGAAGATCTCGCAACACTGCGCAATAAATAGCAGATGAAATTCAATGACAATCAATGCAGAATCAACCCTAATTATATATACAATGATGGACTTGAAATTAGCTGTTAATATTCAGGGAAGACTTCAGAGTAATCACTTAGGCCAGCAGTTCTCTATGTGTCACCTCCATGCTCCACAGCAGCCTGAAGGCAAACAGAACCCAAGGAATTACTATGAAAGAATTCGAGAGGAGTGAAACACCATCGCAGCCATCTCACAAACCCACGGCCTGAACACTGGAAGCAGTTCTGCTCATTCTTCTCAAAAAGGACAGAAAAGAGTTATCAGGAAAGGCGTGAAGGCTGAGTGCAGGTATGCAATGGCTTCTGTTTCAAATAGGAAAAAAAAAAAATGTCTGGGCCTGGAAAAGAGATGATTTGGGGTGGAAAAAGAAGAATATACTAGCAGTCTTTAAAAGTCAAAAATTGCATGGAGAAGATGAACAGAGAGCTACTGTTCATGCTTTGTGCCAACACAAGACCTCCAGAGCATCAGATGGAATTACAAGGCAGCAGGTTTACAACAACAAAGTACTTCTTCCTTTTGCCTAATGTATGCATTGCCACGGGGCACTGCAGAGGCCAAAAATATTAAAATGGTGCAAAAAGTCAATTAGACAAATGCTTGGGACAAAATCCAATCAAGGGCTATTAAAAACAATTACGCAGATACGAGCTGTGGCTGAAGAAGCCCCTCAACCATAGACCATCACTGTCTGGCAGGGCAGGCCACAGACACGTCGCCACCTTCTTATGCTCTCCCCTGATCAGTAGCCCGTCTCACTGAGTTACCAAAAGACACAAAATACTGGGCTAAACAGACCTCTAGTTTGACCTCTACGGCCATTTTAGTATTTTTCTAAAGATGAAGCTGAGACACATTTAATTGTGGTGCAATGGGACCACGCACTAAAACCAGTGATATCCACAGCTCCATCACCTGCACTGGAATAAGCAGAAAATGTAACGAGCCACTTTGAGGCAATGTATAATTCATGCAAATTTTGCCGTCTAAGCTCTTTAGGCTTTTCTTAAATAAACAAATAATTCATCCTCTACATCCTTCTGCAGTCTGAAGCTAGTACTAATTATGTTGATATTCTGGTAGAAGTTAGAGGCCCAGCTGAGCCCAGGGTCCCATTGTGTCCTGTGCAAACAGAGGAAGAGACAGTTCTTAGCTCACAGAGCCAGCAAGTAATATTTAAAAATATATATAGTACAGGGATCATAGGGAGAATAGAAACAGCGATGAGGCAGCTCTTCCTCCTCCAAACCACAACGTCAGGAACAGAATTGAGGTTTTTTAAGTTGATGCCTGTGCAATTCTCCCAGACTGTCTCAAAAAGAAACAAGATGGGATTTTTCCACATGGGCATACTAACTACCATGGAGAAGCACTGAGAAGCATTTGAGGATCTCATGCAGATAATGTGCCACATCTGAGGAAATGTGATCCACAGAAACATTTTTATTTATTTCACATATGCATAAACCATGACAGACCCCAACAGTAACCCTCCTGTATGTTTCAGACAATTTAAATGGAAACCATGTTCATTAGTTTTGGGCCAGCGCTGTGAAATCTCAAGAGACAGGAAACACAAGTCAGTACGAAGAAGTACAAGATGTATATGTAAAGACATCTGGTATAGCTTTCTCAAATTTCAGACTTCAGCGCTGTCAGCAATGAACACAGCAGAGTTTCTCTTCTTGAGGGGTCTGATTCTTCATGGGGTTTTTATCATATAATTTGTATTGTCCTGAGACCATCACAAAGCACACAAATAAAAGAACAGACACCGCTTGCTCTATAAATCAAAAAAGATCAGGCTTCAGAAAGGAACAAAACATCCAAATTCAGAGGAAAAATAGGGTCCACAGACATGTCAGGTGTGTTTTTGACAGGCTTTTTTCCTTCACCTCAGCTTGTATTTACATAGCTATCTTACACCTTAAGCAATGGGCAACACAGACAAGGTCCCAAAGGTGTAAAGAAGCATGAGATTCTGCACAGAATCAGCCTCAAACTCTGCAAATGCTCTGGTCGGCTTTTGATATTTTTCAAACATTTTTGGTACAGCCTTTGACATGTAGTTTCAAACAGTCTAGAAGTGACATGAAGTAGCACTGTTAGTATTCCAATGTAAAAAAATAGAAATATGGGATCCATCAAGGTGATGCAGTCTAGCACTGCTTTAATTTAGGTGACAATATGAATGAGTCACAGGTAATTGCCAGGTAACACAAGGAACACAATTACTTTCAGTGAGCACTGTAGTCCCACTGCCAGCTACATGCATCGGAAATAGTTTTCTGCAGTAGGAAAACAACTCGGAGAAGCAGAACAGAGATAATCAGAGTCGAGAATTCATATTAAACTGATGTTTAATGTGAGTGAAAATATTTGATGAAAAGATTTCATTATTAGAAATAAATCACAATAATATTCACTGTAAGGGTTCCTATTCTCCAGCTTAAGAAGAGTAATTATTTTGCAACCATCACCAGCAAAAACGGATACACAGCCCTCCTTAGAAAAATACTCTCTTTCACTGCTCAGGGCAGTACTAATTGCACGCTGTTTTTGTCCCAGTTTGCTCTGAAAGATCTGCTAGATTGCAGATACATTTCTGAGCACGTGTGAAGTCCAACTTCTAGCATCTGGTAGAAAGATGCATCAGTAGCTCTTTAAATATTTAGTTTCCTGCCTAAAATTAATACTGGAATATCAGAAAGAACCCTGTGACACCTCCAGTGAAAATTCTCTCATATAAGAGTCCCAATTTTAACAACAGAGATCTCAGGAACTACTTCTCTAACTTAATGAGCCTTGGCAGCCATTCAAATTAAACACTCTATTGTGCAAGGAGCTAATTATGCTGAGATTAAACCCAGAGAATGATAGGGACATTTACTGTACTTCTGGCAATTATAAGAGCTCTCAGTATTGGAGAATACAGCTTGTATTTCATAATTCTGAAAGATGTCCCTGCTAATCCAATAAAAAAAAAAATGCATGCACATACACACATACAAGATTAATTAAATTTTTAAAACATTTTTCAACTATTTCTGACCCATATACATTCACAAACTATTATTATTATTAATATTATTTGTTTTGCCCTATTTCTCCTCTATCTGAATGTTCATCCTGTATTCCACATATTCATTTGTCACAATCCTCCACCATTTCTCTGATAGGCAATTAATGTTAAGTTATCTCTTTTCCTAGGAAAGCTGAAGTAATGACAGTAAAATATTTCCTCATTTAGTATTCTAATTAACTTTTCCAGTATCTTCTCTGATAATGCCTCTTTCTTTCCCAGAAAACCAAGTGGTCAGTTATCTTTTTCATTGCTACCCAAAGACAATGCATGCAAATATATGGGGCTTTCCTTACTTGGCACACACAGGCAAAAGCACTTTTGAAATTTCACGACTAAAACCTGTCATAGGATGATTTCCCATGTCCTCTTCACTAATGCCTACTCAGAAGAGGTTCGATTATGCAACATAAAACCCTTTTAATCCCCCTAAGAGCCAGGAGAGGCTGAAGGCCAGTGAACAGCAATGATCAGACTCTACTTTAGCTGAAGGTGTTCAGCATCTCTTAGGAACAGACTCTTGCACACACGATGGGAAGCTGGGTAGCAAAACTAATGGAACTTGTATTTGCAATGGATTTTGCGTCCTGTGGCTAGCTTCACCAGTGTCTAATAGCGTGTGTAATCTGATTTAAGGTTCCCCCATCCCAGAGTCAAGGCACTGGCAACCGCTGTTTCCCCAGGGGATTCGCTGATGTCTAACGAAAGCACTGTTGCTGCAGCACCATTCCTTTCAGGGAGAGGCATTAACAGAGCTCTGTTTCTCTACCCTGGCTTCTGTTTTCATGAAATTTGCCAAACTGCAATGCATTCAACTCTCCTAACCCCGCTTTTCCTGTCCCATCACATTCAGGAGCCTTGCCAGCAGATACAAAGATTTTTGGAAGGACAAACAGGTGGACAGAAGCATCAGCCTGAGAAACTGAGCCACCTGATCTGCGCTTCAGGTTGTGAAATTGGTCAAAAACAATTTTTCAAGTTTTCAGCCAAAACCAATCATCTAGCAGAAGGAAGGCAGTCCCTATTACCTTCAGCCAGTGGGGATCCCTGGAGGAAGAGTCTCCAGAAGTTGTGAGGCAAAGCCCTTGTCCCCATGGGCAGTGTTCATACACAAAGCCTGCAGTATTTCTGTTCTATATTCTTTCCTCTATCAACATATTCTTTTGCTTAAAGATGAAAAACACAAATGTGAAAGGCCTGACCTTACTGGGGCTGAATGGGTGTGAATCAGGGCACAAATGAGCTGCATCTGCAAGTAATTATTACTTAAGCAAGTCCCTAGAGGGTTGGAGGCAAAGCAAGGTTGCTATTATTAGCTGTAGCTTACTGTAAAACAAGATAAATCAGAAAGACTTACAGGTAATTATTAGTATGTTGTCATTGGTCAATCAACAAACTACATTTAAGAAACTGTGATAACATGATTTCATAATTAACTGCTCATCACACCAACGCTTTTAGAGAGAATAGTGGGGGTGAACTGTTTCAGTAAAAACAGAAGATAAACAAATTACAAGTGTCAAGAATAGTACAGCAATACACTGAATGAATGCATTTTCTAAGCTTGTTTTTCTCTGTTCTTTATATAGTTTTGTTTCTATTGCAAAGCAGGCACATGTAATGCACCCACTACATTTCATTCCATTTATGAGAAATATTCACACTCGGAAGCATTCAGGAAGCGGTCTCTGCATTTTCCCTATGGTGGTATTTTAACCCAAAGGACATTTCACATTTACTTTTCATAGAATCATAGAATCATGGAATGGTTAGGGTTGGAAGGGACCTTAAAGATCATCTAGTTCCAACCCCCCTGCCATGGGCAGGGACACCTTCCACTAGACCAGGTTGAGCAAAGCCCCGTCCAGCCTGGCCTTGAACACTTCCAGGGAGGGGGCATCCACAGCCTCTCTGGGCAATATGTTCCAGTGTCTCACCACCCTCATGGTCAAGAATTTCTTCCTCATATCTAATCTAAATCTACCCTCTACCAGTTTAAAGCTATTGCCCCTCGTCCTGTTACTACCTGCCCTTCTAAAAAGTCCCTCCCCAGCTTTTTTGTAGGCCCCCTTTAGGTACTGGAAGGCTGCTATAAGGTCTCCCCAGAGCCTTCTCTTCTCCAGGCTGAACTACCCCAACTCTCTCAGCCTGTCTTCACAGGGGAGGTGCTCCAGCCCCCGATCATCTTCGTGGCCCTCCTCTGGACTCGCTCCAAGAGGTCCATGTCCTCCTTATGCTGGGGGCCCCAGAGCTGAACGCAGCACTCCAGGTGGGGTCTCACGAGAGCAGAGCAGAGCGGGAGAATCCCGTCCCCCGACCTGCTGGTCACGCTGCTTCTCTTGATGCAGCCCAGGATCTGGGTGGCTTGCTGGGCTGCAAACGCACACTGCCGGGTCACATGGAGCTTCTCGTCAACCAACACCCCCAAGTCCTTCTCCTCAGGGCTGCTTGCTATCCACTCATCGCCCAGCCTGTGTTTGTGCTTGGGATTGCCCCAACCCAGGTGCAGGACCTTGCACTTGGCCTTGTTGAACTTCATGAGGTTTGTACGGGCCCCCCTCCCAAGCCTGTCAAGGTCCCTCTGGATGGCATCCCCTCCTCCAGCGTATCGACCGCACCACACAGCTTTGTGTCGTCGGCAAACTTGCTGAGGGTGCACCCTAAACTACTGTCCATGTCGCCAACATAGACGTTAAACAGCACCGGCCCCAGTACCGACCCCTGGGGGACACCACTTGTCACCGGTCTCCACTTGGACACTGAGCCGCTGACTGCTTTCCCTCACATCGCCTCCTGCTAACCCCCCCCCGTTTCCCACATTTCTGATGACACCAGGTGCTGGGAACAGAGCAGCAACAACCGACCCCAGGTAGCATGACCCCGAGTGTGATACCTTTTCCCGTTCCAGTCTGGGGCTCCATTAGAAGGGAATCAGTAATTACAGAAGCAGCGTTAAGCCTACCACACTGTGGGACAATCTCGTATTTTAAACCTGTACCTTTTTAATCCTGGAAGAGCCATGTCCAAGCTGGTGCAGAGCCACTGTCAATGCCCCTTCTGGTCTGCCAACAGCCTTCTCAGAATACACTTTTCAGACCCTTTGGCTGCTGTTATAATCATGATCTTATTAATACCACCTGGAAAACTCTGGCCACAAAGCTGTCTCAGCTGAATATACAAGTTCTGCTAGTTTCTCCCCTCCAAGGTTTTCAACAATTGCTTTTAAAATAAAGATAAATGAAAAATGCGTAACTTGATGAAGACAAGTATCTTAAGGGGTTAGTTTCATAAAAACTTTGTTACATTTAAAAAAGGCAAAGATTGCAGAAGAACAACACTCTGTAAAACTTTCCCCTCAATTATGCAGTCAAAAGATTTCAAAAAAGGAATTAATTTAGTTAATTAAAAATTTATGGAACTTTTACATGTCACCACTCCCAACAGTTGTTTCTCCTGCCAGGACACAATATCTGTGTCTGAAAACCTTTACATAACTTTTGGATTTTTCCATCTAGCTCCAGCAAGCTAATATAATCTAACTACAGTCTTGTATGCCCCTGTGCACATACTTGCATAAAAAGTGTGAATGCTGCATGGGAATAGTTTAAAATATTTCTTTAATATTTTATTATAAATTCAGTTGATGTTCGTTTGTGTCCTCTCCGATCTCAGGTGTTGGGAGACAGAATTTTTTCCTTTTTAACTACCAGGAGATGGAATTTTCTGATTTGCTTTCCTCTAGAGCAGATGTACTCTTACCTAAATATATTTCAGTATTTTTCTATTCCTCACCTCCTCCTTGGAGATTAACTGCTTACTTGCATGGTAGTTTTTAAATAATAATGTTTTATTTTTTCTCCTTGGATAGACAGACAGACTCTAACATTCTTTTCTTTATATGACTATTATATGTCCTTTGATAATTACCTAGTAAGAGATAGGTAATTCTCCTATAAGAGTATGTGGATTTTCAAATAATTTTTTTTTAAAAAACAAATAAATTAGAAAACAAAGAAACAAACAAAACAAATTAAGTAAAACACCAATATTCTATCAAAGCCATATGCCAAAAAAACTTATCTCTTCATCCATTCTCCAGTCTGCCGTAATTGAAGTACAGTTTCCCAGATTAATAGATACAATATCACTATTTAATCCTCTCCTCAGTGACAGGGTATAATGATCTGATGAACATGCTCCTTAATGGACTACCTGAAAGTATTCAAATACCATGGTGATGAACACAGGCTAGAAAACCATAGAAAATATACTAGAATAGATTCAGAATTAAGAAATAAATCAGCATGTAAGGAACAAGGTTTATTCAGGGATGTATGGGGCTTTTCCATTCCCATTTTTAAATCCTTTATTAATATTTTTATTGTTCCCACAGCTTCATGTGAATGTATTAGAATCGTACAAGGAATAAGCTAAATTATCTTGCAGACCAAGGTTGATGTCTCCCACAAATTAGTATTAGCTCAGTAACTTGGCAGATTGTGTGTATAAATCACCAAAGATACATGGTGCCTCCCTGTTTCAGTATAAATATAATTTACCATTAATTTATTACTTATATTACAATGCACCGTCACCCTGTAGCAATTATTTATTTGTTTTTAATTTCAATAGGGGCAGAACTTAATTTGTCAGCCATACAGGCTCCTTGAGCAATAGTTGACTGGTGGGCTCTAAGAGCTCCTAGAAGACATCTAGTTTTAACCTGCCCCAGAGTGGCTGGAGCAGAGATCAGTTTAACCTAGCAGCAAGGGCAATTCACCAAGCTATTGAAAAGTTAGTTTGTAGATGTGTTTATGGGAAGGACAAACATTAGCAGGGACTTCTTGGCTTTGAAAGTATTAGATAGGTTTTTATGTCTGTCCTACACAGGGACTCAGACTATAGAATACTTCCAGCATCCCCAGAATTTATATGAATAGGAAGATATTGGCATCCAGTCCCTTATGCAACAACACAGTTCTGTAGAGTTCACTACGCAACCACTCGCAACCACCCCCCAGGATGCCACCCCCGCAAAAAAAAAGCTTAAAAAAAAGTTACGCAGCTTACTGAATAGTACACAGTAAACACAGTCAGACCTATGTGGATCTTGCCACCTGTATGCTCAAGTCAAAATCAGTTTATCCAAAAAAAACCCACCACCTTTAAAAAAAAACCCCACAGATAAAAGATTCAACTTCTTGGAATGACTGTGAATTGCTGATGTAAACCAAACCTCCAAAACTTTACTGTTCTAGAGAGGGAAACACTGAATTACCAACATCCTTGCATCTCAATCAAGTACCAAGTTAACTTTGTTTTTAATTACCGATGAGATTAAGAGCATCAGGACTGATTTAATACACAAACAGTGCAGAATCCCTTCGGGTTTTGACTGTTCCTATATAAAATTATAAAAGGACATATAAAATAGAGTCTTTATACCCAGACACTAATCAAAAGCAAAACAGAGCTTATGTAATAAAAACCTCATCATTAGAAGCATTTTGTAAACCACAGCTCATATAAAAAGCCAATTTTTTTTAACACATTCACAATTAGATCATCAGTATACATGCACACACACATGCTGTACAGGGCAGAACTCCTACCCAAGGACTGCTGTGTGTCTTACTCAGCTTCTAATTCAACCTCTGTTTAAGAGGAAAGACATCCACCAGCTTCAGTGGACACTATACCACTTCCCATGCATCTTATCCTTACATACTTCACTCATCAAATATCCACCACTTTCCCCCTGACAAGCTCAGAGGACTTCATAGAGATAAGTGAGAATCCATTTTACCAATGTGAGAACCAGGACAGGGAGCAGAGAAGAGACTCAAGGTCAAGGTCCCAGTGCAGGAAGGGACCTTAAACCTACTAGCAAATATGCCTCCATTGAAATACACCTTTATACAGGGCACTAAAGCATCATACTTGACGTACCTGACCCACGTTAAAGCTCCTTTATCATACCTTTCCAAATTAAAAAGCATGAGCAAAAATATTCCTTTAAACAGATAGACAAAATATTTTCAAATCACAGCTCCTAAAGTTGAAAGTTTTAAATGTTATCTAGGTGATCTGTACTTTGTACAACAAGGAATGAACAGGAATAATAATTTAGGAACTTTTACTCAGTTCAAAACAGGACTATACTTGCATGGTTACATCTACGTGGTACGTTCTCAACATAATCTTCACTTTTCTATTCCAAAAACTAAAAAACAAAAACAAAAACAAAAACAAAAACAAAAAAAACACCCACAAAAAAACCCCAAACCAACAAAAACTAAAAAACCTAACAAAACAAAAAAGGAAAGCCATCAAAAAAGTTAAAATCAACAAGGCTTTCAAACTGCAGAGGTGACGAAAGGCTGCTATCTTATTATTAACCTCATCCTTTCCTACCTAGTAGGATGCACGTGAAGAAACAGCATTTTAACCAAGTTTATTAATAGAATAAAAACATGCCTTGCAATTTGTTTTTTATTTTAGTCACTAAAACACATAATTATACTAATTCGCTTGCAAAAATGGAAACCATAGTGGTTTCCATATCCTTTGCTTATTAAAAATACCATAATCACTTCACAGCTTTACTTAGACTCATTTTGTTATAAATAACTGTGTTTAATTTATTCCGTAGATATACAGCCAACGATAAACCACTTAAACATAGCCATGGGTATAAGGTTATAAAAAGTTACTGTCAATAAAGTATCTGGAATATGACTCAATATGCATAGTCATGTTATTTGCAAACAGACAGAGGGCAGAAATTAAACTGTACAGCTGGCCTGACATACAATTTATCAATGATTAACAGCAAATGCATGCTGTTGAATATGGGTGTGATACACGCAATTGCTTCATGTGTTCAGTGTCTGCATTACGAGGTGAAGTTGCAGCAATAGGGTCGTGTCCTAATGCAGAAACGTAAGATGCATTATCATGAAAATGCTTAGAGACATGAGAATTGCTTTTTGTCAGCTCATATATATTTGGTAAGTTAAAATAATGACAACACCAACTTTTATTTCCAGTAACAGATGCAGCCTGAGGGCAACAGTACAAGTTGTATCTTATGTCTTACTATCCCGTTTACCAGTCTCCACGCTGATCTCCATCTGCTTGGCCCTTCCATTAAGGCTCTCTTCAGATTTTAATTTGTGCCTTTCAGTCAAGCTTCTCACCAGCTGGCAAACAGACAAAGAAAATCCCAGACGCTACTGTTGGTTCAGGACCTAAGCAGTCCCACCAGGCAGCCAGCTCGCGTGTCCAGAGTAGATAACCCAGAGCTACTGGTTAATAAGGAGGCTTATTAGCTCAAGGGCTTCACAAACAAATGGTCCTAGACGGGAACTCACTCCCTAAGGCTGAAAAGAGGTGGGAAGAGATACCCAGCTCTGTTCTGCATTGAATTAGCTGAGGTAACTTTGCACACTGTTCCCCAGTTCTTCCATGCCAGGTACACAGTACTGTTGGCACACAGTCACCCTTCGGCGCATCCTCCAGCAAAAAGTGCATCCAGAACCCCGACACAGCTGCTCCTGCAGGGATGGCGTAAGAACTCAGAAACACGAGAAATGCTCAGACCAACAGTCCATGGCTGTGCATCTTTTTTATTTGTGAGACTTCAGCTTCTGAGTGCTAGTTTTCATTCCCTCTCTCACAGATAAAAGGCCTGAAGCATTTCTTCCCTGAAGAGCTGCATTCATGGAAAGTTATTGTCTGTTCCTTTGGAAAGGGGGCTAGAACATCACCCCGTTTCACACAATTCACTGAAAGCATCAGAATGGCACAGCTAACATCAAGGCTAAAATTAAACCAGTGACAAAAAGACAAGAAATACGTGATTTCCATACAGAGGAAAAAAAAACAACAAACCACCACAACCCCAAACTATCATTATAGACTACTACAGGATCATGTTTCATTCTGAGAAGTTTGAAAACATCAATACATAACAGACGATGTTAAGGTAGCACATTTCATCCAACCCACATTTCCCATCTCATAAAAAAAGACGACTCTATCACAAACTCCTTTTGATCAGAGAACAATGGCTTGAACAGAAACAGCTTCCAGGGCTGTTTGTCCATGTAATTAGAAGACTTAACTCAATTTTCAGTCAGCTGCATTTAATGACAAAACTTGTGTCCCTGTTCAGCTAGTTAATAGCTCAGATTATCTTTGCAAAAATATTCTGAACAAAGGTTGCTAATATGCTAACCCACTCTGCAATACTTTATTTAATTGGTAACCCCAATGGTTTTAGGTATGGCATGATATCATCCTTTGAAATCAGATGCAGAGCCATGGAGATAATTGGGGTTGATTACAGGACGCAACAAAGTAGGAACAAAGACAGACAAATTATGGTCCAAGAGAAAAAATGGGACCTTTTTCTGACTAGACCATGAAGTCACACAAAAGTGGGAAAAATATATTCTGGGTTGTGAAAGATCACGTTTTTGTCTAGGAATTTTCTGCTGTACAACTGCGTGACGGAGGTACAGCAGTATCGTCTTGCACCTGTAACAGGGATGCTACTTATTACATTTTATTAACTTGAATTTTATTTTTACTAATGCAGAATTTAAGCACAGTCAAGTCACTGCAGTGAGAAAAAAAAAAATGCCGCTCCAGGTGATTCTGCACAGTGTAGAGCAGGTAACTGAGGCAGATCAGCCATGCTCAGTGGCCAAAGGGTATGAAATTCCAAACAACGCAAGAAAGAGTGGGCTAAGACAAACTCCAATATATGCTCTCTAATTTCCGTAGCATTTTTAGAATAACTATCTACCCTAGGAAGCCAACCAGGGGATTTTAGTGCAGTTCCACTACACTAGAATTTAACTACATGCACGGGCTTTTCAGATCTCCCACAAGTGGGCTAAGCTCAGTTTGACCTATGTTTGGTTAGGTGAAGAGCATACCTTGTATGTCTTGAGTGTGAGGCAAGGATAATTATTTTTTATAAACACTATTATAACCAGATTCCCAAGTACCTGTGCTTTTGTTAAGCATTCCTGATTCCTTCTCAACTTCTTACAGGAACAGGTTCAATTGTAAAGCACGCAAACACCACAAATAAGCAGAAGAAATAATAAATCCATCTCTAGCCAGCTTCAACAGTCATACTTCAAGCAAACAGCTACAGAGCAACCCAGCAAGACTCTGCCTATCAGTGGGCGTCCACCACTCCTTCCATACAGGTACAGTCTTCCTCCTGCCAAATTAAATTCTTGGGTAGTAACACTTCAGCTAAACTGCAAAAAGGAGGATATTCTGAATTATAAGAGATTTGCAGCAGTTTAACTACAGCAGTATGATTAAGACAAAACCTGCTGGCACTTTCTTAAATTCGCTAGGCAGCTCCTGTTGTGTTAACCCATGCTACAGGAATAACACGTGCTCAAAGAATGACAACAATACGCCAAAGACTAAGACAGCAACTCGTTCCCAGGTTCCTCCAGCAAACCTAGGAGCATCAGAAATGCATGTTTTCAAGGTCTGTTTCAGCAGAAACGAGGCAGAAACTTGAATAAGGCACATAATCAGCTTGAGGATTTCTTAAGTTGAGTAAGTCTGTCAGAAGCTCTCATCCCTCCTCTCCCCTTGTCTGGCTGCCGAACTGAGGATTTTTCCCTTGGAGAATCAAACATCAGTGACCTATTTCTGACTTAAGATATAAAAGATACTAGACACATTTCATCCACACTGTATTGCATAGAACATGGCCTGAAAGGACAGAGACTGGGAGAGGAAAAGTAACTTAGGTTTCTAATGCTGGAATCAGACCAATGAACTTACTCCAGATTTATAGCAGCATAACTACAAATGAAATTGGACTGTTATCTCTGGTTTTATAGCCATTGGAGTGGCATAGCAGGTATCGGGCCAGCTGCCACAGACCATATTTGTTAGGGAGGGCTTCTTTCCCTCATAAACCATATGAGCCAATTTCACTAGTCAGAAAATAATTATATGGGTTTGCATACTTCAAAAGCCCGTGGAAAAAATTACACGTTGGCTGTCAATTTAGAATTTGAGTCTATTGTTTTACTTTATTTTGCTCAGAGTATAAAGCCATTACATGACTAAAATTAAATAAAACTGTTTCCTTGAGAGCTGTTTAAAATATTCTAATGTATTTGTCTTAGAGCTTCATTAATCCATTTCTAATTCATTCTGCAGGTTTACTCAACAGCTGTGCCTGATGTAAACTACAAATCTGGATAAAATTAAAGCTGCTATACCACTAAATCACTTTATTTTCAAAGACTTAACAAAAATCTTCTGCTACTTCGGATCACAATGGCTTACAGGTTATTCTACCTATAGGCAAAAAAAAAAAAAAAAAGTACCTTTGCCGTAACATAAGAACAAGCAAGCACAAATACTAGAGTTTAAGAGTGAAATTAATTTAGGTATCAAGCACAGAAAATATTCCATCCTACTATCTATGGCTTTTTTAGGTTGGATATCAGGTTTCATTTTTAAGCTTCCATGTGCAGTATTGGAACAAAGCTGGAACTACCATTTTATTATTATTTATAGTGGTGTAGCAGCTATCACAACCTGTAGTTTTTCTTAAAAGAGACTGGATTTCACAGAACGGTGAAAAGCAGCTGTAACTAAGTACTGTTTATGTCAAAGATGATTTACTGTAACAAACACCCATTCCTCTCTGTTTAAGTAAAAATATAATTAAGGAGCCTAGTAATATAACATCTCCTAAATAAAAGGAAATGTTGCCTTTCAAGCATTTTTGGTAATTCCAAGCACTGCAGTACCTGCAATAGAAAAATCACTCTGGGCTCACCATTCAATAGTGTCTTGGGGTGCAAGTGTTCAAGTAATGAGTTAAGGTAGTTCGTTATGAATTGTATCTCTGCACCCTTCAGGCTTTGCTGTAGTATTACTGTATGGCAGAGCTCCTTTCCCATTTAGGAAATGTTACACTAATTGAGTATGCAGGCACACGCTCTCCCCATCTCTGATTAATTAGCACCACTCTAGCTCTTCACATCAATCTTGTGAAAACCACTGTGACTGATCTTGTCTCACTTGGAGCTGAAAATTACTTTGCCAATAGCATAACATAATACTTTGGTATAAACAACAACAAAGACGGGACTCTTTGGTGGCCCCATGATCGTTGCTTTTATGTTGCACATCTCTCCAGTGCTTTTGAAGACAAAGGACAGGACTTTACTAACAGCAGATGAATGCAAGTCAGAAAAATTAAGATGGCATACTGGATGCCCTTTATTTTTACAATGGTGTCTCTGATCAACAGCGATCCATTTTTTGCAACCCCTGGTTTGACAAGATAACTTCCAAGGTCACTTTTGTCTCCCCACCCTTCCTTGTAAGGAGGAAAAGGCCCATTTAGGAAACCATTCAGGAGCTTCAGGCATTCCAGAGTAACTCCTGGAGGATTACTGCTAACTCTTCACACAGCCAGACTACACAGCATGACCCAGGGCCACTCTGCTGTTTCCTTTTCTTAAACTTTGGAAAAAGACATTCTCTCCCTTGCCCAGCAGCCATTTTGAATGAATGCAAAGGAACAACATGAATTGCAAAATGTTTTTTCTCACGTTGTCTTTTGCTACTGACAAGTCAAATTGTTGAGCCAAGAAATGTCAGCAATACAGAGATGAAGGCTGATGATTTCAGGGCAGAAGTGAAGTATTCAGGCAGAATTTCCCTACTGGACCAGGCCGCTTTCATCACATGTATCGCAACTCCCAGGCTAGCCTAAGGCTGCGCAGCTGGCTCCCCACGTTCCCAGCCTGCTTCCAGCCCCGTTGTTTTACACATTCCGCTTTCTCACAGTCATCAGCCCAGATTTCACAGGCCATATTGTCTGCCTCTGAATTCACTTACTAGTTTTAACCCAGAATTTACTAAGCTCCTCAAGCTGTATGTTTCTGAACAAAACCACAAGAAAGGCTTTGCAGCTAATGCCAGCCTTTCTTTAATCTCTTCAGAGCTGCAGCCTTCGAGCTGAGCGTCCTTCTATTACAGGCTTGCACTCCAAGATACGAAATATAGCAAGTTAAAGGAGATGAGAGCTACCCCAGCTCTTCCACCACCATATTTCAGCAACGCTACCAGGGATTTCTGCATGGCTCCCTGCACAGGAAGACGTGAAGGTGCAGCGCAGCAGTGGGAGCCGCGGCAGTCCTCGCTGGTTCATGGGCACTGGATCACTTCTGTGCCTCCAAGCCCTCTCCCTCCCCTTGGTCCCGGTGGGAAGCAGCTCATTTTGAGGACAGGATATGCACTCTGCCTGCAGTGCTGCAAAAGCAAACAGAGCTGCCTCCCAAAGAGGCATCAGGATCTCGGCGAGGTTGCCACCGTGATCCTATTTGTGCTTGCTTTGGCTGCCTCCCTTGGCCAGTACTCCAAGGAGAAGTCCTATGTTCTATTTATAGTTGTAGAAACTGGGAGAGAAACAGATTTGCCATTAAATTGAAACTGGAAAGATTTTTAAAACCAGACATTATAAGAAGGTTTACAAAGGCGGAGATTTTGAAAGTGTCCTGAGGGAAGCAAAGAACCTCTCAGAAATTAATGGGAATTAAACGTCCAAAACCCACGGGCAATTTTGAAAATCCTATCAAAGTATCTAATGCTTCTATCTGCCAAAGACACTAACATTTAAAACAAAAGTGATTTTATCACTGGCTAAGAATCAGTTTTCAAGTGAAAGAATTGCAAAATATTAAATCAATTAGTCTGTTTGACAGCTTGACATGACTCTTCCCAGATGATGAGAAGGCAGCAGCATGGCAGGAAATAGTTAGATCATGACATAAAATGAGAAGTAACTTCTAAGAAGCCTCAGAAACCTGTAGGTCAGAGCTCAGACCTATGTGCGAAGAAATAAGCATTTCTTTGTATTTGGCAAATATAATTTGGGTATTTACCACCAAGGCATAAGATTTATGATCCCTTTAACTACTTGTTAACTTGCTTTGAAGTGCTTAGGTTTTATAAATGACGTGATAGCTAATCACTTTTTTGGTGCTTCTATCTTCTTTTTTTGTTGCCTAAAACAAAGGTCTCATATATGCAATATGAATGTTTTAAAGTAGCATGTACTAACCTTTCCTGGAGCCTTTTCTCATATAACTAGCTGCAGCAGATTACTCACTTGAAGCAGAGACACTTGTTCAGCCTGTGTAAGACCAAGCCATGCCAATGTGAGTGGTACAGGAAATTTAAATTTAAGCTTCATTTTACATGAGGAAAAAAAAAACACTACATTTGAGAGCTATATAAAAGGTCACATCAGTAAACAACAGGGACTCAGAGACACAACTGTTAAGTGTTCCCTATGCAATATAACACATAAGTTTCTAAACGAGAAGGAAAAATAGTGACATTAAGAAACACATTTCCTGCTACTTCAAACACTAAGGTTAAATTCAAGCTCGCTTCCTTATTTGACCTATGAAAGTAAGCTATGTGCCTCTCAACCCACACACGCACATTTTCATACAGTCAAGGTTTATATGAAAATGCCTCGTTTGCTGTTAAGAGTGACTTGCCTACAATTGGTTTCATGGGGACCCAAAGCAGAATCATCACCAGCCCAGCCCGCCAATGAGAAAATGCCAAAGCAGCACTTTACCACAATTCCCCAGACCTCTATTTTCAACTACTCTGACGTTGTAAGAAAGAAGATTCAATTAAACAGATTCTTTAGGCTTACTCATCCAGCATTTTATGAACCATCTCACCTCTTATCAGGCTAAACCAGATATTTATTATAACAATAAGGAGATTTCATACTAATGTTTCACATTCACTAAAGCCCAGAGATATTAAACAAGATCATTTACCGCTGTCTGCTGCCATTTAAAAAAATGCATTCAGAAAATGTGAGGTGTTCAAAGGTTAATTTGGATTAATGTCAATGGATTTTGCTAACTTCTCCCAGTCCTTGACTCCTGTACTTCCTCAAGGCCAGAGAGGCCTCTGCAGTTCATGCGGAACGGAGCCCGCATCCGCGGGGACAGGAATGCTTCTGCCTCTCCTACACCCTGTAACGCTCTCCTCCAACACAACCCACTTACTCCTTCCAAGCAGCCTCTAAATAGTACCTGAATTTTCAAGACATTCAAGTGGAATAAAGCAGAGGAGACTTCTGGATTTATTTATAAGCTGTCATTACCTGGATGACCCCGCTGCGCCATATCCGTCCTCCCAGTGCACCCGGAGAGGCTCAGTCCAGGACCCGTCCCACCTGCTCGTGTCCACCTTCACACAACACCCTCTGCTCTGAAGGGTTTATTGCAGCCATCGCTCTCCCCTTCCTTGTACTACGGGACTGAAGGAGGCTAACACAGCCTTCAGCACGGGCACTTGCTGTCGTTGCCCTTTCCCCGCAGAGGGGGTCTCAAGGAAACCTCTCAGTCAGGAACGTTTCTGGGACCACAGCTCCTGAAAATGAACAGGCGGCTCTGCGCAAAGACTCACCCCAAGGCTGACCAGTCTGCGGGCTGCAGCTGTTGAACCTGTGCTCAAGCCACATAAAAAGCATGTGTCTCCCTGCTGCACAAAGGGTTAAAAACCCAAGGACGTTTAGCCAGCAAGCAAAAAACAACACCCCACTCAGCCCACTGTTTCCTCCACACTGAGCTAGCAGCCATCAGCAGGCACTGACACAGAGCACAACCAGGAAGGATCAAGAAACATGTAAAGAAATACAAGTTAACCTAAAATCGGACTCCAAATAGGGAATGAGTAACTACGTAAAAATTAAATATGGAATTTATTTGTCTCCCCTTCTTTAGAGAAAGGTAGACTACCAATATGCAATGGGCCAGATAATGAGAAAGCTAGATGGCTGGATCTTGTGGAATTTGGGAAACGAGAAATGGGAGAAGTATACAGAGAGGGAAAGGCAATAGTATTTAAAAACGATTCCGCTGCTGAAGACAAATTTTAACATATTAAAACCATATGCTTTTTCTTCCTAAAACAGTACCAGTCACTAGGCCCCTGAATATAAATTATGCTGTACATGCTTTAAGTACTAGCTTGGCATCTATTGTTATAAAAGATCAAATAACCATGTGATAAGACACTATTCCCATGTAAACCAATCACTATCTTTATTTTCCTTTTGCTAAATCTCTAAGGTCATTGTTACTTTCCTCCTATCAAACAAAAAAATTAATGTATAAGCATCCGTACTATCATTTGCCCCACTGCATCTTGGTTCTTCGTAGCGCTCCTGTTGGCACAGCAGTTATTTATGGGAAATAGCACATTCTTTTTTCCTCCAGCTGCTCCGCCACAGCACTGCAAAGAGGCTGTTGGAAGGATACTATCCACAAAAGTCAGTTTCAGTTTAAAAATAAACTGCACTTCACTACCAGAACACATAACCAGTTTACAATGGCAATTAAACTATGTATTTAGTAACAAATAAACAAAAGTGTTTTTCTAAGTTGACACTTGTAATTAAGCACGAGTTTCTTCCACGGGACATACGCTGGGTCAGGCTGCCTGTACGGGAGTGCAAGATCATCACCATCACCATTTTATAGCTCCCAACGCACACTAAATTAATTGCAACAGAGAGGGAACCGAATCTCTCCCGGCTCGCTTTGCGCCCCACGGCACCGCGCTAGCCAGCTGCTGCAGGTGCAGCACGGAGCCCTGCTAACCTCAAGGGACAGCAGCAGCAGGAAAGGGAGATTCCTTCAGCAACAAAGGTCACTTCTGCAGACGTCTCTGGCTTGAAAGCTGATTTCATAAACAAGGGTAGCTGGGGAAAAGATCGTGGGAGGAAGTCAGGGCAATACACAGGATTTCTGTTTTGCAGGGAGAGCTGCTACACAGCAGGGTGCAGGAAAGAATGCATTTGGCTGCCCAGTGCATAAATTGCTTTGGTGGCTCCTGAAGTGCTTAAACTGTGGAAGTGTCCTCAGACAGCAATGCAAATTATGCTAGTATGCGAGCGCTGTCCCACTGTGGCAATTGCAAAAGAAATTCATGTTCAAAGCCCTCTTCCTGAGCTAGTGAGCAGTGAAACGAGTCTCACTTTGGCAGGGAATGGAAAGAGGAAAGCAGGCACTTAAGTCACTTATCTGGCTAAGAGGGTAATTCCATAGTACAGAAAACATAACATAGATGTGGTAGCATGGCATTAATATTATTAATATACTGTGGCCTATATGCCTCCATTAGCATTGGGCTTCCATGGACTAGATGCTCTACAAATACACAAGAAGAAAACTCTGGTACAGCAATGAATGCTGCAGAAGGAAGTAAAAGTGTGAGATAATCTGTAAAATATTACTCCTTTATTCAGTGGTGGTGTCTTTTAGAAGGCCAGAAATGAAAGATTATTTCAGAAAGCATCTAAAAACCAACGTAAAAACAGCTTCTCTGTTTCAGTCCTTCCCTTCCCCATTTAGAAACGGTCTTTTCCCCCTTCTGCAGAAATGCCATAGCATACATCTATAGAAGCAAGACACATGTCTGGCCATCCGGGAAGGAGCTCACCCAGCACAGCAGCTCAACCGCCACATATTCCAACCCCATATTTTTCATTCTTAACTTAACCATCAAATACTTTCCAATGTCAGAAAGCATTTACTGCCAGAAAGCTATTTTCTGCTTTGTACTCATCGTTCAAATAAACAAGAGAAGAAGAAAAGGAAAAAGAGGTTAGCATAAGGTTCTGGAAGTCCAGAATCCAGCAAAAAAGTGATACGCTGTTTTTTAAAACATGCTTATCTAAACATCATATAACACATTTTAGTGATTGGAGGCATTTCTTTTATTTTTTAAACTAACAGAAAGAAGGAGCTCTCCTTGATGAGTCTTCCACGGAATATGATGAACCAAGGACACACTGGAGGCGAAGTTCAAAAGATTACGTCCCACTTCCCCCAGAAAGTAAGAAATTTCTGGCTGTCTTGGGCCTGTCTGATATAGCTAACAGTCTCTTTTTAATAAAACAGTACAATTTCTTGTAATTACACAGTCCTGAAGATATTCAATAATAGCACTTTTATCTTCAAATCATTCACTGCATGTCCTGCAATCTTGACCTCACACTTCATCATCAAGGGCATCCACTTTGACTAAAATTGCTAGTCCAAACTGGGCAGATAATAGGAATTTGGCTCAAGTGCTGAATCATTTTATTCTACTGTATGGGCTAAGAAAAAAGGCGTCACAAAAATATATGTCATCCTATTGAGGAAAGATGGAAGTTTCAGTCTTAGTCCCTGTCTAGTCACCCACGGTCCTCAACACGCAGAACAGCAAGAAGCAATAGGAGGTTCTCTGCCCATGCAGTACCACTTGGGATGTCCATCTGTATCAGTGTGCGTTATACATACTTAGTACTTAATTACACCTCAGAAACAAACTAAAGTTTTTAGAAATTAAATAGGCATATCCTTTCTCAGACCACACTGCATGATTCCATGTGCAAAAATGCTTTCATATTTTGTAAAGTTGTGGTTATATTTAGTTTGTTAAGTTGTGGTTATGTTTAGTTTGCATTCCTGAAATATTTTTACGACTTACACTCATCAGCAGATACAAAATGAAAAGATTCAGGAGAAAGTTCAAAATGTTTTTGTGCAACACAACTGTGAACATTTGTTCCTTTAATTCCATCACTTCTTTCCTTAAGGGCCCATACTGTCATCTCTAACTGAAGATCTTGCCTTCTTTCTAACCTATGCTTAAACCCTTTACTCTCAACACTGACTAAACACTAGGTCTACTCCCAAACCCATTTCTTAGGAATGTTGTTTTTACATAAGGAGTTGGTTGTCTTAGCTGTTCTTTGTAACAAAAAAAACTTGCAAGTTCAAATACCATGTGTTTAGTAACAAACTTCAAGTTGGACAATGGGCTAAACTCATTCACATAAAAAGGGTGAAAAGTAAACAACTTATAAATTACTATTGTAATCTCAAATCATTAATTGTGGCTAGTAATTTAAAACAGGAACATTATCTATTTTCATCTTGAAGAAATTCAGAAGCCATGGTTTCCTGTTATAGGGTGTTGTCCAAAACTGTTCAGCAGAAGTCTGCAAAAATAATCTTTCTAGTTTTGTTTAAAAAGAAGCGCTTGGAGCTTTTCCCATTAAAAAAGGAAATGGGCTTGTCTGAAGTGCAAAACCTTCATATTCTTCAAAGAATACAACCAACCAAAAAACTTAAACCTTTTTTGGGGAAGTCAAGGGAAGACAAGGGAAGCGCTAATAATATGGGAAGACTAGATTTTTATCTTGATGCCGTAAGTAGACTTAAATACGCAGTCTGACTAATATTTGTTTAACTCAGCTTCACTGAAGTAATTAGTTTAATATATAGCACAGTTAGATGACAAAGCAGCAGGAATGTTCCATTTTAAATACAACAATGAAACGAAACTTTCCCAAATAACTCCTAATCTTTAAAGATAAAACTGCTATCTAGGTTTACACTAGCAGAATACAAAATGATTTCCTGAGATATTCTGGACAGTAACTATGTGTTACAAAGGAGCTGCTAGACAAGAGCCATTTTTTATTTTAAATTACCCCAGCCAGTCACCTCTCTGCATTCTGAGGTTTCTCTTGTTGCTATTCATTGTATTGTTTTAAACGCTGTAGTTGGTTTCCTTCATTCTGACGCTGCTCTTCAGAAACACAGGATGCTGCACAGCCAGGAATGGAAGGTGACCCCAAGTCTGAAAAGTGGCCACCACCCATATGGTCCTAGAGAAATCTGCTGGTCAAGCACTAAAGAATCGTCTCCTGTACATAGGTGTCTGAGATGTGAGGGCTACGTGGTGCAAGGTAAGACTTAAGATGCACTTTAGATTCCTCATGAACTGTTCTCCCCAGTTCACACTTCCCTCTTCATTAAGAAACAATGTACATGTTTTCTGCCCGCCACCCATTCACCCAAAGGAAATCCCAAATGCATTCATACCACCACATAAGAGAGATCGGGTCTTCTGCAATAAAAAAAAAAATAACAGGGAAGTCTCAGCAGAAGGAAACTACCTCTGTAGGGTGTAAAATGACTAAAAGAAAAGCTAATGAGCGCCCAGGAAGAGGGCCAGCCGTAGCTGAGAAGTATAATACGGAACTTGAAATCAGAGGTACTTTTGCTGCCAAACATATGTCACGAGCTGTTCCAGTGACTGTCTGTCTGTTCTTCTATAGGAGCCAGCTAAAAAAGGCAGTCAGGTCCCTGCAAACATTCCTCCAGTTTTGACCTAGAGGCTGCAAAGCAAAGGGATTACTCCATTTGCATGAAGATTGTGCTTGAAGCAGTTAAAAAAAAACTGCAGCAATGAAATTCTAATCTGCTGATGTATTTATAGATGAAACATGGCTTGCAAATAAGAATTCCTAAACATTTAAAAGGAGTCTTGCAAACAAGGACAATTTCATACATTTCATATGATTTCATAAAGACACAGCACCATAAAACTGAATTGTAAAACTGGTGACAAAGGCAGCCGATTAGTTCATCATCTTCATTTCCTGCCATGGCAAAATTTTTCTCCAGAGCGTATTTAAAAGCACATTCTAGATCTTAAAAAAAATAGTTAACCCTACAACTATGTGCAACATAGGAAGAATAAGTGGTTTCTTGCACAGAAATGGTCTAAACATTAAGGAAAAAAATATAAAATGTAAAGATCTTGCTTGCCATGGATCTCTTTTTGCTATGAAATCCCAAAATGCACAATTCTGGGATACCGCAGCTGCCAGAAAGTCTGTTCAGGTTGCAGAGCCAGCCCATTTCTCAAGGTTATGATAAGCATGACAGAGGACAGTGAAACAGCAAAGGACTTTAAAGGACTCCAGTAAATGAGGAGTCTAAAATTTTCAGAGGGCAATATATTGAAAATTGTTTTAATCAACCGGTCAGACTTCTGCACCTAGCTTCAGCCCATTACTCCTAGTATGTATCCTACTCACTAAACAACTCTTTAAACAACCTATAAAAATCCCTGCGTTGTGTAGTGGCCCTTCCTGACCTCCTGGTCCACAGAAGTTACAAGTCCACCTCTTCCACCATTTGTATGTCACTGTCGTCTTTCTGGGAACAAGACAAGGATGTAACACTATGTGTATTTAATCACTTCACCTGTAAGCATCTTACTCATCTTCTTTGTATTGTTGCAACCTCCCCTGCACTGCTATGCAAGAAAACATTATCTAACAAATGGATCGAACAAGGTCTCTGTTCACTAGGGCAATGCACAGCAGATGTCCCCACCTTGCTCTCCAAATACTTCTCTGGGGTGCCCCTGCCCCTTCAGCAGGGCCCAGGAGATTATTAAACATGGTTTGTACTCCACAGCTCCCTCCTTAGCCAAAACCTGTACAGCTAAGGGCCCAGTTCTGCTTGATTTTGAGTCAATAGGAATGCAACTGCTTCACTGAAAGGGAAAAAACTCAATACCAGATATCTTCTCCTCAGTGCATTTTTGACAGTGCTCTCATACATCTTTATTGGGTTTCCACCACGCACAGAAATGATTCGGAGTATTCTGGAAATCCTGTAAGGAAAGTAGTTCTAACATTTTGGCTATTATTGTGACAAAGCAAAGCCAGAAGACAGGCAGCTGAAAGAAGTTAAAGGTATTTACAAGAGAGGTATGTCTGGGATATTTCTGTTGTCAGCTTTCATTTAAATCCCTAGATGCTGTTAAAAAGCAGGCATTTCAGTATGTGAAAAATACACACAGGACATGAATGTTTTTTCTAAGCGTGTAAAAGGTTCACACTCTCTTTCTTAAAAAGAACATTCTTGCTGTCTCTGATGTTGTAAATCTTATTATGTAAAACAGACTTGTGTAAAATAAATGATGGTGCACGATCCTGCAAGCAGCTTAGTATCCATAAGCCGTTTTAAAGCCAACAGGAAGAAAGGGCACTCAGCATCAAGCAAATTTCTACTGTGAACTTGTGCTAGACAGTTGCTGAATGAAAATCCTTCTGAGAGAATAAAAATTAATGCAAACACAACTTGCCCAAATCACAAGTTGGCATACTTGAGAAAAACCTTACATTCAGGAAAAATTGCACAGATCTTTCAATTGCTCAGGGAAGGTCCGAGCTAGCAGGAAGACTGCTCCACTTCAAAACTGAGGCAGTGAGAAACTAGCACACCATTAGCTTTGCACTGTAATCCTTAGAAACCCAGTGAGAAGACATGGGTCTCGTGAACACATGCAGTATATGAAGTTGCTGCCAAAAGGAGCTCACGAGGTGAGCATCATTCAGCTCCATCAACAGCTATTTGATGACTAAAATGAAAGATCTTGAATTCCAGATCCATGGATGCCAGTGGCAAAGCTTCCACTGGGGTATGGAGGACCAGGGGCCATGAGAAAAGCCCTTAAAGAAAATTCTGTATTGCCTGTGAAAACTGATGGGTTGATTTCACTCTCAGCTGATGCTGAGCTGTTGCATGGCAGCCTTGCCTCCAACACACTCATCCTCTCCTCAGAGTCAGTGACTTCCAGTGGCAGAAGAATAGTTAATCCTCTATGTTCTGCCAAACATTTCTTCTCTATAGTCTACAAAAAGGCACAATTAGAGCAAGTTGCTCTATTAAGAGCTGGAGTAGAGCCATCAGTTCATTTTTACTGTCCCCACAGAGCCAGCGCTGGTAACGGCTGTCCCCCTTCCGCTGCAGGTAAGCTAGTGGCCCAACGTGAGAAGTCTACTTGAACAACCTACCAAATCATCCACCTTTTTCTCTTTCCTGTAACAGGACCCCAGACACTTGCTGAAAGGATAAATATTGTGAATCTTCACCTTTCAATCTGGGCCACAGCAGGAGACCATGACCCTGCCACAAGCAGCAAGCTTGTGCTTACCCTGCTCCATGGAAACGACATATGCCAACCAGATACTTATTTTTAGCTGGTCACTTGGCATAAAAATGATCACACCATGTTTATTTGCATTTTTAGCTTAATTACCTCTAGCCTCCTGTTATACTTGGGAGAGTTCTAATAAGATGTTAAGAGAGAAGCAGTTCCCTACATACCTTGCCTCAGGTTAGTTCAATGCCCCATTAGCCCATCTAATGGCTTCTCATCTGCAAGCTTGTGTGTGGGTGTCCTGAAGTCAACGTAAAGAAAAGCGTGGAGGCTAAGGGAATAGAACTCATCTTCCTGGACCTTACCTATTCAGTCATGCCTGTTTTAGCTATCAACATTGTTGGTCAGAGTTAAAAACTCACCCCAATTAAGATATTAATAGATACCACCTACCCAGAAAGATAAAGAGTTTCAAAAAATTGTAGTTGCTTTTGGGGAAAAATAGAAACCCAAAACACAGTACATCACTTATCTTAGAAGAGTATCCTTTTCCATGGTGGCAGAAACCATCATATTTTGTTATTTGAATTCTTACACAGCAGCTTTGTCCCGTTGCTCTCAGATACAAGAAAGGTACTGTTTTTTTCATGCCTTTTGGTAAGGGAATCCTTTCTGGTTCTGCTCTGGTAACAGGCCCCATTCTATGGTGCTTATGACCAAGAATAAGCTGCTTATAACTGATATTTCCCACAGAGAACCGCAGTAGGGAGTGATTTTGTTTCTCATCTATTCTGATAGCTCTGTGAAGTAACTTCTAATCCCTACCACCTTCTCACCTTTCACTTTACAGACCAAGTGGGAACAGCAGAAAACACAACATGTTTAATGTCCACTGTCCTACTGCTCAGCAATGAATAACTGAACTTGTAAGGTCAGCTTAGGAATGAGCAAGGAGAAGGTTCTTTGCAGCAGGCAGGGACTAGAACATCCTTGCTATCAATCACCGCAATGCAAAAAATCAGAGCTGTGCTCTGACTGTTGTTGTTCTGCAGGGTTTAAGATGTTATTGCATTGTCCCTCAGCTGTATGTAGGAAGAAATGGCAAGATGGGCCAGAAGCCCAAGCCTCAGTACTCTGGTTTGTGACTTGGCTTGTTATTACAAATGTGCGGCATTGCTGCCAAAGCCACGCGCTACAGAGTGGCCAAGGACCAGTCCTACTGCCTTCGACCAGCTCTGGGACACTACTGATGGTCTCCAGAACAGCAGAAGGGACAACCATCCCTTCAGCTCCGTCTCCACATTTAGGGAGGATATCTGTGCAATAGCCCACAAGCTTGAACAGCGAGAGGTGTGGTTCCCACGCTCTGCAAACCTGGGTGTGAGAAAGGAGACAGAGGTACGCAGCAGTGAGCAGCATGTTGGCAGGGAACAATTTTCTGGCGATCCAGTGGTACGTATATTCTCTGTATTCTGACAAGGATGGTAACACTACCCTGCTTCCCAAATTACTATATAAGTATCAGTACATTCCCTTATTTACAAGCTCCCTTGATTTCAAACAACTTTTAAAATAACTATGATCAAGAATGTGAAAGTGTATTTCTGAACCTAATTAGATGCTTGCCCTGCTTTCAACATGTATGTCTGTCCAGAGAATTCAGCTCTTTTACTGAGACATTACAAAGAATCAAGACAAGCAGGAACATGGCAGCCCTGCTTTCTCTCATTCATTTGAAACAAAACCACTTCCAGAGTTACATATTTAAGGACCACTTTTAAGACAACCTGGTTCATCCCCACGAAACACTTATTAACTGCTGTTAAGTCAACAGATTTATAGATTACCGGTTCATTATTTATTCCAGCAGGAGAAAAATAACAATCAAGATACATTTATTGAAAGCATAATTGCACACATAGGGTGTGACCTTCACAATAAGAGGCACCTCTAACTCCAAGTGGTTTGGGTGTGAGCAGGAACAGAACAAATAAAACCAAAACATCCCAATAAACCAAACCACCACCAGCATGACTCCCTCCTAGCAAATAAGTATTTTTCGTGTTACAACCACTTATGAGGAAAGAAATCAAACATTCACTCTAGTCATACTGAGGTTCGAAAATACATATTTAATCTTTATCACTCCAAGTCATCTCTCCATCCCCTCGCAACCCCAGACATATCTATATAATGCTTTGTGTTCTCCCACAAATCTTGCATGTTACTTTCTCTTCAGTAATTTATGATGAAACCTAAAAGACATACAGAGTATTTTGCTCCATGGAAACTGCCTCAAATACCCCGAGTAATGTATGGGTAAGTGCAACACGCACAACTCTCCTGAGAGAAAACTTAGTAACAGAAAAATATCCCTGTTCCTTTTTAATTCCCCATTTCTTCCGACTCAGAAGTACAGGAAATGGTGTAGTAAGAGAAGCACTTCCTAGACATCAGTTCAGAATGTCATTTAACTTTTTTACAGTGTTTTTGAATACACAAACACATAAACTGTTGAAAATAGAGACTAGTAACATTATCCAAAGTTTTTACTGAAAAACAAGGCAAAACCTAATTCCGAATAACAGTTACTAAAAGGAAAAGTAAGTGAAATATTTAAAAAATACACTTAGAATACCAAAGACAAATACCAAATGCAGCAATACAATTTAACTTTAAATGTGGTCAAAGGAAGAAAAAAAAATTTTTTTTTTTTGGGACAAATGAAGAAAAAAGGGCTTATAGTAGATGGTACAAAAATTCAGGTGAAGACAGTATAATACTATGGTTTTCTGCAACATTCAGCACAGAGAGGCCATAAGTATAATACAAAAATCACCAGTTTAAACCAATGAATATAAAGCAGCAGACTTGTTGAGGCTGGCAGAAATACACATAGATGTAGTGAGAGCCAAAATCTGTCTGTTTAGTTCCTGGGAGCTGGTCAGATATTTATGCTAATATAGAACAACCTTGGGTATCTGAATGTCACAGAGACACAGGATGTGTGTGGAGAGTTGAGGTTTTGGATAACCGAGGTAATTTTCAGAGTAATTAACTAATGTCAGGGGACATGACCGTGTTCCAAATAACAGGGAAGGTTAGATAATCGAATGCTGCTGTCTTACCACTTATCTTACTGAATACTGTAAAGGTTTTTATTGAAAAGCTTTTACTGAAAAGGAGTTCAAGATCAAATGAGCAGAGAGACCATTAATTTCATATGCGAAAAGCACTGCTACAAGGTTTTTTTGTGCCAAACCACATACTGCTTGTCTGCCAGACAACAGGAAAGTGGTTTGTACCTTGAAAAGTGAATTGCTCCCTCTGAAGAATTTACCATGCACCTCATCCCTTCAGCTGCAGGAGCTACAGCAGCACCCACCCAGCTCCCCGAGTCCCAGAGCAAGGCCCGAGGGTAAGAGCCTAGCAGCTTTCCTTTTCATCTCCAAAGCCAAGCCTCCCTGTGTCACCTCAAGAGCTGAATTTGCTGGTCTCAGCCTCACATTGTCCTTCAGAAACACTGTGCAGAATCTGGAATTTGCTGGTCCGAGGCTGTAAATGTTATTCTAAATAACAAAAGCTTTCCAGGAATAAGCTGGGTGATATACAGCTTTGCCAACAGGCAGGTAGTAAAATATTACCTCAGTATCTGCTCTAACTCTGCACAAATTCACCCTGGACCATGCGTTCTGCTGCAACTGCAAGCATGGCCTCAAGACCAAAATTCTCTCAGTAATCTTTCCAATCCAATGGGCTGTGTTGAAAGAAGTGTGAGTGCCTCCTGGGTCATGTTCTTACAGTGGAGAAGACATTCCCATCCACGTCTTTACACACGTGAAGTGTTTTCTGTAGTTTTCAGTTCACTTACACGACACAGGGTGAATGCTGCTCTGTTGCAGTCTTCTCTCTCACTCTACTTTTGCTCAGCTACCTCTCTTGTTTAGTATTTCTGAAACATTTGTAATAATAGCAGCATAACGGCACCAACAGCATTGTGCCTATTTTACAAGGCAATAATCCACTTCTCTCCTTGAGATAAACTACTAGGGGGAACAAGAGCTGGGTTATTGGCTTGTAAAACAGTGTGATGATAGTATTATTGTCTAAATTAATGTCATTTAACGCTTTATACCACAGTTCCAGAGGTCCCACCTCAAGCATTAATAATGCATTTTGCTTTTTAACATGCCATATGGGAAAAGACCGACTTGTGACATCCAGGGATTACATCAGTAAAACACAGCTAATTGGTGCAATCTGCAAGAACAAAATAGGGGACCTTGATTGTTCTAAGAACAGTTCAGTTACTTCACTCTCCCACCCCATCCTAACCTCTCCCCTGCCCTCCCAAATACAATCTTTTTTGTTCTTTACATGATTCATTTCTGAACAGTATGAGGAGCTAAAAATGTAACTTCTTCATATACCTTTTCTGTGCTAAAAAGCATACGCATTACCTCTTCTGAGCTACCTCATTCTCATTCATATATTCTATCCCATTTATCAATGTAAGAAATTGAAGCTTTACAAAGGAATCACCAAAAAAAAAAAAAAGACAACAAAACAGGCTCTGCATGGCTAAGACACAGTAAACAAGCCCTTGGCTGATAAATTTGCTTATGACAATATTGGCAGTAATTTGATTCAAATTCCAGCAAAGTCAATTTTGAATTATAGCAGCCAGGGACAGAAAATAGCTGCTTTTCTTAGCTGTTAACCCCATAAAAGCTCCTTTTTTGAACCATAACAGAAGTCCAAGATATTTCCCTGGTGGTGCAGCTTAAACCAGTGATCAGTGTAAGTGAAGCATGATAAATAGCTACTGCACTACACCCCCATCAGCTGAAGTCTGCACAGGTCTAGCTGTGGAAACAGAAAGGTCATTCATTACTCAGTGTGAACAAACAGACGGCACATTTGTGATAAATAATAGCTATTACAGAGCTACAAAAGACACTGAGGCTTTCTGCTCCGTAGCTGTGCATGACTTCCCCTGTACTACTCTTTAAATATAATTATTTAAAATCGGCTTCCTTGATAAAGACGCCCATACCTTTATGGATTAAACTCATAAACCTAAGTATGAATATATGTGTGTATCTACACACATGTATTTTTAAAACCATTTGTTTAGTTATAGTAAGCACGGCACAAAGTCATTTGTCTCAACTGCTACAAAATAAACAGGATACAAGTGGCATATTTGCCTTTATTTTCACTTCGCTCATCAGTCATGATGTGGATCTCAGGATCGTAATAGAAACAGTAATTAGTAAGCCAACCTCTGGTCAGGAAACTCCTAAGATGTCAGTTCTCAGTGGTTGGTTTAAAAACCGTATCAAGCAAGCAAACCACCTCTACACAAGGTTTTCTTTCCCTGCCACCACGGCCAGAAGGGCAGGTTATGCCAGTACAGTTTTCACTTGCTGGTCAGTCTTCTAAATAAAACATCACTTATCAAGAGTTTTAAAGGCTTTAATAGTAGTTCAAGCTGGTAAGCACGGCAGGTGCAGAGAGTCATTCTGATACCGAGAGCAGACGGATCATCCTAACTCTCACAATACAAGCAACTGCAAAAGCCATTGTCTACTATGTCTCATCACACTGAGAAACACTGTACTTCCTAAGAGTTTCTAGTAAAATAAAGGGATTATTTGAGACCTTTTTGTGAAGTAAATCACTGCCACAGAAAGTTAATATACCAAAATATATTTTCTACTTATCTACCTTTGTCCAGCATGAAGAAAGAAGTGTCCGCAGCGCCTGCTGCCAGCTCTCCCTTGCAGGGGAACGAAGAGGGAAACTCCCCTGTAATTATATCAATTTCATTTACAAATCTGCTAGCTGCGTGGACCCCCTGAACACCCCACCTTGCTGGGCTTCTGCTATCTGTGCCACAGTCTGAGCCTTTTATGGCAATGCAGGAGTAGAGGACAGACGGACAACCAACTTTTTTCAAATCATACTAAAAATTTGGAAGGACTTTTAGAAGTGTTTAGGATCAAATTGTTTTCTCTCACCAACCTATCTAGTTGCATGTGTTCAATCTCACAATATCACTTGTACTTAAAGCAGCATTAAGTAAAATCTTGCAACCTCCGCTGGCTTCCACTCCTACACTTCTGTTTGTTTTTGGCAGAGAGTGATTCGCCCTGCTCATGAGGAGCACCTCCAGCCACACGCGTGCAAGGGAAATTAACTGGTCACCGCATGAATGCAAGGACATGAACGCTTGAGTGCGTGAATCTGATCACAGGAAGGCAGTCCAAGCAGCAGTGTGCTCCAATATTCAGCAGGAAATTAACTCTCCTGCATTTCCATCCCAGGTCTCTGCTGAATATGCAGCAGTAGCAATTAACTTTTACAGAGATGGGGAGGGAGGAGAAAAGGGTGAAAGTTCTGAACTTTCAACAAACTTGTACCATTAATCGCAATCTGTAAATTCAGATGAAGAGACCAGAGAAGCAAATGATTCCCTGTAAATTTCAATTCTTCATTTACAGGGCCAACAGAAAACACAGGTCGTAACTCTCAGCAACTGGAGTGCAAACTGTCAAATTAGCCCAATAGAGTATGTCATTGTGCAGCTTCAGAAACAAACAACAGCCAGCAACGAAGCCTCCTGAAAGTCAGAGATATTCAACTGAGCATACCACACAGTGTGCTAGGGTGAGTGTGGTGATTACTGGGAGTAATGACATGAATAGCAAAACGATTCAGAGCATTTATTCCAACCATGGAAATCAAGGAAGCCTGCAGCAATTTAAATTTCAGGCTTTACAGCTAAAGGCAAAGCAAGCTCTATAAAAACACCCAAAAACCTCCTAGCACGAAGAAAACTAGAGCTGCTTACTTTCTGTTGGGTATTTATTTTTCTAGTTCTCTGTGGAAATGGTACAAAAACTCGAAAAACAATGTTCAATTACAAAGCTTTCTGATAGCTACATATAACATTTTCTATCTATATACAATATATACATGTTAGATATACTGTATGCACATAGCATCTCTGCATGTGTGTGTATATGCACACAAGTGTACACAACTGGCTTATTCTCATAATTCTTTCTTTTTTTTAAAGCAAAGCACATGGGTTTTATGTGTAACTGACGGAAAGGCTTTAAAAAAATTTTTCTCCAAGGTTCCCTTCTACACCTCTCTGCAAATGGTGCTGTAACAGGAGGTTCAAAGAAACAGGAACATTTGCCCAAAATATGGAGACTTCCAGCTACATATTCAGCCCCTAAAGCCTAGCCTTACTGCCAAGAAGGAAGCTATCACAGCACCCAACTTTACACCCAAATTTACACCCAACTTTAAAGCACCAGAACTTCAGGAGTCTGAGTGTCTATTTCCCGTATGATTTGTCCTGCAAAAAGGAATGGCTGCATTAGCAACAGCTTCTGTTGCAGCTACCCGGGCCGGGCAACAGCACAGATGTTCTCAACAGTTTCACAGCTCACCACCTACAACATCTACAGCAGAGCCAAAAGGCAAAAAACACCTAGTTATCGCAGTGGGTTGGTACCTCTTACCTAACACCTTAGCCCCAAATACGTTTATTTGCTTGCCAGTAAGAAGCATGTGGCACTTACCGTAGGAGCATCCAGTCAGATAAACTGAAAGTCAGAAGAAAAAGGCTGGATCCAGCTACAACAGAAGCTGTTGCCAATGCAGCCATCCCTTTTCAAGGGTCAAATTGTACCACCAAAAGAGAAGAAGCCGAGAATGGCTCCAGTGATTTGACATTCAGTGGGAGGGGTCACTGTCTCAATCTCGTTAGCTTCTACCCAAAACCAATC